>CM070033.1:166951252-166970622 GCA_036250615.1 Ptychadena robeensis
GCGAACATGCGATGTTCGCCGCGAATAGTTCTCCGGTGAACAGTTCGGGCCATCACTACCTAACATACAAGTCACCACATCTAACTACTGGCAAGCTGCAGTTATTAATATTTCTACAGATTAAAGACTGGTCAAAAGAAATGCTGGTTAGAGACTTTTTTTAAAAGTACAAATGCACTGCAATAACATTTTATGGCTGTTGAGGTTTTATAGTTATTTATTGCACTTTTTTATTTGCTGATGCAGATAATGGATTATACTCAGGTCAGGGTACAGATGCTAAGATATGGGCCAAATCGTTGGCCGTTTCGAGCGCTGTGCGTGCTCACGACCATCTATCTGGCCCATATAATATGCGCCCATCGCTGTTTTCGAGCGGGACCAATCAGTCCAAGCCATATCGGACATGACCGTTAAATACGGCCGATGTCCGTTGCTTTGCATAGTGACCACGGGTCTCCAGGCAAAGCATTGGCTGAGCTGGAGAGAGAGCAGAGCCATCTCCCCAGCTCTGCCGATACCTGACAGCAGCGTGATGATGTCATGATGCTGCTGCAGGGAACATCGCACCCTGCAGACACCCTGGGAGTCTGATAAATAGTATTGCACTCGCCCAGGTTTTTCACTATTACTATATGTTAAACTGCCAGCAAGCTGTAACAGAAAATACTAATTCGTCCCCAAAGTACTATTCTCCGAGTGCTGTAAATATCCTTTTAAGCAGTTTTGTTCCTGGTCATTGTCTTGTTCTTTATCTACAAAGACCTGGTCTGTGGGATGACCTTAGTATAAGAAGGTTAAGTGACCTGTGACAAGCCCGAGGTAATTAGGTTACATGTGATCTCAGTAAGACAAAAAGGAATGTATAATTACATAAAAAAAGGAAATGCAAACATAGCATTAACATATTGGAGCCTATATAGCTAATGCTAGGCATACACATGCCGATAAACGGCCGGATTTTAATCTGACCGACGGGCGTGCGCGCTCTGGCCGTCGGTCAGGTTAAAAATCGGCCGCTAATCGGCATGTGCCCACATGGGGCGACAGATCCCTGTCGCCCCACTTCTCGGCCGGCTAGAGATCCGACATGTCGGAAAATCTCTGGCCGGCGCGAGCCGATGGAAGCCGATGCCATAAGCTGCAATGAAGACGGCGTCTCCATCGCAGCTTATGGCCGGCACACAAAGGGTGCCTGGCTGATTGAAGGGGCCCCAGAATGCAATGGGAGGCTAACGTGATGACGTCATCACGTTAGCCTCCCGGAAAGATATCGGATGAGGTCTGTATGTGTATGCCCAGCATTAGTGGGACATCATCTTGCAGAGATTGGTGAACAAGCAAGATCACCAGGTTTTCAAATAAGATTATCTGTACTAGGTTCAGTTTATCTTTTATTATAATAACAAAGGAAATTTGGGGTTTACTGACACTTAAACTGACTGTTAGGTCACAGAGGGTGTATGCATTTATTTGCTCTTCTTTGTGCAGCCATGTGTATATGGTATCAGACACCAGATAAGCATTGATCTAATCAACAGGGGAACGTATATGTAAAATGGAATAAATACAGAATAAAGGTGCCCATACACTGGTTTATACTCCTTTGCCTGTCAAATGATCGATCGTGCCGTTATGATGCAGATCGAACTGGGATTTACCGACATGTTGGTTTAAGCATTTCTTCGAGCAGTATTGATCGAACAAGGATTTTCATGTTTGATCCCCGAACGATCACCACAAACGGCACAGTGATCGATCGTTGTATGCACAAAAAGGTTTTGTAGAAAGTATTGGACGGGCTGGAATGATGCAGCAAGGCCCAGTGCTTCAGAAGACGTGTCTGACTTACAAGTCTGTGAGCTACTTTCTCCTATTCAGTGATAATTGAGTGCTACATATCATCATAGATCGTTTTTCTTCAACAGCTAAATAAACCCAGCAGTATATGCATTTATCTTTGTTGTTGACATTTTATATCAAGGAGAGGTATCATCAATACATCAATGGGTTTGAATTGTGTTGTTCTCTCAGATGGTTTCTAATTTAGAATGTTCAACGTAAAAAATTATCATAACTGTGAAAATGTATTGGGATGGACTACTTACCTGCCACTGAAAGCGACATTCTGTTACAATAGGCCTAATACATTAGACATTCATGGAACTGTAGTAGCATGGTGCCATGATTCTGTAGCATGGTGCCATGATTCTGTAGCATGGTTCATTTACCAGCCTTAGGGGGAGTTTCCACATCCGTCGGGACAACCTCCGCTAAGCATATTGCTTTGCGGGGAACCCGACGGAGCACATTCACTTTCCTGCTCGGCAGATGTTATGTTCAGATATCCACTGATGCAGAGGCTCAACGTACTCCACTACATTCAGCATCACATCGGCGGAATGGCTCAGCACTGTGAGAACACAGTATCTGACGAGCAGGTAAGTGAATGTGCTTTGGCGGGACCTCCCGCCAAGCAATATGCTTACTGGAGGGGGTCCCGACGGATGTGGAAACCCCCCCCCCCCCTTAGGCCTGAGAATAAATGGATGTAATTGTTCCAATTATTTGCCTATTTTGCAGTTCACAAGAAGACAACTTAAATATCTTTTAGCCAATAAAACCAATGAAAAAACACAAATTTTGTTCTGCCGAGCCCTACCCATATAGGTGCATCGGCAGCTTGGGGATTTTTAAGGCATTCAACACAACAGTTCTGCATATAAATCATTTATTCTGAGGTTATCAGAAAACAAAATACTTCAAAGAATGTATAGAGTAATACAAAAACTATAGTCAAGTACTCATAAAGTATTTACTCGACGTGTTTCGCTTGTCGCTTCAATACTGTACAATGTAGACAATCTGCGAGAATCTGTGAATGATAGACACATGTAAATATGTATACTTTTAATGTTACTAGAAGAAGAGGTAAGTATCCTTACCAAGTTCTAGCATGGTCCAAACGAGGGTCAATCAACCGGAGGTGGGGGGGGGGTGAAGATGAGGAAAAAAGAAGAAGGAACTCACCTGTTCCTTCTTCTTTTTTCCTCATCTTCCCCACCTCCCCTTGGCAACAACATGTCTTATTGTGTATACTTTTTATTACACAATTTTTACGGATGGATACATACTATCATTCATAGGTACTACCCCCTGTGCTCGGACACACCAGGCACACCCTCAGGCGGCGAGGGAGAGAGATGCAGGCAGGTTGATTGACCCTCATTTGGACCATGCTGGAACTTGGTAAGGATACTTACCTCTTCTTCTAGTAACATTAAAATTATACATATTTACATGTATCTTTCATTCACAGATTCTCGCAGATTGTCTACATTGTACAGTATATTACTCCTGAAGAAGCGACAAGCAAAACGAGTACTTGACTATAATTTTTGTATTACTCTATAGATTCTTTGAAGTATTTTGTTTTCTGATAACCTCAGAATAAATGATTTATACGCAGAACTGTGTTGTGTTGAATGCCTTAAAACCCCCAAGCTGCCGTTGCACCTATATGGGTAGGGCTCGGCAGAACACAATTTGAGTTTTTTCATTGGCTATTGAAGTTGGGATGTGGCATCAATCTTAGGAAAATCGAGAGCCAAATTTTTTCATAAATACCTTTTACGTTATTAGGTAACTTTTCCCCAGCACCGATCCCTTTTTGTCTCTCACCATTTTTCCTTGTTATCCATCATAGTTGCCCTTGCTTCACAAATAAGGGACTCCCTGACCTGGAATAGCCATTTAGAAATCATTTTTTCATTGGCACCTGGCCATAAGTTTGTGGTTGAGCGATCACTCAGATGTAGCTAACATTTCCTATATGTTCTGCAGCTGACCTCCAGACATGGTATTTTGACCAATGACACATCAGCTGATCGGGCAGATTTACCTGTGATTTATGTTCCTCCATAAAAAAATTATTATAATGATTTAATTTTTGTACAGATGTATTGAAATATTTCTCAGTAACACAAACTGTTGTTGTAGTTAGTGATCTTCCTATTTAATATCTTCGCCCAAAGCAGTTCCGATTTTCCTTTGGTGTACTAAAATATTAAATGTGAAGTAAATTGTAAACTGTTACAATAATCTGAACAGAGTTTTTTTTAATTTAAACTTTATCATGTGCATTACAATAACAATGCTAGAAAACAATTACATGGCTTTTGAATTGGCCCAGGTAAGTCTTATTTCAAGTCATCATAAATTTTTCCATCAAAAACTAAAATCTGTTATGTTTTATGTTTTATTACTCAAATGTAAAAATAGTTTTACAAAGTTCTTTCTTTTCCGTTTGTTGCTTCATTGTTTCACAACTTGTTCCCTCACCATTATTTCCCCAAAACAGTCACTATTAACTACCACCACTTAGCCGCCAGTCGCTCTGTCTCTGTTGACGATGACGAGGAAGAAGAAGATAGGCTTCACGCCATGCTATCCATGATCTCCTCTCGGAACCTCACAGCTCCTAAAATGATGAAAGGTTTTTATCCAACTTCCCTCTTGAACCCTCCCACATCTTGCTTAAAGAAGGCGATGTTTGACAAATCATGACAACGGTGGTGGCATTATCAGACACAGAGAATAATTCAGCACCGCACAGCTTCATTGGTTTAGTCTGCTCTGCTAATACTAATTACATACAGGCTACAGTCATAATAATCACATGGCATGCCAGAAAATTTGCAGAGTTGCAGGATCTCCCTTCTATCCTAAAGAAAGCAATTTTGAGCATTTAGTTGGGAATGATTGTTGCTCAACAACTGGGAACCAAAACAATGGATCAGACATGCATGTCATGTCTCACCAGGTGGCAATGTAGAAATAGGAAATAAGCTAAGCCACTTACCATTCAGAGCCTGGCCTATAGTAGTAATGGATACTCTCTAAAGGTGCCCATACATGTATAGATGGGTGCATGATTGATGACACATTTGAACGCAGCTTGGTGTCATAATAACGTCACCACGCAGTGCCTGATTGCCCGTTTATTGAATGGGAATCAAGGCGCACCAATTTAGGTGCTTGATTTCTGTCCAAAGATGAGGACCAGGATTTACAATGTCCATTACCTGTTTAATCGTCCTGTCTTTGAGCGGGATCGATAGTGCTCGAACAGGTCATTGATCGTGCGCCAATCTATATGTGTATGGGCACCTTAAAAAAAGGACCTCATCAAGGAAAACCACACTACCACTAGCAGGGCCCCTATGATCCGAACAATTGGTGCAAAGGGGTTAATGTTTGGCACCCTTTAACGCTCAGTCATTTTCATTTTATTGCAATTTACTGTTTTAAAGACTTGAAAGGCCAGCTTGCAAAGGACCACAGTAAATGCTTACCTGCTGCATGTGGTCAATCTGCCTGTACCCTGTAGTGAAATAGAAAAGGAAATCATAGAGTCCGGTATGGGAAACCAGCATCAGATGCTTCCAGAAGAACATTGAGAAGGGTAGATGGACAGATAATAACTTGTGATTTAAGGAGGTATGGTGTTTGTTTTAGGTGTTGAAGACAGCCAGGAGGTTCCTTTAAGAGCAGGGTTATAGTGAGACATTTAAGCTGGCACACTTATTTAATTACTTTTGTGATACTTTCACCCCTTGTGTCATGATTTTTAGGAAGATCTATTGCTAAAATGCGTTCTGTGTCTTTTTTTTATCTTTCCAACTATATTCTAACTGTACACCAGCAATAGAGCTGGCTAAAAATATGGACAAACTTACTACAACTGGTACACTGCTAGGCTCTGGGTTTACAAGAAGGAAAACACCAAAATATAAATGTATTCAGACTCTTATATTATTAAAAAGCCTATATACTTTGGGGCACAGAAGGTTCCGATACATCATTCAGCTAAATTTTATTGGTATGTAAATTAATGAAAGTATTATTGCTCTAGATGCAAGGTGACCAAATCCCCTAATTCTAACTGTTGCTCAGGATCTGGTTAATCAACATACAACATGGTCATACCAATTACCCCTTAAAGCGGTTTTAAAGTAAAACTAAAAAAACACACATACATGAAATAGACAGATTACTTACCTGTAAGCAGTTCAGATCCTGGAAAACTGCTACACAAAAACAAATGAGACTTACTTACTTTCTTCATGTTTTCACTGATGGTGGCAGCATGTTAATAAGGGGAAGAGAAACCACTTCCGGATCGATTGTTCCGGGCAGCTGGCAGCAACCTGCCCCCCTCTCCCCTGCACTCCTACACAGACAGAGACTCACTGTCTGTGTAGGAGGGGGGGGGGCACTCAGCTGCATCCATTAGCTGTTGGCTGAGTGAAGACGCTGACGTCACATCTGGGTGTCTGAACAACAGGGGCTTATGGGCTTGTTACGTCTTGCCTAGGCGAGGTGTAAAACAGTCACCCCTCCTGCTGTCAGAAATAGTGTTGTTTTTTTTTAGTCGGGGATCTCAGCCGATACTGCAGAGTGACCTAACAGGTGGTAGGTCCGCTTAAAGTTTAATGAAAAACTAGGCCAGTCCTCCAACATTCATGGTCTTAAATTGGAGGACAGCTAAAGACCCCATACACGGATCGATTTCTATCGATTCCCAAAAAGACAGTTACTGTACTGTGCACGTTCGTGCTGATTGATCGTTCAGGAATCAAACAGGGAACCGACATTTGGATGTGGAGCCTGGTCCAAACTATCGAAAGGGAATCCATTGTGCAAACTGTTGATCATCGATTTGCCAAACGATCTGCGATTTGTTGGGCCACCATGCCCCGATCGTTCACAGGTCCATCAAACGGGTATAGACCAGTGTATGGGAACTTTTTTCAGTCCTGTGCACATGTCTGTCATTTCACAATGGATGATGAACTTGTTGATGTGGCAAATGGTGACTGAAGCAGCAGCCCAAGCCAATAAAGACAATACAAATAAAATAGCCTCTCAGTGCCTTATGCAATCCCTTTCTGAGTCAACTAATGGATTCTTTGCCTAAGCCATTCTACCATAGGCCATGGTGGACCTGACTAAAAATACTTTCTGCTTTCCTACTCCATGACCTAGCAAATTAGTATACCCTTCCAGTATAGTTTTAGAGATTAAAAGTAAACATGTAATAGATTTACTGGTCACGTCATTATTCATTTTTAGGCATGCATGAGGTAAATCTATTCCTACCATGTAAATATATGCTTTCGTTAGCAGTGTTTATTACAACCACCTGGAATATAAATGAAGAAAAATGTTTTAATTAGATGCTGCCTGACCCACATATGGTTGTGTCATTGCAATTTAAAATGCATTGGCCTAAACACCAAGTTATACAGTCATTCTTTTCCCTCTCGCAGTACACCATGGATATTTCTTTGGCAGACATATTAGTGTAATTATTGCATCTGGATTGCCCTTTTAAACCTTTCTGGCAGAGGCATAGTTAAGTAGAGGTCTTAGGAAACCTTCTACAACTCTCCATGCTTCCATAATTCCTGTCCCCAAAGCTCCCCATTAATAACGGCCCTGTGTAAATGAGGCATGTGGTTTTTGGCCTCCCCTTGGTGGAACACCATTATTTTTCTAGACTGTTTCATTAAACTGAAAAATGAGTATCTGCTGAACTCAAAATGTTAACGCATTGCAATTCCTCTTTTAGTTTTAACCATGATGTAAATGGTAATATAGACATTTTAAATAGTTTAACAAAGTAGATATTAAGAGAAAATGCTTTATAGCTTACTTTTTAAAATTTACACAATGCTTCGTAATATGATTTCCATACACTTTGCTGTGGTAGAATCTATACAAAATGTCTACAAAAAGCAGCAATGGCCTTTAATTTTCTATCATCCTACATGAATGATTTGGTCATCATATGTATGATAAAAAGTGTCTGAACTTGACTATACTGTATATAGGAGAGATTGTCAAGTTTATTTATTTAATTATTATTTGTATAAAACTTACCTAAATGAACTAAATGACTTTTGTGAGTGAATTGCAAAGCCCCTGAACAAGGTATCTTTGCCATCCCCATCATCTTTACTGGAGATGTAGAGAAGAGTTGTGAGAACATTGCAAGCAAAAATATTCCCTAGGATGTGTGGTTTTGCAAAATGAAAGTTCAAAGTCATGTAACATTTTTTGAATGCAATTTTTGTGATGATACCTTGCTGATGGGCTTTGCAATAAACTACCAAATAAAATAATTTAAGTTTTGAGACCATAGCATGTTATGGTTAGAGCAGACATAGGCAAACTAAGGTTCAGTGATCAGATCTGACCCGCTTACCTTTCTTTTCTGGCCCTTTGTCATTTTCTTGAAAAGACACTCTGGCCTAGAGATGACCAAAGTTACCTTGGGGGCTATGCAGTTGTGTGATCATGAGACAACGCATGGCGACAGCAGGCAGCCACTGGCAATTATATGTTCATTGCAATGAATGAGCATTGTTTATGTTGAAAGCAGAACAGGAAATTTTAAACGATAATGATGTCCCTGTCACACATCCCCGCCATCATCAATAATGTCGTTGAGGAAGCATCACCAGGTTGATGGTCGGGCCAAAATGTTTGCCCACCCCTGGGTTGAAGTATGGTTTTATTGCTGTCCTATATCTTACCAGCAGGGAATATAGACAAACAAGTGCTCTAATTATGAAGGCTATTTTTGGGACAAATACTGCATGTATTTGGGATATGTCTGTACTCTCCATAGCAGGAGAAGAAGAATTATCTAACGGATTTTACTTATAATGAAAGGTCCATTGTCACCAGGTTACAAAGAAAAGTTGATGATACCAATACTACCACATCTTTGATAAAAATAAATACTGTATACGTCCTATTACTGGAAAACTTTCCTAGCCTTTATACAAGCAAGGTGGATAGAATAGGGAGCTAATATATGTTGAGAAATGTATTTAGCAAGCAGCCTAAACCAAGTTCTTACCTTTCCTTTTATAAACTTTATTATGCCACATCATAGAACATGCCTTTTGATAATACATTTGCAGCATGGTTGGCTTATGCTTGATCACTGGTGGAATGTTCATACCGGAAACACTTGTATGCCTACATTGTACCCCGCCTGATGATAATGACATCACTGTTGTTACAGGGTTTGCTTTCCCTTGTCTGCTGGTGTTTGCAACATGCTCGACCTTTGCATGTGGCCAATTTTGCAGCTTCCCAAACAAATGATGAATGGAACAAAATAATGAGGATGCTGTTCACTTATAATTCTTCAACGACTGCGGTACCTTTCATCTGGATCTTTAGGTTCTGTGGGGTTCTGATTTGACATTTTGTAAACTTTTATTTATAAATTTCATTTTTTTTCCGTGGTTACTTTTCACTTTTTTTTTTCCTGGGCCCTTTCAATTACCGATATTACCTTAATCCAAACAATTGTGGCATATGGTGGGGGGAATCTTGTTCTTATAAACAATTAAATTGTAATCTTGTATCATAAAAAGATGCAGTATGGTTTTGGCCATCCAGCTCCCTCCCTGAAGAATTAAGGTGAAGAGCATTTTTTCATTAACCTTGGCTTTCCTTAGCATTTTTTTTATATATATACGTGTAAGCATGCATGTACTTAGCTGCAAATTATTTTTCTGCTGAAACCCCCTTTCCCACTGATTAAAATCAATAATGAATTAAGTCTGTACCTGTCTATAGGAAATGTAAATCATCTAACATTACCTATGATTGAGATGTTCTCTCAAATTGCTCAAATTAACAAATGAAAATATCTATTCAGGCAAAAAAAGAAAACAAATATAGATCTATAAAGGGGAATGGGGACTTTGATTTCTCTTCATTTATTGCGTTTGCTGCCACAGCTGGTGCCTGTTTAGTAAATCCCCTCATTGCACCTGATAGTTTATTTGATGCATGAATCAATATTCCCTATATGTTCCTTGTCATGTTCCTTATGCACCTTTTTTTTATTAACCCTTCTCTTTGTGGTAAGGCTTATTATCTGATCATCTTACCATGGCTTGCTTCCCAGCAGAAATTTGTGTACTTTGCTTATTGTGCTTGGAAGATTAAAGCATTGACCTTAAGCATGCATTTGGTAGACCAATTCATGTCATGGGGGGAGCTGAAAGGCCGAATGTTTCAAATGTTATTTTTTGCTGTATAATGCTGTGCTTCAGGCAAAAAATTTTAATAATTATGTTTACTGTTCCACTGCCATTTACACCACCCTTCAACACTTTTTATGTCACCACATAAAGTCTACCATCTCAACACTTAAAGACTTTTTATTGGACTTAGGGCTTGTTTCCATTATACGTCGGGACCCCTACGCTAAGCGTATACGCTTAGCACCGACATATCCCACAGACTTTGGCCCTGGCCGCGGCTGCTCTGTTTACACATCCCGTTGTAAAGGCTGAATGTACCGACTACGTTTCGCCTTTACCGCGGCGGAGCGCTCAGCTCATGAAACAGGACCCTCTGCCCGAGTAGGTAAGTCTACCGTTAACGTTGGGACCCAAGGCGCGGTAAAGGAAAGTCCCACTAACGTGTACGCGGAGGGGTCCCAACGCAATGGAAACAAGCTTAATCAGCTCAGCACCTCATGGCTAGAAGCATGGTGCTGATTCATCAGGAAGTATCGTTTTAATTTAGAATCGTTGACCTGACCTTCTGCTGTGTGTTAATAGCTGATAAGTCGTAACAACTCAACACTAGTTGAGAGTCTGACCATTCTTTGTCATGAATATATCTCATCTTAATACAACTGTGGTCACTAGCTTTTGGTACAACTTTTGTTCTACCAAAGCCATATAATATGATGACCTTTAAACCTTCCAATCACTATGTATTCTATCAGGGAGGCCCGGCACTACATAGTTGTTGGGAGATCTAAAGGAATTTGTATGGAGCCATCTAAATGTGTATGGGGGCTATACATACAATAGCTAAATTCTCTGTTAAATTCTTTATTTCCAAATTTAGTTGTTCTACTAAGTTACCCATCTGCTCATTGAAGGTATTCAAAATCCTATGAGGTGACATAAGAAGTTGGAGAGTTGACTTTTTGTCTTTGAATATTTGGTTGGCACCCGTCTGGTTATGTAAATACGTCAGCTGGACAGAAAAACTTATGTATTTATAAATGTGTATTTAATATTTGCCTGGAGTTATGCTTTAAGAATGTGCTCTGTGCTGATAATTAGTCAACAAAATTCATGTATGATGGGTTTTCCAACTTAATTAAAAATAATGACCCTCATGTTCCCAAGGTCCAGTTCAACATGGATATAGCACACCAAGTACCTCATTCATATGTAACTGCCCCCTTGTTGAGACTCTTCACAATTTAATCACAGCAGTGGTGGGATATCATATGACGTTAGGCATACTATTCTTTGCCTAACAGGGAACATTTAAAAAAGAAAATTTAATCCTAATGTTTTTCTTCTCCTAATGCTGAAATATAACCAACACAATTTACACTTGAGGCTATACAAAAGGATATAGACAGTCTCTTCAGGGAATAATATGTAAATGAATACTTGCTTCTGTCAACGACCCAACAATTCACTGCTCAACCCAATAACTCTTCCCTCAACCCAATAACTCTTCCCTCAACCCAACAACTCACTACTCAACCCAACAACTCACTATTTAACCCAATAACTCACTACTTAACCCAATAACTCTTCGCTCAACCAAATAACTCTTCGCTCAACTCAACAACTCACTGCTCAACCCAACAACTCACTGCTCAACCCGTTAACAAACTGCTCAGCCCAAAAACTCACTGCTGGAATACAAGACATGATCAACTAATAATAGCAATAGAACATAAGACCCAGTGGTACTCTCAGCAAAAATGTATCACCTTTATTTTTATTCACTCCCTACAAATGAGATTGTATAATCTTACAACATTTACTTTTTCAGCCTAACCCAATGTAATGTCACTTTAAAACAAATTCTACATTAAGATAACCAGCTACAAAGCAGTACATGGGAATTAAAGTAATGACAGTTTCTGTTGACTGATCATCTTGAGTGCATCTAGTTGTGTGTTCAATAACTCTGTAAACACAGTATATTGGATTCATCCATCGTGTGCAATGTCTGATTGATATGTTTCCCCAGACTCTGGCGACATGATAGAGATGCAAGGCTTTGGTGCTAATCTTATGCCATGGCAACATAATGAGCCTTGCAGTCAAGGATCGTCTTGTCTATCCTGCTCCACGGGAAGCTCTCCATATGATATTCCAAGCTGCTGCAGCTGCACTCATGATAGGTAAGTTGGAGAACGTGTATACTTGAGTTATAGTCTTGAAATTAGTTTTTTTAGGAAATTAAGAGTTTAACTTAAATCAAGGTATTTGAGCCAAATGTGTGTTTTGCCTGTGCAAGCTAAAGTTACACAGTCACTTATATCCCCCCTGTCTAGCAGTACATACTCGCCTTTCCTTTTATAATCCACCAAATCATTCAAATGACAGGGCCAAAGAAAGTACCTGTGTACAAGGGAGTATATAACAGCATTGGTGCATGGTAACTGGTCTAGTGCTGTCACATGATATGTCCTATGATAGAACCGATCACAGCTTTCCTGTTTCTATGGACAATTTGGTATAAATATCATGGGACAGTGTCCACTCTGCATTGTGAAAGTGGCACACATGCGCTGCTTTGCTTAAAATGTGACGTGTCTGCGACACAGGGAAAGGCTTCAGGCACGGCCTTTTCACATCTTTGTAAAGCTTATTAATAGGGCGCATACCTTAAGTCATGGGCAATCCACCCACAAGTCGCAGGCAATGCGCCCGCAAATGGTCAGCCGTGTGCCCTTTTTTCCAGCATCTAAAGCAGTGGACGCTTGTTGGTCCGGTAGTTTGCCATCCTATCTAAAAATGAATTCTTTATTATTGGATTTGATACATTATTTGTATTTGTACAGGACACCACTCAAGCTATTATGTGAAAACATGAAGAGACAGATTGTTTCACGAGCGTTCTATGGCTGTAAGTAAAGACGAAACTTCTGGTACTAATATGATTTGTGCTGTTCATAAATGGAGCAGTGGTCTGCAGACAGGATCATGGGTAGGAAGTTAGTATTTCTTCAAAAATGTATATTCCAGATATTTTTGTTCTGTGGTTATAGTTGCTGAATAAACAAATTAATAAGCAGAGAATGGAAAACTGTCAGTTTATACAACTTTGTCATAGTAGAGTATATTTGTGTATTTTATAGATGAGTAGTAGTAGTTTCTAGCAGTGAAATAATGGGTTATTGTTGCTGTAAAACAATTGCCATTTGCACACGTGTTCTTTAGCAGTTCTTCTTGTCCTTCTTTCAATCAGGGCTTGCCTACTGCCGTCACCTGTCCACAGTTCGCACTCATCTTTCGGCTCTTGTAAATCACTCCATTATACCACCAGACAAACCAACAGATGCTTCGGGTGGCCTCACCAAAGAAGTGTGGAGCAAATATCAAAAGGATATGAAGGTAAACTAAATTGTATCCATTTTCGAATTGGTCTGTCACCATAAAGGGAACTTTAACCCCCCTGGCGCAAGTTAACCAGTCTGCGCTGTCCTGGTGGCTCCGATCTTCTGAACTGGCTTCTGCCAGAGAAACTTATGGAGAAAACAGTTTTCAGTGTGATTCCCCAGATGTGCCCCTTTGAAGTTCACCCCATCTCCCCTGGTGTAATGTCACCAGGTCCATCACACCAGGGGAGAGAGGGTGCCAAAGGGAATTGTACTGGATGTAGTGATAACTGTATCTAATACAATTCAAAGTAAAAAAACACATTTCCAATTGAATAAAAAATGTATTATAAACTAAATATGAATACATACTGTTTTGAAATCTGTCATACAAAATACGTATTGTAGAGGTTTTATCATTCAAATGATACCTTATTTATTTATTTATTTTTATGTAATTTTTTTTACATAATTGTGCGTTTCAGCCATTATTATATTTAGGATGTCTACTAGACCCTTGCACGGACATATTTTGGGAAGTTACAGGCCTACAACACAAAAAAAATTTCCTTTAAGTCTATGGTGGCCTTTTGGTACAGAAATCTCTCAGCAGTGCGCTAGGGAGGTTAATGCTGAAAACGTAACTCCCGAGACTCAGAAAGGTATATCGGAAAGAAGAGCAGTGATATCTCCCTTCCCAAATTTCTCAAAGACTGTTTTTTTATTCTTTTATTTTGACAAAGTGTCAAAATAAATAATATTGTCTGTATAATTGATGGTTTGCCTGCCAGGGACCTGGAGCACAATAGCTGAATATAGGTCCTATTTAGCCAATAGACTGGACATGCTGATACGCACACCTATGCAGGGGCCATAACTAACATAAAGAGAAGGAAATGAGGAAAAATCCCTCTAATAGAGCTTTGGATGACAATAAAAACCTAAAACATGGAATATTAGGTTATAATTTTGCTGTTTTCTAGTCACTTGATCATTTTCTTAAAGAAGAGTGGGAAACGGCATCATTTTCTTCCTGTAGTAGTTTGAGCATGAGTCATAAATCATTCGGTGCAACTTCCTTTTTCTAGTTTATACTTTTGTTTTTAATCTCTTTTCCAGACAAGATAAATTTGTTGCATTTGTGCTTTCATATTAAAAACGCCAAAAATTCAGGTCACATCTTACATCCTTAATGATTACATTTATCTAATGGTGACAATTTTCAGCAGTTGATAAAAACGCTTTGTTACCAGCCCAGGAAGGAAATATACAGCAGACAGGGTTCTTTTGCCACCTAATTTTCTTGTTATCCTGCTGAAATACACTTGGCAAACGTAAAATATAAAGATGGTGGCCAAAATAGCTGGAGATGTAGAGAAGGGTTTTAGGAACATTTAGGGTATGTTTGAATGGCGTTATGGGCTCCGTAGTGCAGTACGTCAACCTCCGACCGGCTCAACGCTGTGGAAGCAGCTGGTGCGTTAGGCGTGTATATGAATGGGCTCCGTCGACATCCCCGTCAAGGAATGCGCATAGCGCAGGGGGTGTCAATGCAGCCAATCCATATACACACCTAACGCTGCTTCCACGGCGTTATGCTGGTCCGCCCATTGGAGGTGGACGTACTGCACTACATTAACCTTCCTACCTTCCGACCAGCTCAACGCCGTGGAAGTAGCCGATGCGCTTGCCATTTATATAGATGGGCTCTGTCGACACCCACTGTTCTAAGTGCATTCCTTGATGGGGATGTCGACAGAGCCCATAATGTCATGGAAACATACCCTAAATAAGTGTGTTATCCTAGCATATGTAGTTTATACACAGATTAAGTCAAAATCTCAACTCAAAACTTTCTTATTTGTTACTACGACTTCTAATGTTCAAGGGCTTTGCAATGAACTAAAAAAAATCAGCTAGTCAAATAAAATAAAAGACCACAGCTATTGTTCAGTCTTGTCTTCATAAAGCAGCTCCTTTGGTACATTCAGTGACATCAGATTTGAGTATGATCGTTCAGATGCCTCTCTTCATTTCTTTCCTTGTCTCTCTTTTTTAGCACTTTATATATAAAAAATATATTTGGTCATTACATTATATTTGTTAATTACTTACTAACAACAGGATATTATTGAATTGATGAGATTCATTGATAAAGAATGTTTTCACCAATTAACAAATGTTTGCTTTAATGCTATACCCAACAGACCACAATAAAGCAAATATGTCTGTTCAGTTTTATATTCACTGTAAATCTACCAAAAATGTCTATTGTGGATAAAGTGGGGACCATTACTGCTATCTGGCTATTCCTAATCTGTTTGTAGCAGAAAAAGAATCTGTCTGTAGTGTTGTGTATTGCTGAGGATGCGGTTTATTCCCACAGAATTATAAAGAGCTGGAGCTGCTGAGGCTGGTGTATTATGGAGGAGTGGAACATGATATACGCAAAGAGGTTTGGCCGTTCTTACTTGGCCATTACAAGTTTGGGATGACTAAAAAAGAAATGGATCGAGTAAGTTTAAGGTCTCGGTTTTTTGTTGGTTTTTATATATATACTAAAAAGTCTCAAATGATTTGCCCAGCCCCATTTCTACCAAACAGTTTTAAATTCATTGTAATTCTCTGACTGTGGTTTTCCAGAACATGTTTCATATGTTCAACAATGAACATAAAGTTGCACCCCAGTAGCCTATGAAGCTTGCATATGTTACAGTTTAAACAGGACTTTCAAGGCAAGTTACAGTTCACATATAAACAACAAAACAACTTATGTATTGACAGTGTTGACATGCAGTATGGAAGCAAAAAAAGCAGTTCATAGAATGTAGTTCATATGCTTATCTCGACACGTTTCACAAGAACAACTTACTTTTTCAGAAGAGATAAATGCATAAGACCATAAGAAACTGAAGATGTAAAGATGAAAATAATAATAACAATAATAATGAATAAAAACTTGGTTAAATGCCGGGTCAGATAGGTCACCATTTGGTATGGTGCTATAGTACCTGCTGTTGCACCGTGGTCGGGTCTCGGGTAGACCTATCTGACCTTAGCTACACGGTATTTAACCAAGTTTTTATTTATTATTATTTTATTTATTATTTTACATCCCCAGTTACTTATGGTCTTATGCATTTATCTCTCCTGAAGAAGCAAGTTGTTCTTGCGAAATGTGTCGAGACAAGCATATCACCTATACTGTATGAACTGCTTTTTTTCTTTAATACTGCATGAGAACACTGTCAATAAATGAGTTGATTTTCCTTTATTTGTGACCTCTTACTTGCCTTGAAAGTCCCGTTCAAAAGGTAACCTATGTATTCATAGGCTACTGGGGTGCAACTTTGTGTTCTTTGTTTAGCAAATTTCTGGGGATGTTGGCAATTTTACGGACAGTATACGGGGCCTCTTTTTTCTCTTATGTTTCATATGTTATCTTCAAGGTGGCAATTGATAAATATTATAACAATTATATATAATACATATTTTTATATCATTGTTAACTGGACATTTCTACATATTTAAATTAATAAATGCTTGCAGTAAATCTTTATGAATAGAATTGTATGTCCCCTCGCTTTCCAAGATCCACATGCATAACAGTGTCTCTGCCCTTCACCCAAGGTGGATGAAGCCATTGCCTCCAGGTATCAGAAGGTGATGGTGGAATGGAAGGCCTGTGAAGTCATCGTCAAGCAGAGGGAAAAGGAATCACATTCAGCCATTTATGCCAAGCTGTCATCAGGCAGCAGCATTGACAGTCATGTCCAACGCCTGATTCATCGGGACTCTACTATTAGTAATGATGTAAGATGCTTTGTAAATATCTTGGAATAATTGTATTGTTTGCTGTATGATGAGATGTTTACTGTACCTTATATACTGGCCTTAGTCATTAGTGTTGAATATATTCCACGGATATAATCTATTCGAGAATTTGCACATTTTGAGAATATTCGCGATATTCTGCATTGGAAAGCTTATGGCCATGCATTGCCATTATATATTCACATTGCGAAAATAAATACCACATGTGATACTACATGTGACCATTTATTTTAAAGGTAATAGTGATGTGATTATAATTGCAAATATATATAAGTGCATTGCTATATACTTAAATTGCGAATATTTGTGAATATCGAAACAAATATAAGTAGAATTATTCGCAAATTTGAATACTGTCTATGCCCCTCAACCCTATTAGTCATACACAGTGTTAGGTAAGAGAAGGTTCTGCATGTGCAGAACGAAAGAAACCCTCACATAAACAAACAACATATATTAATAAAATAAAAATGCAGCACAATTTTTAACCACTTTTATTAACACTAAACTTGCACAGGTTAGAATATTACTGGCCAGTCTTGAATCCAAAGGTATATGCATATACAGGTTCTCTAACCATTACACCAGAAGAGCACACTATACAAAGCAACAATGTAGATACGGGAAAGTCACGTTTTTATGTGATTTTCCGATTTCAAGAAATCCCGGATTTTTCCCGGGTTCTTGAAATCGAGCTGATCTAGCAGGGTGAGGGCGTAACTCTCCCTGCTAATGTCCCACCCCGCACATTATCAGCAGAAGCGGGTGGGACATTAGCAGGGAGAGTAACGCCCTCTTCCTGCTAGATCAGCCAAAAGGCCAGCGGACAACGGCTTTGTGATGCCCAAATTTGACAGGTATGCTGTAAGGTGGAGCAAAGTCCACAGATTTAAGAGTCATGGACGGTTAGGTATTGGTGTAGAAAATATGGCAAGGAAGAGAACAGAAAGGATGGAAAGGCAATAGCTGAGAGGAGAGGTCATTGACATCACGGCTAGGAAGGTGAGAGGTTGGTAGTGCTATAAGTACCCAGGTGCCCAACCTGCGGCCTGGGGGCCCTTTGGGTGTTCTTCAGCCGTCCCTGAAACCTAGCTGTTGACATAGGGCATAGGAACTCACCTGTCCACTGATCTCCAGCTGACTCGTCTTCACCCCGGTCACTGGTTGGCTTTATGTGCATTATCACACTACAGTCTTCCCTAATGCTTGAAGTATAATGTAACACACATTTTGTTATTTAAAAATTAAAAATAATGTCTTCTAGCTCTGCCTGCTGTAATTTTTTATTGAAAAATGCTTATACGAATCAGTATAGAGTGAAAATGCTATGTGCTGCCCTTTAGTGATGCTGAGGGCCGGACTTGTGGCCCTCCATATCAACTCAGTTGCCCACCACTGTATTAGTACATCAGGCAGAAATAGGGCAAGATCAACAGACCTGCTGTAGCTTCCAGTATTTGACAAAGGTAATGGCGCTATTTGCTCATGGCAGAAGAGAACTCTCTAGAAATGTGGAAAGTAAAGCTGGGGTTCAGCTTTAAACTGTACTTTTCTTTTTTGTTAAATGTGGATTTCAAATCCCAGGTAAATACAGTCTTTATTATTCAGTTGTTTTATGGTGACATATGATGGCCTTTTTAGTGTTTGCTACTTTATAACTTTGACATCTATAAAACTGTATATCTCAGTCTGTGACATTTAATCGTGGGATTATTGCATAGTTTAGCAGAATAACAAGTCTCCATAGTAATTTATGATCTTTTCTGCTATACACACAAGAAATGCAATTCATTTCCTTTTTATTGATATATCTCTCCATCTTCCTTACCACCGAGTTGGCAAAAAAATACATACAGCTCTAGATATAAAGCTAGTTATACAGATTGCTCTCACATACTGAGCATATATGTATATTTAAGGTTAAGTGTCCCTTACAATTGGCTGCTGTAATATTGAGATAGCTTCCAAGTAAGAGCTTGTATCTCAATTGCATTTAAATTGTGTACAGACCTCTCAGTAATGCAGTGATTCTCAAACTTTCCCTGCAGGGCCCCCCTTTTTTTTAGACAGGAACATTATC
>CM070033.1:166975628-166995973 GCA_036250615.1 Ptychadena robeensis
AGAAAATTAAGAAAAAATATTAATTCTGTCAATGTCATCATGTAAAACATAGCTAAGAAGCCACTTGTGCCACATTAATGCACATTAGTTATAACCAACATAGCCACCAAAAGTTTTATAAGAAAGCAAATCCAATGCTTTATTCAAAGACACTAGTAAAAACACTAGTTGTATAAAACGTGTAAGAGGGGGAGGGGCCTCTGGAGTATAGGACCAGTATAATATTTCATATGGAACTTTTGATGGAAAGACTACAGTGGATCCAGAAAGTATTCACAGCGTATCACTTTTTCCACATTTGTTATGTTACAGCCTTATTCCAATATGGGTTAAAAAAAAATTTTGCTTCAGAATTCTACACAAAACATAATCCACAACACAAAACACAAAACCCATAATGACATGAAAAAAGTTGACTTGAGATTTTGGCAAATTTATTAAAACAAGTATTCACAGCATTTGCCATGAAGCTCATAATTGAGCTTAGCTGCATCCTTTTTCCCCTGATCATCCTTGAGATGTTTCCACAGCCTGCCTATATAAGGTCCCACAGTTGACAGTTCATGTCAGTGCACAAACCAAGCATGAAGTCAAAGGAATTGTCTGTAGACCTTCGAGACAGGGTTTTCTCAAGGCACAAACCTGGGGAAGGTTACAGAAACATTTCTGCTACTTTGAAGGTCCCAATGAGCACAGTGTCCTTCATCATCTATAAGTAGAAGAAGTTCAAAACCACCAGGACTCTTCCTACAGCTGGCTAACTATCTAAACTGAGTGATCAGTGGAGAAGGGCCTTAGTCAGGGAGGTGACAAAGCACACAAGAATTAGATGGTAGCTCCAGAGGTCCTCTGTGAAGCAATCTCTGCAGCAATCCACCAATCAGGCCACTCCTTAGTAAAAGGCACATGGTGGGCTGCCTGAGTTTAGGACAAAATTCTTTGGTTGTCAGGTTTGGAAAGGTCAGGAAACCAGGCACCGTTTATCACCAGGCTAGTACCATCCCTACAGTGAAGCATGGTGGTGGCAGCATCATGTTGTGGGGATGTTTAGCAGCAGGAACTGAGAGACTAGTCAGGGTAAAGGGAAAGATGTACATACTGGATGAAAACCTGCTCCAGAGAGCTCTTGAACTCAGTGGTGATGTCAGAAAACCTTTTTTCACATTATTTTGGGGTGTTTAATACATTTTAGAATAAGACTTTAAAAAAAATATATATATATATATATATACATTGTTAAGGTAGCATGAACCATATTGTTCTCCTGTGGAACTAATCATGCAACATATTTAATGAGCAACATTTGTAATGGTCATTTTAGATCTGACATGATAGTTCATACTGGCATTACTGGTTATGGGTGATCATTAGAGTCAATGTTGAATCACATGGTGATTGTGCTTTCATTAAAAGCTTTGTGTGCTCATTTCTTAGATTGAACTCTTGGATACTATTGCCTTAAATTTGCACCGCATTGATAAAGATGTCCAGAGATGTGATCGGAATTATTGGTATTTCACATCGGATAACTTGGAAAAGCTCAGAAACATCATGTGCAGGTATATCAGTGCTTGTATCTCCCTTCCTGTATATTTCTTTCCTCCAGCTATAGAGCCATCATCTCTGTGTGTACTAACCATTTTTGATATTTTAGATTGAAGGAATTTTTCATATGGGCTTTGACATATTGACCTATATTGACTTATATTGTTGAAAAATTTTCTTGTCTCTTATATGAATGTTTATTAGATGTTTTAAGAAGTAGTCGTGTTTTAAATGAATTAATCACATAATAACATTTATCCCATATTAATGTTGTTACTCTTAATTTCATGCAGCTATGTATGGGAACATCTGGATGTGGGTTATGTGCAAGGGATGTGTGACCTGCTAGCTCCACTCATGGTGATTTTGGATAATGGTAGGTCCATAGATTCTTAAGTTGACCAGTAGGGAACCTGCCAGGATGGCACTTACAACATGGCTTAAAAAATGCAACTTGGCTTGTCCTGTAAAAATGTACTTTCATTTCTCTCTCTTTTTTTCCATGTTAGATTACCAGACATTCATCTCACTTATGCCAGTTGCTATTATTGTTATTATCCATTTGTTATGTTGTGTTGCTATTTTTGATCGCCACTACAGAGCTGTAATTGCACGGAGGCGCTGTCCCCTCGGAACTCCAACCTACTTACTCACCCTATATCAACTTGAACCTGTTGAGTGCCCCGATGGACATTTATGCGCTCCCATACTTGTGTATCTTATGCCTTTGCTTACTTTGTTTTTGTAGTGTGCTTGTTACCTTGTTAACATTTTTTATAAAAATTATTGCATAAAATAAAAAAAAGGGAATGAGCGCAGGGGAGCTAGAGCATCTATACATCAAGATGACAAAGGGCCGAATAAAGACACTAAAGGGCTGGTTTTGGCCCCCGAGCCTTAGTTTGGCCTACACTATACTTTGCAAGATGAGATTCACAGTGACAGTAAAGCTAAGATCCTCCTTGACATATATTATATATAGAAATTTGATATATGGTGGGGAAGTATATGTTCCTCTTGGAGTAATTCCCATTCTGTGCTGGTGACCTCATACACAGAGATTTCTAACTTAAAAAAAAAAAAAGTTTTGACTAGAGTTTTAGTAGTGGGATAGTGCATTGTGGACTGAAGTGCATATTTATTTTTATTTGCCTTTTCCAAAAGATGACCTGGCCGTTTCTTTTAACAAATGCATCTATTTAGAAACATCCTGCTTAATGATTCCTCGTCTAACATGATCATGTCTTCCAATTATAGATATGTTGGCATACAGCTGCTTCACACAGCTCATGAAGAGAATGAGTCAGAACTTCCCGAACGGAGGGGCAATGGACACACACTTTGCCAACATGAGATCTTTGATCCAGGTGGGTGCTTCTCTGAGAACACAGAGTATGTTTATATACTGAAGACAATAACAACAGATTGTCACAGTCAGAATATATATTATTTACTAAGAGAAAAGAAGTTTGTCTCCCTAGTTGGAAATTCCAATCAGGGATAAAGGGACTTTTCAGGCAGTACCTTGAGAATAGTAAAAATCAAGTTATTTTGATTGTTGGTTTTTTAATAAAGTATATCACAGTACATTTGACAAATGTACTGTGATATACTTTATTAAAAAACCAACAATCAAAGTAACGTGATTTTTACTATTCTCAAGGTACTGCCTGAAAAGTCCCTTTATCCCTGATTGGAATTTCCAACTAGGGAGACAAACTTCTTTTCTCTTTCTAAATATTATGTTGGGATGTGGCAGGCCAATCTATGAATAGTGTTTGAACCCCTTAAACTAATCTTTGTTCCAGAATATATATTATTCAGGGACTTCAGTAGACACAGAATCAAGAAAATTTCATAACAGAATGTTTTTGCTTTGTTAGACTTAAGGTAGCCATACATGGCTTGATTTGTCACCGATCGATTCCCGATCCGATCGTTCCAGGCGATCGTGGAATAGGCAATTGATCGGGAATCGATGGAACACCACCTTGGAAATTCAATTTGTGGTCGAATTTGACAGGAGCCGATTTCCAAAATGGCCAAACGATTGACCAGGATGCCAAAAGGACCCTGGCTTTGACCATGTCACATGGTCATCTGTAGGTTTTAAAACAACATGAGTGAGAGAAGACTTCAGCACCTCCTTTAGAATTGAGAGGTGGCTCATTCGGTGCACTGCAGCAATATGTGTTCATTATCTGGATGGAAGGGTTGTGATGATGGAGGGATTGAACCAGATGAAGAGTGTAACCAACAATGTCAAAGGTGTTCCCAACTTCTGGTTCTCTGGCTTTGCATGCTCTTCTTATAACGCTGAGCTGACGAGGGTTTTAAAGTTATGGCAGAGGAGTTATGAACCTGAAATATTTGCCATGATGATTTTTTTCTGTACAGCTTGACTTGATAGGCCATGTCTCCACTTGGGTAACTTGCCGCAATTCAAATCCTGGCGTGGAGACCACGGGAGCAATGACAATCGTGGCACAGGAAATGGTAGGGTGGGACAGGACATCTTGCCCCAAACCGCCTGATCAAGTCCATGGAGAGTTAACGGGTGCTAAAATGAGACCATAGACATGAATGGGCGTGGTAATCAGGCCCACAAGAAAAACGCGGTGACCCGGGTTTCAGATCCCGGATGTGAGGATAAGCCCATAGGCTGATCAGAAACTTTTTGAGTGTGAAACGTCTCTACCAGGAGTCATTTAGAAAAACGTCATCATCAATAACTCATCTGAGTGCTAACCTGCAACCTAATTGAGGTTAGCCCCTAGCTGACTGTGACTCTGAAAGAGGTTCTTACGACTATCTAACATTTGCGTATTTCTTTCTTTGTCAGATTCTGGATTCCGAGCTGTTTGAACTCATGCACCAGAATGGAGACTACACTCATTTCTACTTCTGCTATCGCTGGTTCTTGCTTGATTTTAAGCGAGGTATTACATAGCTCATGGAAATTCATTTGTTCATTTATATATTTTAGAATTTACTTGTTCATCATTTCAGGATCATCAAGCTAAGTATGGTTAAGAGATACTTAGGTACACCCTAACCACAATTAAATGATACCAACATCCAATAATTACAATATTAGAATCAGAAAACGTGGCACCCTGCCGGGTCCAAGGCACCAGAAAGCCCTGGTTCCGGTCACAATGGACTTTTAAGGTAGCGGTATGTAACACTAAAATAAAGAAGAGTAAAAAATCTTTGTACAATAAACAAAAGTTTTATACGTCGTTAAAAATAGTAAATGTTGGTCTTTCGACTCCAGGTAATTTCATTCAGATACAGGTAATATCCATATTCAATGTGTTCTTAACAAATCGTAATCTCTACGCGTTTCGAGACACCCGTCGCTTCTTCAGGAGATAAATAATGAACAAAAAAAGTTGTATATTCCAGCTAGGAGGTAAGAGGAGATTGATCAATCTATGTATAATCAAGTTGCGTTTATATAGTAAATATCCAATAGGGAAAAGTATTTACCCTAAGGTGGTCCTAAAGATAAACCCTGGGTCCATCTTTAGGACCACCTCAGGGTAAATACTTTTCCCTATTGGATATTTACTATATAAACGCAATTTGATTATACAAATCATGTTGTATGATTTAAATATCAATTGTCAGTCTAACATTAATCCACCACACAGTGTGGCCGATTTAAGCAAAAGAGATTCCACAAACATACTATGGTGTGCACGCTCCATTGTACAATCACATGCAAACCAATTGAAATCCCTGCTGGGCATACACGGATAGATTTGTAAACAGATTAGAGTGCAATAAAACACCATGTGTGCTCACGGTGCTTGATTGTGCTCTAATCTATTAGGTAATCTGCCCATGTATGCCTTTGAGATCCCGCTCGAAGAAACTCGATTGAACAGGGTTCCAACATGTTGGAAAACCCCATTCAATCGTCATTTCTTTGAATGGAGACATGAGTCTAAAGCTAGGCATACACCGTTAGATTTTAGAGTTCGATCGTCCTAAAACTATTAAAGTTTAAATCGATCGGATTTTAATCGTATACTGCACACATGGTTCGATCACCGAAAAGTGTTCGATACCAATCAAAACATCGATCGGAAAATGATCGGACATGTTGCATAATTTTCATAGATTGTACAACGATCTAACAAAAATCGTAGCAGTGTGTGTGTTGGTCGGGGAGATTGTATTCGATGACACATTTATATATGACTCTTTCCTGTGTTTTGTGATCGAAATTAATATTGGCGATTTTGGTCATGTTCCGATCAGACCTTCCACATGGATCTACTTTGCATTAGCTTAGGATCAGTGTCCAATCAAAATATTGAGATCGGACATCGGATCGGAAATTAATCGTACTAAAATCGAACCGTGTATGCCTAGCTTGGTCCGAAAAATACGTTAATGGGATAAAGTATGAAAATCAATGGATATTTAAAAACACACCCATTGTACATATCATACCCTCAGCAAGGGCAATACTTGGCAGAGCCAACCATTTGGCGTCATGGACTCATAATGTTGGCATGAACACCACCTGTCCCTTGGGGTCCCACATAGTGAGGCTGAGCATTTCCATCAATGCTTTACATTTGTAACTGGGTGCATTACACCAATGTGGCAGTGATACACCATGAGAGCGTAGGCAATCCGTGGGTTGGCCGTTATGGACGCTTCATACAAACATGTCCATGACGCCTAGTTGACAGAAGCATAGACATGAAAAAATATACAAATATAAAAAAAAACTTTTTTAACTACTTAGCTATTTTATGACTGCAAAATGCATAAAAAAATCATGCATCAGGGCGGTT
The DNA here is from genome assembly GCA_036250615.1 of Ptychadena robeensis. Classification (NCBI taxonomy): domain Eukaryota; kingdom Metazoa; phylum Chordata; class Amphibia; order Anura; family Ptychadenidae; genus Ptychadena; species Ptychadena robeensis. The sequence goes on from CM070033.1 coordinate 166,981,988, forward strand.
TAAAAAAAAATGCATGCACAACACTTTTTATAAATGATTGCAAGGGTGCTAGGAAAAACCAGAGGCAAGTGGTGTAGTTCAATAGTGCTTTCATGGCGTTTAGTTATCAACAAATCTAAGGTTCTAAATGTCATTGGTACAACTGATTGGGTGTGTCGCCATCACCACAATGGCAGCTTGAGAATTCAACTTAAGATGGCCACACACGGGTAGATTTCCATGCAATGGACCGGTGATCAATTACAACATGGTGACGTCACCACGCTGTTATTGATCGCGGGTCAATCATACGGTAATTAATGTGCACCACATGGGCACATCAATTACCGTACAATGGTGACTCGGTTTCCCGGTCCCCTGCGACTTTCCTCAGCCTATGTGTGCGGCTCAGCTGTCAGCCCGTCCATTACATTGAATGTTGACAGCGCTATCCCCATTCAATGTAATAGATTTCGACCAAGGTTTTCCAACATGTTGGAAACCTGTTTGGTCATGGATGGCTCAGATGAAGAAACAGATTAGAGGAACATCGGGAGCTGTGACCGCGCACGGCGCCCGATTTTCCTCTAATCTGTTACTTCATCGAGCCGTGTGTGGCTACTTTAATAAGCATGAATTGTTAACGGTGTCTCTGCTATAGCAACCAGCCCTTGACTTCCTCCCTCTGATCCAAGGCTATATAGAGATTTCACTTTTATCCCTTGTGAATGATAGAAGACAATCCATTAGTGGAAATCTCTTTCATAAGTGCCATACTGTGTCTTCTCCTTTCTCCTAAGATGCTGAAAGGAAGAGATGTCCTCCACAATAGTAAATGGCTTAACAAAACTTTGTTTAGCTATAGAAATCTTTTCTTTGGAACTGTATTTTCATATCACGTCTCTTACATAAGCTCCTCATAGAAATCCACACTCCTCTTGTTCTTTTTCTCTTCTGCAGAACTGTTATATGAAGATGTGTTTGCAGTATGGGAAGTCATATGGGCGGCCAGGCACATATCCTCTGAGCATTTTGTGCTTTTCATTGCTTTAGCCTTGGTACAAGTTTATCGAGAAATTGTGCGAGACAACAACATGGATTTTACAGATATCATCAAGTTTTTTAATGGTAAGCGGTATGCTGTAGAACGCTGCTACAACTATACAACCCTTCTCTAAAGCCAGCCATAGACGTTTCGATCCATGGCCGGCTTGTAGCAGACTACAGCGTGTTGATCCAACCTGCTGGCTATTTGGGTCAAAACTTCAAGGTGGGCACCCCTCTAGTTGCGGTCCACCAACCACCATGCATTTGGCATGAGGCGCACACCAGTCGGTTGCCCACAACTACTGCCAGGAATCGATGTGTATATGGCTAATAAGAACAAGGGCAGAGGCGCACAACCTAGTACAACAAAGTAAGGTGCTGTAAATGGTTAAATAATATGGAATGGAATAAAATGACACAAAACAACAGACAAGATACTCACATTAAAGGAGGTTTACAAGGATTGATCTCTCAGGGCCATGTGTTTTCCAGGATGACCTCACTTCCTTGTTGGGGATGAGATCACTTCCTGCTTACAGATGCTGGAGGGCTCAACAGTAACAATGGGACACATTTCAAGCAGAGGCTCTTTTTCAACCATAGGGGGAAGAGGTGCAGAGAGTATATATATATATATATATATACACAGAGAGAGGAGTACCCTCCCCTTCATATATGGCTACCCTAAGGGTCCCCATACATGGGACAATTTTCTAATCTATTCCCAAGCAATCAACTGTCATGCACGTTCACAATGATTGATTGCATCCACCCTTTCTTCAAGCGGGATCAATTGATCCCACACGAAGAAAGCTCAGTCGAACAGGGAACCAACATGTTGGTAAATCCCTGTTTGATATCCATTATTTTGGCTTGGGGCCAGGGTCCCCACCCAAAGTATAGAATGGGAATTGAATGCACAAAGCAGTGCCCATTGATTTTCTGTTCAATAGAGGAACACACAAGTGTAGTGTGGTGACGTCATCACGCTGCGCTCAAGGGTTAAACGATTGAACGGGTATCGACCTGCATATGCCCACCTTTAGATCCTTACACCCAATTTACGTAACTTGGTTAAGTGTAGGATTCTATGGGAATTTCATTTCCTGATAAGATTTTATATTTCTATATAATGGTGTTTCGGCTTAAAATACATAACTGGTTCAAGTTATGGAAAAAGTTGTGTTGTTTACACCCTTTAAATTCATTATTTTTTTATCCAACCCTTTCATTGTTTTTTTTTTCTTATTTAAGTAAAGCACTAGTGCATACAAATTTGATGACCTAAAGGTACACCTGTACTTAAGGTTACTGGACTGTAGACTGGAGACATACATCCGTACATTGACCAAAATGTATTGCACGTAACTCTTCCTGGTGCATGTGCTTTAACTGATTGATTGATTCATGATCAGTGAATTCACATTCACGAATTTATGAATGTTTGCCATTCTCTCTTAAAGTGGACCTACCACCTCACTGGGCACTTTACACTATTAGCAGCAGCACTGCTGATATTTAGGCAATCACTGCTCAAAATGTAAAAAAAAACTTCCCTCCCACTGTGTGACGTACCCGCTGCGGCAGCTTGTAATACAATCATGGCAGGGACAGTTGGGAGGAAGTCCGTAGTCTTGTGTGACTTGGAATGCAGCTTTACATCTGCAGAATCTAACGTGATGTAATTGAAGCTCCATCTAGTGGCTGTTTTATAGAATTACAGCCCCATAGTCAGAATAAAGTGTGGGTGGAATTGCTTCTGTCTGCCCATAATAAATATGATTTCCCCGGGAATTAGGAAGTGAGGAAGGTGAGTACATTGTTTTTTTTATATTCTGTAGCAGTTTTCACAGATGGATACTGCTTACATGTGAGTATTATGTCAATGTAATATATGTGTTTTTTATTTTGAGTATAGAACCGCTTTAAGTAACTATTAGCAGCTAAACTATGGTCTTTTCTTTTAACTTCTTTAAGCCATAATGTGTTTCTTTCTTGTTCTTGTAGAAATGGCTGAACATCACGATGCACAGTTAATCCTGAGGATAGCCCGGGAACTTGTACATAAGGTGCAAACTCTTATTGAAAACAAGTGAAAAACTTCCATATATAACTGGAGACTATGAAAAGCAGAATCAACAACCAGAGGTGCTCTACAGGGCCTTCAACTGTGTCCAGCAGCAATGGAACCCACCTTTTTGGGGACAAGTCCCACCTTTGTAGCCCATTTTATGAGAAAAACACAATTGCATCTGACACGTGTTGTTTTTCTCTTGGGTACAGAAAAGAACGTCTGAGGTGTTTATGAACCGTAGAACTCTGCTGCTGGAAAGATGGATGGATCTTCTTGTCTTCTTTGACTGATACCCTATCCTTTATTGGCCAAGGAATTTATAAAAAATCTGTGTTTTCGTTGACCTTATCAGGAGATATGTGCCATCTACCACCCTTTTACTAACCATGTTGAAAAATGTTTTGTATATTTTTGTTCAGCATGCAGCTATATCTCTGTAATATGCCACTGTGATCGTCATGAAGGGCTGTTTAGTAACACCCCGGCATGTAATGGGCTGTTTGATGTAGAGTTAATACGTGCTACCAATACAGGACATCTGAAAACCAATCTCCCATGAGCACACAGGTTTTATAGGATCATCATGTGCCTATTCTGCAGTAAATCGTCATGGCTGGCTTTAAATGTTTAATTGTCCAGGTTAGGAGGTTGAATTGCTACATAAATGGTCTTGGGTTAGCCAACGTCATCAGGACATTGGGAATACAATAGTTTGGTGCCTGCATGTTGTTGCATCACTTAATGAGTGATCAAGTCATTATGAAAAGCTTTCAAAGGTGTTTTAGGTTATTGAAGAAAAAAAAAGGTATACCGTGAGTATATTTTTTATGGATCAAGAGAACTAGATGGATATTGTCCATAGAACATGTAAAGGAAAACCCTTCTCAGGAGGAAAATATTTTATGTTCAAAAGAACATCCTCAGTAGGTTCATAAATAGAACTGAGTTACAAACCGTTATAGATTATATTTTTAACCTATTGCCTTCTGTTTTGTTGGTTTAGTTTGTTGGAGAAAGCTACTGCGTATGTGGTTTATTTTTAGCTGTAAAGTGCGAATATCATTGGTGAAGCTGCTGATTTTATTCTCATAGTATCTCATCATATCATGATTTGTTGACATGACCGCAGTATTATTGGAGCCTGAGTGGGAAAACATGGTCATGGTGCATGATGGCTGTGTGCATGTCCTTTGTAATTCTAAAGGATATTTTACTGTGTTTTATTTATCAGCTGATATATGTCATTTTGTTATGTTAGTCTTGTCCTTGCTAAGCTATTTATAATGTGCGCGTGCCTGGAAGTTGCTGCTAGCACATACAATCTTTCACAAATCGAATGTGCAACACTGCATGCATGCCTAGTGTTGGTATGCTAGATCTATGGGTCTAAGTAAGGCCTGCCATACACGTACCGATAATATTTACAATCGATAAAAAAAGATAGATGAATCCCGATGTTGCAATCGTTTTATTGATCGTTATTTTAGCTAAAATGGTACCACATAGGGAAACTGATATTGGATTGATTTTGCCAGTTTGTCATCGGAAATAATCGTTAATTCTATCGGACGATGTGCTTTCCAATGGGAAGTGATGTAGGGGGGGATGGAAAGGAGCTGATAGGATGGTGTATAAATAGGTGGTGGAAATGCATGTCATTGGTTAAAGGTTAGAAATCACCCCAAAATGCATCATTACTAAATTATTATAAAACAATGTTAACAGCAATTCAAAAATATATTCACAAATTTTTTTTATGATCAATACATCCAGTCACCAGCTGCAACATGCCGGAACCGGAAGTTTCAATGTGCTAATAAGCATCATCTACACTAATTCGGTCAGGAAACCACAAAACACTTTCCTGATTTTCCCAGACCAATAAAAGTTTTCTACTCGTCCGATCATTTTTTTATTCCAAAATGTCACCAATTTCAATGGAAATACATCTGTCGTACCATGTGGACCTGCACAGATTCAATGCCGATCAACTACTAACATTGGTCGGGTTTTATCGATCATAAATATTATCCATACCTGTATGGCAGGCTTAAGACTAAATATTGTTCTATTCATTAATGTGAAAGAATTCTCCACATTGTGACTAGACCTGGACTGTGTTCACCATATGCAGCACTTAGGCTTTGTAATAGGAGAGCCCTTTTCATCTAAAAACACTTGGGAATAGGTAGGTGGCAGCTGCTCCAAAGCAGTGCTCAAGGACCATATCAATAATGAAAATATTGTTTCCCATGTCAAAGCTGGACTTGCCTTATTCCCATCTTTTCATTTTCTGTTTCTTGTCTTCCTCCCCCGTGTGTGCTGGATATTTCTGTAAATACTACATTTTAGGCCCATACAAAGCACAGCTTTTACAGGTTACAATAATTCGGCCATGATTAGTATTGTCGTATTTCGTGCATGGGAAAATGCATTGAAAGATAAGACACTGATTTGATCACTCCCTGCTCTTCCTCCTCCTAAAGCTAGCCATACACGGGTCGACTTTTGCCGAATTGATCACCCTGATGGATCACAATACCACACAATTTGTTTATGATTGATTTACAATCGTACTATGGAGCGGATGCGCATTACGATCGTTCTTATTGCGATCGTTCGCAGTACAATCGTAACATGAATGTATTACACATGCCCTCCATAGTATGAAACGAGAAGGAAATGCCTAGAAAACTTGTCACATACTTGTATGATGGACTCAAATTTACCAACATGTCTGATAATTTTTTAATCACTCCTGGTACCAGGTGAAAAATAGAACCGTGTATGGCCAGCTTTAAGGTTCATAGATGCCACCTAGGAGAAGAGAGGTGGGGGGGGGGGAAGGGACCAGAGAGAGGTGCAGAGGTAAGAAACACTGGCAGAAGCTAAAAATACAGTATTTTGTTTGCTGTAGTTAACAATACTAGACTCAAGAATTTATCATTTAGACTTGTATCTTACATTTTTGCCATAGTAACTGTTGGACATATCCAGGGGTGCACATAAGCAGTACGCTGATTCGCAAAATAGTTTTGCTTACCTTTATTCTCCTTCCTAAGCACATGAGCGTACTTTACAGACAGGGGGGATTCTTTGGCAATTTTAATTGTTTTTATTGTTAAATGTATACAATTTATGTCACTTGGATAACCGCAGGTAACTTTAATAACTATAATAACTTTAATAACTATAAAAGGTTGCAGTTAGGGGTGTCAAATTGGGAATGTAAATAACTTATTTAAAAAAAAAGATTGGACTTTTGGAAGGGTGTTGGAGATCGGGGGGACCAAAATCAGAGTAGGCATATGAATGGGTAAAATCTGACAAGAGAAAAGTTGCACTACTGAGATATGATACTGAGATCTAGAGGTACAAACAGTGTTGTACTGTGAAAGTTACATTTGACACAAAGCCAGCTGGTGACCTGTGGATGGAGACAGCTAATCAGAGGATCAGGAACAGGGAGGTCCATCTGCAGCAGAATCTACCATGCAGGAAGCAGAGGACAGTGAGGAAGACCACATACATATGGGGTAAGTACCAAATACCATCTCCTGGAACTCATCCGAGTAGCTCACTAAAAAAGTTATGTGCACCCCTGCATACATCATCAACATTAGCAGTAAATTATATAGATTGGGATGTTGGCATCCTTAGGAAAGAATCTTTTGAGTTTGTTATTACTTATATAATAAGTAGTACATTTACAGACTTGTCTGTAAAGAAAATTAAGTGGTAATTGCAATAGACTATACAGACAGGTTAGTTAAGACATGATGAAGAAGACCCTTTGTCATTCTTTTAGTGGACCAATAACCATAAAATGTGTTGTAGCTCTCTATTTATGTAAACCCTTTTTTCTGCTGCCTTTTTTAGAATGTTATTTTAATAATTCTAAAATATATTTTGGATGCAAAGACTAAAAGAGATGGACACAGTGTTGCCGGTATACATATAAGTGAATGTAATGAAAAGCATATCGAATATTTTTACATATTTTACATTTGTCTACCTTGTTCTATCTTTTTTATTTTCAGAGCAGATTTTAATAACTAAAAAATCTTTGTAGCACACATATAAAACTTTTTGTCTATATGAGAAAGAAATATTAACCAGGGGTGGACAAATACCTGAAGCAAAGCATGAAGGTGTCAATCAATTTCCAAATATAGAAAATGCTCACCCAATGTTGTCTGAAAATGTTGGGTCTGAAGGGCCCCCATACACCTTTAGATTTCTCTGTCAGATTTCCTTTAGATCTCCTTTTGTTTTACCAAAACCATGTAATATGAGGGAGTTTATAGACCATCAAGTCTACCTGTGTTCAATCGCAGAGGACCCGGCACTACATAGTTGTTGGTAGATCTAAAGGATATCTGACAGAAAGATCTAAAGGTGTATGGCCAGCTTAAGGCTATGTTCCCACTTGTATCTGATTAATCGCCTGCACTCACGATTTTCAATCGCCGGCAGAATCGCCGGCAGAATCGCCTGCCAATCGCCCACACTACTTTCAATAAGCTTGTCCCCATTGATAGGATCACACACGATTGCGATTGGGGCCGCAATCAAAACGCAGCTCCCGCGTTCTGACGATTGGCGTCCTATTATTGCTCCCATAGACATAAATGGAGGCGATTTGCGATCAAAAACCACGACCATCCATTCTCTATGGAGGCAATTTTTTTTATAATGGTGGCGTTTTTTTTTTGTAAATTGCCTGTGAAAATTGAAAATCACCAGGACAAGAACATAGCCTAAGGCTCAATTTACACTGTTGTTATTTGAACGACATGTTTTAAGTTTCACAGGCTCCCTCCGGGGGCAGAAAGTGTTAATGATGCTTTGAAGACAGTTCTACACAATGTACTCTTTAAAGCCTCAAAAACGATGGGGGGGGGGGGACGGGGGACAGTTCAAGCTGCCAAAGGAGGGGCTACAAAGGTCACCTGACCCTGCAAGGTGCCTGGGAAGGTGGGATAACCACTCCCAGGTCATTTTTTAAAGACTACAAAACAAGTGAAAAAAGCTTTGCACAGTGCCGCAGTCGCTTTCAGAGCTTTACCATTGTAGCCAATGGGGTCGTTTAATGACCAAAATGACCCTCTGAATGCAACAGAAGGCGTTCAAAAACCAAACAGAAAACGTACTGCTTGATTAATGACAGTGCATTTTCTGTTATTTAAACAACCTCATTGTCTTCCATTTTAAACTTAAAGCAAGGCCATTTCCTGGCCGCTTAAAAGACCAAAAAACTACCTTGCAAACAACAGTGTAAATTAAGCCTAAATGAACATTGTTTTGATTCTGGCTACATGTTCTTTTTTTGCTGGCACAACCACAATTTATGAAGTAATTACCAATGAAGGTATTCGGCAAACCTCAAATTTGGCTTCATCAGTCATGGGTGTACACATATATTAACATTTTCATAGCACAATGTCCCCTATCTTTAAAATTGTGTTTTTCTTTTTATTTATTGTGCCTGATATTAAAGCTCTCCGGTCACTTAGCAATGCTCAGCTCCAGGGCCCTGTGTGTGGGGAATATGCACGTGGGGGCCCTCCAAAGCATTTTTCCTTATCTTCTTCCTCATTCCGCACCCCCCCCCTAAATGGCCACTTGCACAGAGCCCCCGAAAGGCCCTGTGACACTGCTCAGCTCAACCATTAACACATACTTAGAGCAGAATGTCATCATTTTTACATCGAGTATTTGAAGTAGGTTGCCATAGGCAAGCCAAGCTATATACAGCATGTAGGTTCTAGGAAAATGTATATTTAGAACATAATAGAAATGTCCTAGAGGCAGCCGTGGGTTTCTGAGTTTCTTCATAAACAACTGAATATGGCAACAGTTCATACATTTACAGTATCTGATTATCCAGCTGGATCTGGTCATAGTATCAGTATAGTAGGGACACACCCTTGTTTGTGACGGATGATCACCATGGCTAGGTATGTAAGTACTTGTAAGGACATGTGTTTTCCTCTCTACCATAATACCCTGTTTCCCCGAAAATAAGGCACCCTCAAATTTTTTCCTTACGCTGAAATAAAAGGCATCCCCACGAACATACGGTACTGTAACTCTGGACAGGGGGTATTATAAATGACACAGGAGGATCAGAAAGGGTTACTAAAGCAGTAATCCCCCTCTGAGTCTCCTGTGCCATTTTGATTCCCCCGCTCTGATCCCCCCTGTGTCATTTTAAATGAGCCCCCCTCCCTGATACCCCAGTGCCCTATTCTTCTTCATGGAAAAATAAGACATCCCCCGAACATGTAGGGTGTCTTTGGGAGCAAAAATGTATATAAGACCCAGTCATATTTTCAGTAGTTAGCACAGTGTTGGCCATCAATGCATACAGAAAGTTGGGAGTTCAAGTGATCCCCTTTATTGGCTAACTGAAGTCATTAGAGAATAAACACATATATTGTTGGGTGTTCATTGGAGTTTAAATGAAACAGCGCCACGCCCCAATTTAGTACATAGTGGAACAGACCCAGACCCACTCTGTAACTTTGACTTTAACCCTACAGGGGCTTTTATATGCACCAAAATAATATCATATCTGGAGAGAACACTTTGCGGCACATCTCATCTTCTGCATACACGGGGAAAGGGGGGGGGAGGGTGTCAGTGCAGCTTTCCCACATACCTCTCTACATTGCTTATATGCTCTGCTGAGATAAGCAATACAGTTCAGATGGGAGATTCGGCTGTGTGCAGATCTCCCATCTGCCAGGAGAGCAAGGATGCTGGCCAGGAGAGCAAGGTATGACCACTTGTGGCTGAGTGGCCGCACATTCGGACTATGAAACACAGACACTTCTTTTTTGGGGGGGGGGTGCGTCTTACAGACGGAAAAATACGGTGTTTTTAAATCTCCAATACACATAGAAGCTCGTACTAAATAAGAAGAAAGCATTTCTGTATGATTTGCTCTTCCAGATATACTTCCACAGCTACTTTGGTGAAGCCATTTTCTGGGGAAGTCTCTCTCCCTAGATTCAGGTGCAATTGCTGGTACCTATTTCCCTTGGTTGTTATGCTGTGTCCAGATACAATATATTCTAAGCTATATCTTTACTTTCTACTTATTCATTCATGCAGTTATGAAGTTGGAATTTGCAGAATGCAGCTATTTTCAGGCAGCGCAAATACGTCCCTTATTAGAGTTTTCTTGAGATCAGAATTATGCTAAGGATTATTCATTTAAACCAAATGATAGATGTGTTTCGTATACAAATTATTGTGTAAACAATAGTCTCTTTAAATCGGAAGGGCCAACAAACTACATGTCAATCAGCCTTACAAGAAAGAGCTACTGTTATATTTGCATATTTTAGAAAAGCGATAGTTGCGTTCTTACATACTGTATATAAGAGCTGAATTGGGGAGGGGGGTATTTAATATATAATGAAATTCTTTGTGGGCTTGAGTAAATTTTTTGCAGTTCCCAACTAATTTGATCCAACTTTGGCTTCGCTCTACAACAAGTGTGGTGCAGTGCCTGATACAATGGAAGAGGACAGGTTCTCTTGGTTTCCTTCTGGTCATGAAGTCAGGTTCCTAAAGCCGTAGCTTGTGGAGAGTTTATAGGGTTGTATAGGGTCCATTGATCCATACCAGCAACATCATATCATCTATTAAACCAGTGGTTCCCAAACCGGGGGGGGCGGGCACCCCTGGGGGTACGCAAAGGTATTGCAGGGGGGCGCTGACCCTCATTCTTAACCTGTGTTTAAATGGGGAGGGGTTGCTCAATAATTTAATAATAATATATAACTCAATAATAATAAATAACTAAAAAGGGGGAAAAGAGGAAAGTTTGGGAACCTCTGCAATAAACCCACATTTTACAGGGCTGCAAAAGGTGAGAGCCCACAAAAGATGCCTATGTCACATTGGGGCTTATTTATAAATAGTGATGACCGAAAACTGTCCCCACGGACAGTTCTCGGCGAACATAGCATGTTTGCAGTTCGCAATGCCGGCGAACATTATGGGTGTTCGACCCTCCCCCTATACCTTAACATGGAGACAAAGTGCGACCCCTCATCCCAGTCAGGTGGGGCAGTGCAGCCAATAACAAATTTTTCACCTTTGGAGGACAACCCCCCCCCCCCCACTATAAAAGTAGCAGCCTGGCGGCCATTTTCCATTTACATGTTTCTGCAGTACTAGATAGATAGGGAGATCTTCTGCTGCTGATTGAGGAATTGCTTAGCTACTTTGCTATTATACTCCATCCAGTGATCTGTAGCTATAGCTAAGGTATTCTGTTACATATAGTTCATCATTACTGAGCAACAAAAGTATTTTTAGGGGATGGGGTATGCTGTATTATGCATTGCAGAGAGATCAGACTAAATGTGATGCGCTGCAGAAGGTACTGTCAGGCTGGCAGTCCACTCAAGCTAACTTTTGGCAAAATCGGTATCTAGATGTGATACGCAGCAATTAAACCTGAAAAAACAGCATTTTTAGAAGTTTCGCCATTGATCCCCATTTGGCATGACACAGTCTAGGTGGTTGCACCCTTCTGACTTTTGTTATTGGTGTTTTGGCTACAAATATGACCTGAAGGTTTGAGAAGTTCGCTCTCCATTAAAGTCAATAGAGGTTCGCCGCGAACGGCGAGTATTTGCAGAAGTTTGACTCACCTGTGTGCGAACAGCTGCAGTCCATTACTATTTACAAATGATACATTTCAGTTTTTGTATGTTAGAAATCTAATCTGGACAACCTACGCTCAATTTCAAAGTAAACATATGATTAGAAAATCTACTTTGTGCCAATTTATAATAATTTCTTTCATTGCCAAACATTTTGTTGACAGTTTGTGTCTCTCATTACTCATTATTCTTTTTTTAGGGAAAGAAGTTCAGAAAGGACATTTCAAGTGGTTTACAATTTGGGTTTCCATTTGATTCTTATTTCACCCATGTGAATTCTTTATTTTCACGTTCCTTGGACACTGCACATTTCTACATGTCTGGAAACTATTTAGTAACTATATATAGGGGTAAGGTTATTGAAATAAAAGGTATTTATAAATAGGCCCCCTATAGACTTATTGAGCACATGAGACATGTACAGGATTACATTTTGTTCCTGACACTGCCCGTCCTTCAGATTTCAGGTGCATATTATAAATTCTAAAGAACTGGATATTTTTGTAATATAATATGAATGTTTTCAGTATGCCTATGGCTATGTTAATGGCAGCCTTTGACATAAGTCACAATCTTTTACGACATCTCTGTCCCACCACTGTGCCAATCTCTGGGCACGTTGCCCAGCATTTATTGTACACTGTTGTTGATTTCTTCTTACATTTGGAGACGATTGTCACCCATACCCAAGCACTGCCATTTATCAATTGAATCTATTTATCTTTAAATGTAAAATATAAAATAAACCATGGTTGGAACTTTTGTGAGTAAACGTCTGTGTCTTGTTTTTTCTTTATCTAATGTTCTAAGCCAGTGGTACCCAAACGTTCCTTTCAGGGCCCCCCTTTTCTATTTAGGAACATTATCAAGCCCCCCTCCCTATTCAAACACAGGTTAAGAATGAGGGCCAGCATCCTCCTGAAATGCCTTTGTGCCCCCCGGGGGGCCTGCATCCAGATTGTGATCCACTGTTCTAAGCTCAGTCTCAGCCATGCTTTTGGGGTCCCCAGGGCCATATGTATTCGGCATAGCAGGAGAAACAGCCCTGGATCCAGTACATGACATGATATCATTTAGTTCTACCAACAACTATGTAGTGCCGGGTCCTCTGTGATTGTACACAGGTAGACTTGATGGTTTAGAAAGTCCCTCATATTACATGGTTTTGGTAAAACAAAAGGTGATCTAAAGGAAATCTGACAGAGAAATCTAAAGGTGTATGGGAACCCTAAGCATTTGAAGTGAAGCTTTCACTCTACATACGTAATCCTGCAAAGCTATACCTGAGAAGTTTGCCACTGCTGATAAACACAACTCAGATGCTGTGAAATCATCCCCAGAATGATTCTAGGAATGTAAGTGTCTTGGGTCCTCCGCATACAAATTATACTATAAATAGGTATAATATTATACAGTATTTAACAGAAATCCTGCACTCATTGAATAAAAGTCCATAGTCTTGTATTCCATGAAGCTTCTCTTATGCATTTCACCCGATCTGTGTGGTTCCAGGATCCGAAGAACATAGGACACCCTCATCTTTTATACTGTGACACAGCATAGTGGAACTGCTGAACATCAATATAAGAGCTATTCGAGATTCCAGGCAACAGCGCGATTACGTCATTGTGCCCGACATCGGGTGCCAGCGGAAAGCAGACCCTCGGTCCCCATTCAAAGTATAGGATATCGATGAAGGTTTACCAACATGTTGGTAACCTGTAGTTTGGAGTGGGATTGATGCCGCCTGAAACTACCTATATACGGGTCGATTTTTGTATAGATTTTTGCAAGAGAGTATTACATGGTTTTGGTAGGACAAAAGTTGAATGAACAAAAATTGTATGGTACGATTGTAAGGTGTATAGGGGGCTTTACTGTACCAACATATCCATTTAGAACAAGCATGTCTGTGGCAATGGTTTTCCATGTTGTCACTGCATAAAAGACTGCATAAGGTGTCCATACACATATAGATATGGGCTAGATCAATAGCCACTTCAAGTGCCGTACACACTCACGGCATCTATCTGTCGCATATCTAATGCAGCCATCCCTGTTTTTTTGAGCTGCATCAATCAATCCCGCTCGAAAACAGGGATATCGGACATGACTGTAAGCCTCGGTCAATGTCCAAAGTAATGGCCAGAACACATGTATCTTCAGATTTCTTACAATTGGTAGAAGAGTGGAGATCAGCAG
>CM070033.1:167009571-167032372 GCA_036250615.1 Ptychadena robeensis
CAGTGCTCATATGTAGACCTGGTTTCCCTGATCAACATTGACAATTTTTCTGATGTAGGACGGCCAAAGCTGAGTAGGAAAGCTGGGTCAGCATGTTACCACTTCACAGGTGGGTTGCTATGCCCTGTGCATTAAGAGTTTGGTTTTGGGGACCGCATGTGGAGGACCAAACAAATGCCCAAAGGGCCGCAGGTTGGTCCCCTAGGCTGTAGATACAGACAAGGCCCCAATTAACCCAGAACCTGCCATGTTAAACAGTAACTGGTATGAAGCCAGTACATCAGAGCATTAAATGCATACATATACATTACTTTCAGTACTATTTTACCTTTAAATATATACATTCTATACCACATGCATTCTATCAGTTCATTTAGTGCTCACACCAAGGTTAACTTCACCCACAGGACTCACAAACATATCTATAGAAAACTAAATAAGAACATCCTACGATTAACATTACTCATGTTCCTCTGTACTAAATATATTTGCTATTTATTTCATAAAAATGACATTTTAATTTGTATTTCTAGTTCTTTTTGGCAGAACGTGCCAATACTCTTCTGTACGTCACATAGCTTTAGCAGCAGTTTTAGGTTCAGAATGAATGTAAACATTTGTCAGTGCTTAGTAATATCAAAATGTCACAGTTATTGATTACAACAAACGTAGACTCAATATATCTCATTTATAAAAGAAAAAAAAATAGCATCAAGTTCCTAATTGGACGCACTAGGGGAATAGATTGTAAGTCACTGTGTGCAGTGAGAATACATTTTATACATATATACAGATTTTGGGGAGTGCTCTCAATGAGAAAAAATAATAATGACATAGCACCACTGTCGTGTTGTAAAACCTATTAAAGGCGTCACTTACAAGGGTACAATTATATACATCTTGCCATAACATGCAACTTACATCACATTTACTGAATAAAGTTGCTTTTTTTGTATTTTTATTTTATCAGACATCATCACAAATTTTTATAAGGGCCCTTGTGAATATGGGCCCCATAGCACTGCTATGGCTGCTATAGTGGTTCCTACGCCACTGTGAATGCGTTTTAACCTTCTTAGTGTTCATGACGAGCCCATCTCGTCCAGAGTTTGTGTGAAGAACAAACTCTGGATGAGCTGTGTTCCCATGAAAGCTGCATATCCCCGGAAATCTACGGTGATGCTGCTTCCAGCCGCAGCATTTCCAGGTTCTGTTCTGTGGCTTCACTTGGCCGGTGTCACGGGGATCGTGTCGCGGTGACGCGGAAGGGAGCGAGGGTGAGCAGTGCCATAGACCTCCATGTTAAATGAGGGGCTTCTGCTCTCCAGACCTCACTGCCAGTGTCATGAATGACACTGGCTGTATGGAGAGGGGAGGGGGGAGGGAGGAAATGGCAGGCAGTGTACCTCGTACACTGCTGCCATTGCCTGTACCACACTGTTAAAAACAGTGCGGTACAGGCAGTGCGCTAGGGAGGTTAACATAGACAACCAATGTTACCATTCACACTGCATGCGTTTTTTTGTTACCATTCACACTGTATGCATTTTTGATTCATTTTTCCAGCATTTTTCAAAAACGCAAACGCAGATGTGATGTGAAAAACCATTTAGTATATATGCAGAAACGCGTACCTATATGAAAAACCTGCCTTTTAAAAACGCATATAGTGTGAAAGAGCCCTAAATGAAAGCCGTGTAAATTATTTGGGATTCTGGCTGCTGAAGGAAACCACAAGCTGATCTTATAAAACAAGGTAATTTAAATTGGGTGCCAGAGAATTGTCTCTTTACATATTAGGGAAATCACCCTTTTTTGGTGATTTAACGTAGGCACAACAATTTAAGGTGCAAGAACTTTTAAAGCCAATTAAATTTACACTCATAAAGCCAAATGTTCACACCTGAAAGTCCATCTTCTATCTGTAAATACAAAATAACTTCCAAAAGTAACCTCTTGGAATATTACAATAAAAATGTATGTTATAAAAAAAGGAACCTCTTTCATACTATGCACCCGGAAGCATGTTGCGATCCCCCTCCATTGCCATGGATGGATAGGGAATTGGCTATCAACCTTGCTGTGGTTCTGTGCCATTTGGTCTTGGGTGCCCTTCATTTAGAATCTCCTCATCTCCATTTCAGCATCAGATTGCATTTTTACAATGTAAACAAGCATTGAACTTCAACCTTTTCTCACTAAAGCTAGCCGTACACGTAACGATTCTGCTGTCTATTCCAGAATGATCTATTGAAGTGCGTGGTGATTGTCTAGGAATCAAATGCCCCCATCCTGATCAACCCAAAAACATTGAAATCTAAAGCTAGCCATACATTGTCGGATTCCATGGCCGATCGATCACCTATCCGATCGATTCCGGCGATGTCAGCGGGAATCGGAGGTCCGATCGATCGGCCAATTAAGTCTGTCCGATCGCTACATACCACCTTGGCCCATGGATTCCTGGACGATTCCGTGTCCAATCGCTAACTTCACAAATGGCAACTCCCCCTGATCTGTGCTGATCGGATCAGAAAGACCAACATGTTGGTTCTCTGTCCGATCCGATTCTATGCCCCCGATCAATCGGACTTGATCGATCGGACAAGGTGGGCTTCATGCGATTTCGGGACGATCGTTTCGCGTGCACGTGCCCGGAATCGATCGTCCCGGAATCCGATGGGAAACGGACCAGTGTATGGGGGCCTTAACAAATAACGTATCAAACAGGCATCCGACAAGTCTGTATTTTCCTTTTCAATCCCCTTTACTTTTAACCCTCGATCCCCATCCAAAGCATCGGCCAGGTATCGATTCCCCAAGGTGGTGTGCATCGCCTTGGTGAGGTAACCACGTAAGGATTGATCAATAATAAAAAAAAAAATTTTTTTTATAATAACCTAACCATTACCTTCACCTCTTCACCTCTCTATATCCTTAATGTAAACCTACCCGTTAATGTTAAGGGTTACGCTAAGATTTATGGTACATTTTAGGGTTAAGTGAGGTTACGTGTTAGAATTTAGGTAAGTGTTATGAATAAGAGGAAGCCATAGGTCTCAAGATTATAGATTAGAGACATGGAAGAGAACTTTATTTTATCCTCATTAAACATTGAATGCCTACGAGCTACCTGTCCTCTAGTTTGTTTAAAATACCAGGAACTTATCTAATAGCAATAACAACCAAATAGATTAACAATGGAGAATACTGTCACTCTTTAAATTGAAGAGGACCTAAAGGACATAGTCAACATGTGTATACGGCTCATAGGGCAAAGTTTTAACAATAAGTGTCTTCCAAGATGGAAAATCTTACTTGATTTTGTTTTAAGCATACAGCACACTACCCATGTTCTCTAATGTGTAATGCCGACATAAGGCAACAAACTGGCAATGAGACTCACTTGATGAGAAAACTTGTCAACTTCTCACTTGGGTAATGAGAGAAGACTGGTAAGGGAAAGAAAGTTAGTAAGCTGGTGGCTAGATCTAAATTGCCATGATGGCGTCATTTACACATGGCTATATGAGTCATCATGAATGCAGCCACTGCAGATAGGGAAGTCCCATTCTAAGCCAAATTTTGGTCCACTTTAAAATAAAATAATTAAATTGAAGTTTTAGCAGTTTAGAGTTCAAGTGATACCCTTTATTGCCCAACTGATGTCATTGACTCCAAATTCTCTGTATCAATAGATGGCTAACACTCTACTATTGCAATGATGCATATAAAACAGTTTTAAAGTGTAAAGTATGTTTCTTCTACAAAGAAAGGGCTTCTTTCTACTAGAGCGATCGACCGTGGATGGATGCGTTTTTAATCGCTTTGCCATGTCCAATTGCGTGGATAAATGTTGGGTTGTGGATAAATGGGGGGTCACACAATCTGACCTTTTTTTCTGATGTGAAAAAAATTTGCAATCACACCCATATAGAATGAATGGACACAGTCAAAATCGTGTTCCTATTCACTGGGGACGCAATTTTTGACCGCGACCATTGACATGAATCAGGCACGTTTTTCTGCTAACGGACGTGATTGGCTATGGCACGTGGTTAAAACGTGGTAGGGTAGCGTTCAAAATTGCCCCCTAAATCACGTCCGCATACGATGCATAAATGTAAACTGTGCAACGATTTTCAATGTGAGTGTTCAGCCGCGGACGCAGCGACGCAATTAAAAAATGTGTTTATCAAGGACCGAGCAATCTAGTGGTAACATGCCGAAAGGCATCCTTATAACCACTATGGTCTTACAGACGATACACAGAAACCACTTGTACCCAACAATGCCACCATTGAACTTTATGGAAGGAGCATGGCCAATGAGACATTCAAATTGGCATGCATTGTTCATAAGCAGGTGAGTGTCTGGATCCTCTCAGTTAAAAAAGAACAATTAGCATATATTTTTCTATATATTCAATTATACTAAAAAAAACGGATTTGCTAATGAAATTCTGTTATTTCTGATTATTTAAATGGTAAGTAGTCAAAGTAATCAAAAAAAGCCATTGCTGCATGTTAACATTTAAAAATTTTGAATTTCTGTAATATTTGTTATTTTTATACAAATACTTATTGCGGAAGTGTCAGATTTCAGTGCTATCAAGATGGAATCACAAATATGTGACATGGACATGGATGTTGCAACAAATGCAGATAATGAAAGAAATGTAGTGAAAGTGAAATAATATAATGGTTCATTTTTTTTTTAAGTTAGCATAATAAACTATTTCAACCACCAGTGGAATAGGAAACATTGAAAAATCGACTCTCTTCCAAAAATATAACTAGATTTTATGATAACAGTAATTTGAAAACAATCGCAATTAACAAAAACTTCACAGTAACTATAACAAAATCAGAAATCTTTTACAATGAAAAAAAGAAAAATAAACTTAGAAAATGCACTATATAAAAATCACCAATGGTACTTATTTACACCCACATATATACATGGAGAGTATAGCTGCCCACTGATTTAAAATATATATCGAAATCATACACAATCAGGCAGAACTAAGCTTATGCAAAAATGAAAATGTAACAAAAAAAAAATGATATTTATACAGCATAAAGCTGGACTCCAGTATAAGCCTGTATTAACCATTGCTTATTAATGTCTTGATGAGGGTGAGGGTGAGGTAAGTAGAATGAATCCCCTGATCCTAAACTCTGACCAGCACTGACCAACTTCTGACTATCTTCTCCAACCACTGGGCCGTGGGTTGCCCTAAGCTTTGTATTGTAGGGATCATCAGCACAAGGAGTTGGAGACTACTTTAGAAGGGGAGAGGTCAATGAAGGAGCACAGGTTCAGAAAATTTTATGTCTTTTCCTAACATTTTGTAGACCTAACCATGAATTTAAAACTTGCAGTGTTGAGTACTTTTAGTGCAGCTAAGCCATCATGAACGCACATTGGATGTGACACTGAACTCTAAGTTAATGGAATGGTCAACTATGACTGGTACCAAGGAAGATCTAAGAAGCACCTATAGTTATTGATTTGGATTGATTTGGCCTACTTCTCTAATCTAAAGGTTCTTATTCATGCAGGTCATAGCATATCTGCAGTAGTAAGTTAAAGCAACTGAAGTTTTCTATTCTAGCCATCCAAACGTCTTTCTTAGTAAGCTCAAAAGACAGATAAATGGCAAGTGAGACATTTTTACAAAAGAACTTAACCAAGTATAGTTGCTTTGATTAAATACTGCAGATTGACATACTGTACATATATTTAAACCCAATGTATCTGTGAGGGTGGTGAGTTAATGAAAGCTATGGTTTTATGTAGTTCTAGACAACTGTTGTCCATTAAGATCCAACCCTCCCTTGTTGATGAAGCTCTAAGGCAGTGGTTCTCAAACTTTCCTTGCAGGGCCCCCTTTTTTATTTAGGAACATAATCGAGCCCCCCCCCCCCTCCCTATTTAAACACAGGTTAGAATGAGGGCTCGTGCCCCCCAGGAATACCTTTGCACCCCCCCAGGGGGGCCCGTCCTCCAGTTTGGGAACCACTGCTCTAAGGCAGCTTTCACAAGAGTGCCAGAAAATGCAGTGTTTGTAGCACCCAGACCTCTGAAATGTATTGAAGCCTAGCAGAAGAAACATTTGGCATTCCTGAGTTGTTCCTTGGGAGTTCACCGCATAGGGATAACATGGGGGCATTCTAAACCATTATAAGCAGCCTGAAAAAACGCCCATGTGAATGCTGCCTTAAAGATCAGCACTAACACTCGAGGAACATGCGATTCTTTCATTAAAACAATGTTTATTTCAATGTATTAGATTTAGGAATATATATATTCCGATTCCAGTATAAGTTGTTGTGACTGGTTCTCTTTAAGGTAACTCACACTAATTGTGCATATGCAGTGAAATTTTGCTAAAGCATGCCTATGTGACGGTTAGACACTTCGTAAATGTCTACCTATTTTATTTTACTAGCTAGAATACGTCAGAGTGTTTGTCAAAAAAGTTTTGCAAAATGTTTAGCCGGCTTACTAGGTATTCCTTTTCTGTGCATGGGTGACAATTCTGTTCCAAAGGGACATCATTCCCCAACAATACGCCAATTTTGGGTACAGGCCAAATTGTATGAACACCAATTGGCTCTTCTATTCATTCAGCCTGCCAGTAATGACCCAGAACTGATACATGGGATTTGAATGAATGAAGCTGAAACTATATGTAAATGTGAATATGTGATGTCACAGTAGGAGAAAAAGAAAGGAAAAGTCAGTGTGTAAACACACAATCATTCAGTAGACAATGAAAACCCTGTTCAGTCCGGAATTGGAGTACAGTTAGCCCCTAAGAGCTGCCCAAAACTGTACCAAAGAGCTTTTGGCAAAGCCAACCTTGCATGGCACCTATGCATTGTGCAACTTTTCATAAGTATGATACCTTTTGCAACCAGGATTCAATGGAGCAGATTTTATTTTGCTATTTCGCTTTTACAAAAGAAGAGGCATCTCCAAATAAAGCAAGGCAAAGGAATGATATACTTATATGACTTTGAATGACACCCGGAGAGAACATGGAATAACAATGGAGAGACTGGTATCCCTGGTGAAGATGGCTGAATTTTTTGAGTTGTACAGTGTCTAAACTGGTCATAACATTTTTAACTAGCTGACTTTGTGAATTATTTGCAACGCCCATGGCATCATTACCAAACCTATAGAAATGGGCTGTGGGAACATTACAAATAAAAGTATTGCTCTACCACATGTAGTGTGCATGAATTAAGTTCAAATGGAAATTGTCAACCTAACGCGGAATTTAATTTATGTAAATTATTTTACAAACTCAATTTTTGTGATAATACCTTGTTCAGGGGCTTTTGTGTCAAATCCAGGAGGTTGACAACAAAATGTTTCAACAATGCATCCAATGCTATGCCTACACACAGATGCGTCCCTGTGTTGAATAAGCATTGGACACATCAAAAATACATCTGTTGCTTTTTGGGCGCATTTTTGACACTTTTCACCCATCGGACTCAGTGGTCCTTTTGCAAAAAGTGGCCAAAACGCCAAATGTACAGCGTCATCATGGACAGGAGACATATATCCCATGTGCCCACCTGCTACTAAACCACATACCATCCGTCCAATACTAGCTTAAGGCCCCCATACACCTTAAGCTGGGCATACACACGGCGACCATCGCCGACATCTGCCGCCGATTTCTTCCGGGATTGTAAACGTGATGACGTCATCACGTTTACAATCCCATTGCATTCTGGGGCGCTTCAGTCGGCTGGGCACCCTTTGTGTGCCGGCCATAAGCTACAATGAAGCGGCATGTCGGATCTCTGGCTGGCCGAGAAGTGGGGCGACAGGGATCTGTCGCCCCATGTGGGCACATGCCGATAAGCGGCCGATTTTTAACCTGACCGACGGCATGAGCGCGCACGCCCGTCGGCCAGGTTAAAAATCGGCCGCTTATCGGCATGTGTATGGCCAGCTTTACAATCTTTCCATACAATTTCTGTACAATCAACTTTTGTTCTACCAAAACCATGTAATATGAGAACCTTTCTCATCTTCCAATCACTATGTATTCTATCAGGTAGGACCCGGCGCTACATAGTTGTTGGTAGATCTAATGGAAATTGTATGGATCGATTTTAAGGTCTAGGGGGGGCTTTAGTAATTTAGGCCATTTAACTCCACATCTGAAGACCAACAATTAAAAAAAATAGGAGCAGAATGAAATCTTATACTAATATAAGTCTCCTATTCAAATGGCATTTTTATGTTTATGTTTTCTTTGGTTGAATTTACTTTCAACCATTTTTATACAAACTGCTAATATAAAAAACGATCTGTGCTGCAGGAGGGGTCTCTATCTTGCCAGCACTGAATAGAAGTTACAGAAATATATTGCTAATATATAATATATCTGCTAATCTGAAGAGCCATGTTGCTTTCCAGAAAATTATTTATTATCCTAACTATGAGTAGTGGGACAGATTTCCCCTTTGAAATGAACCAAACCTGAGCTTGCTCACAGTGACAGCAATTTATATTGTTCTGAGTTCAGTAAGCATTGCCTCATAAGCCACACCAGTGGTTCCCAAACTGGGGGGCGCCAAGGTGTCCCAGGGGAGGAGGGGGGGGGGGCTGGCCCTCATTCTTAACCTGTGTTTGAATAGGGAGGGGGGGGGGCTCGATAATGTAAAAAAGGGGGGCCATGCAAGAAAGTTTGGGAACCACTGAGCTACACTGACCTGGTGTAAAGAAATCAAAAACGAAAGGTTACCAGCTATATTTTTCCTCTAAATCGCGACCGCGGGTAAACTGGTGACAGAATGCCCACGGTGTCAAGCTCAAATTTGGAGTGGACCAAAATTAAAATCATGGGCCAACTTAAAATTTATTGTAAGATATTTAAAATTGAGGAAGTATTTCTTACATATCAGATATATTCATTAACCTTTTCATATGAACAAATATAAGTTTTGCTTAAACATTGAATAAAAAACAAGTGTAATACTATAATGCAGTTGTTTCCAAACTGGGGGGCGCAGCTAAGGGGGCAGCCAAGAGCGCTCAGAGCCTTCTGTGTGAGAATTGACTGTCAGCCAGGGGAGAGATCTGCATATTGGCTCTCCCCACTGACAGTTCTCTCCCTCTGTAGATTGCACACAGTCAACCCACCCTCTACTACCACTGCAGCAAAACAGAAGCCTGGTGGAGTGATAAGCAGAAATCAGACCATGTGGGAACTAGCTGCAGACGTAAGTAGAATGCATGTAGAGTGCGTGCCTCTGTGTGAATGTTTTTGCAACAGAAACATGGCTAGTGTGTCGGGAGGGCTCAATAATGTTCATATTTAGAAAAGGGGGGACCCTGCAGGGAAAGTTTGGGAACCACTGCTGTAACGGGTGACATTAAACACATCTGTGCCATTAATTTCTTAAAGAAAATCTGGTGGCCCAAATATAATAAGTGCTGGACAAATGTGGTCCCTGGCCCAGAGTTTGACACCCCTGTCATAGACAATACCCTATAGGGGTTATAGAGGAAAAAAGAGAAGACAGCAATGGGTTAGTGAAGGAAAAAGGAACAAGTCTAATGTCTATACAGTTGATGGAGCCCATTGAAAAAATAGGTTTTTGGGAGAAGGTAAAATGAGGGGTGAATGAACATGATCCTTTATCTTGCCAGGCTGATCCTACATAAACGATGTGTAGCCAGTAGTGACTTTTGATGTCGGAATATGAAAGGAATATTGTTGTGATATGTGGATATGTTACGTTTTTGTAATGTGTGAGATGTTTCCTCTGACAGCGGTCACCGGAACTCATGTTCATTGGAATGGTTTCCCACTACTCCTTTTCTCGGGGAAGCTAAAAGCTTTGAATTTCAACTTCCAGCAACATTAAGGATCTGGACAAATAGGGAATCACTCAGGTCCTCATTTACTGTCAGATACTGATTGACAAACTACAGGATTGTGAATCAGTAAGGGCATGGCAGAAAGACACGAACCCTTTGACCTTCCAAGCCCAGCCCGCAGAGTGTGGCACGTTTATGAATTTATGAGCAGTGCAGTGTGGTTGCCACACAATTACAGAAAGCTGCATAACAATAACTTTGTACATTTATACAATAGTATAACATTTACACTCAGTGATTTCGGTTTCCTGTATATGTGAATGTGGTAAATGTAAAGGTGGCCATAAAGGGTTAGATGTCCAGATGATTAATGATTGTAACCTAGGAGATTACTCTCCAATTTTCTCTTCTTATTCAATAAAGCTGATTTTGGGAAAAAAAGATTTGCAGATGATTTTGCCGCAGATTGACCGCCGTGTGCGCTAGTGGCGATCAATCTGCCACTAAATCAGCCACAAATCAAACGCGGTCACCAGAAATCCTTCTAACAAGTTACGGACATCCGTAATTTTAAGATCGATCACATTACTTTGGAGGGGGACCAGCGGCACACAATGGGTGCACAGCAGTTTCTCGGATCTGCAGAGAAATCAAAGAAAAATGAGATGTCTGTGGCCGGCTTAACACTGTAACCCACAATTGATGTACAGTTTTAAAGCTGAACCCAGGGTCGATCTTCTATTAATTGTCGTTTGTGTCTAGCGGGCAGAAAGAAGATATTTTATTACCCGATTCTGTACTCCTCAGTGAGGTTTCCTACCACGGGTCACTCTCTATCTCAGGCAACCTTTTCTGGCACTTGGAACAGCAGTCTAAGGTTGTGACATTATCCTTTCATAATGTAAAGCTTATGGTTCTACACTTTATAGGGAAGAACAGAAGGACCGTCCATAGCCCCAGTCATCAGAAGAGAGACTGGCACTGAAAGCTTAAGATTAGGTAGTAAGGACTTTGTTTCTCTGCCCCTAGACCAGTGGTTCCCAAATTGGGGGGTGTGGAGGTATTACAGAGGGACACAGCTAGGGGACCAGCCAAATGAGTTCTCTTCTCCCTATGAAATGGCACACAGTCCTCCCACCCTCCCCTACCAGTCAGACAATTAAGAAAACCATGGGGGAACTAGCTGCAGACAGTAAATAGAGCATGTTATGTGTGTGCGTTTGTCTCTCTACGTGAAAGATGAATGTTTCTGTATAATTGGTGTGTGTATATATGATGCATGTATCTGTATGATTGGTGTGTGTAAAAAACTGAGTTTTAAATACGGAAAGTATTTGGGAGCGAGGGGGGATAAGAACTACAGTCTTAGGGCAATGCCCTTTTACTCATGTGCCACACCCCTGGTTATAACATAGAATACAAAAAATGGGTCATTGAAACCCAAAGCCCACAAGGGAGGAGGAAGGGGGGGTTTAAGGCACCAGGGTCAACTTCATCCATAAAAAATATAAACTTTATTGGTAGCAAACGAAATAGTGGTATGTAGCAGCATATACATCCAATCGTTGGTCAGAGCCACGCCATACATTGGGATGACCAGAATATAATAGTTTAAAACAATGATCAACATTCCGAGAATGTTTGAGCATTTAACCATAGAAACCTGGGTGTGGGTATTCCTCCAAACATGTTCGCCTCGTGACTAACTTGAAATCACTCATGCCTTATAGTGGGTCCTAACTAATTTTAGTGTTTACCATAGAACCACTCCTCCCTGCAGAAGCCAAGTGAGGCAAAACATGTTGGAGGTTACCCACCCACCCAGTTGGTTGCTATGGTTAATCTCCAACATTCTCGGAATGGTGATTCATGTTTTAAACTATTTATATTCTGGTCAATGTATGGCGTGGCTCTGACCAACGATTGGATGTATATGTTGCTATATACCACTATTTCGTTCTGTCTGATTTGCAACCAATAAAGTTTATATATTTTATGGATGAAGTTGACCCTGGTGCCTTAAACCCCCCCCCTTGTGGGCTTTGGGTTTCAATGACCCATTTTCTTGTATTCTATGAGTTTTAAATACAATTTAAGGGCCATTTCAGACTAGCCACACTGCGTTGCTAGTAAATAGAAAACACAATGTGTTGCGTTGTCCCTCATTCTAAACCTGTGTAGATTGAATGGGGGGGGGGGGGGGGGGGGCGGCTCAATATTGTTACCATAGAGAAAAGTGGGGCCCTGCAGCTAAAGTTTGGGGACTACTGCCCTAGACATACACAATGAGTTTGCTCTTGGAGTGGGGTTGGAGGCCCCTGCAATGGTTGATTAAAGATATGCCTGGAGTTTTGCTTTAAAATGAGCTTAATTGACAAAAAGTATTAAATGTGACCAGTTGCGGAGTATGCACTAATGTAAACTGTATTGCTGGTGCCTCCCTTATAGAATGAACATGTGACAAAATCCTTAACATTGCATTATGTAATCAGCACTGGAAGAAACCTAAAGCAGCATTTCCCCATGACAAGTTTTTCAGTCATGGTTTCAGCATTCCAGCACTCTCACAACAGGATGTCCGTCCAGCAAAGTTAAGACCTAAACCATGGAGATTTTAATCCTAATTCTGAACTAGTTGTTCTGAACGTTAGTTGCTGGAAATGTGCTAATTTCCATCACATAATTAAGAAAGCTGATGAGGCAAATATCAGCAACTTAAAGAGAACCAGTCATGATTAAGCTAATGCAAACATTTTAATTACAAACACCAGTATGGTGTAGGTTCTTTGACACAATGCAGGAAGTGTTTGTCATTCCATCCTGCACAGCCATGATGAAATGACACCACACCTCACATATGACACCACACCATCACATGTTGTAATAATAGTTGTGTTTACTGCATATCATCTGAAATAAAATTGAATTGGCTAATATAACCATGCAGACTCTTTTTTTTTTTAAAACATAACTTAGGGTTGACCTACTTTTATTATTAGCTCTGAGGGCCCATTCAAACTATATGTGCTGCGTCCTATGGAATGCTGTGTACACTTTCACATTGTGCTATGTTGTCTATGCAGTGTATTAAATACACCTGCAGCACACAACTTTTCATACCACAGCGCAAGTATCTACCATACAGTAGTATAGTAGACCTAGCCCCATGGCATGCCCCTATGGACGTGTGTCACCGCGAAGGAGTCCATTGCCGGTAAACTACCTCGCTGTAGTCACAGCATATGTGGGGCAAAAGGACCCTCAATAATGACACTGTCTCCCAGTTCTAGAGTCTAAATCCCAATTTGAATCATAACTGTCCTTTATAAAAGAACTACTATAACCCACCCTACCTACTGAATTCATCTTTCTACACAAACCCAAGCCCTGCTTTTGCTGGACAGGAAAAGAGGGGAAATTTCTCCAGATCCAGAACAGTGTCCTAGACAGAAGTATCAACTACAAAGGTTTCAACCCTTTTATCTTGGAGTGGGGAAGGTTTAAATCCTTCCCGCTATTGCGGTTCATTACTTTTAAGCCCATTTTTATTTGTCTGCTTTGCAATTTCAGGTAAGATTTCATTAGTGAGGGCAATATCTCTAAAGCTGGGCAGACACGGCTCAACTTTCCTCGAGATCGAGGAAGCCTGACAACGCTGATTGATCATGTCAAAGGAAGGCTGGATAGCTAAATTTTTTTTATAGATTCCAGCACCATGGATATCTGTGAACGGGCACAGGGCTTGATTGTTCTTGAATCTATTAAGGAATCGAGCCGTGTATGCCCGGCTTAATAGAGAAGATGGCAAATATTTTAAGGGTTTGTTCACACTAGCTGTGTTGCCTTATAGTACTGCAGGGCAGCTAGGGTCAATGCAAGGTACACAGGTTCTTTACCTTTCAATACTAGACCTGCGCTTGTGCATGGCATTGCGCTTTATCAGAAACTCCCTGCAGCCCACATTTCTGCAGACGCAGCGCAAACATCTCCCTATTGGCTTGTTTCTACTTGGGAGTTCGCCCATGATCACCCGTGGCAGTGATCGAGCCCATATATTTGGATGGGGTCACCTCCACAGCTGTGGTAAGCTGTGGACGCGGCCCGCGATCTGAAAGTGACTTACCACGTTCTGGATCGCGAGAGACGTGCACTGCCAATCACCCCTGATTGTGGCCATAGAGATTTATCCATCCATGGATTCTTTGGGCGCGATCACCCAGGAAGTGGAGGTGGGACAGGACATCTTGCCACACCCCAAGCCCCCCGCCCACACAGGTCCATGCTGTGGTTTGAATCGCTGGAGTACCCAGCGATCTCCCGCTGGCACTGCACCACAATTCAAACTGCGGCAGAGTGCAAAAGTGGAAACACGGCTATGCGGTTTTGGCCGACAACGGACTAACCCCTCCATTGCTGCCAAAAAGGAAAACACTTTTTGCAGTGCGTCTTACATAGAAGGATATGCACTGCAAAAAGTGTTTTTCTTATTGGCAGCAATGGAGGGGATAGTCCGTTGTCGCCCGCAACCACAACTGCAAGCACAGCGCGACTAGTGTGAAAGGGCCCTAAATCTTAAACCACCCGCATCAAAATCAAAGTTTCTGGGTACCAATACATCCACTATACAACTTTTGTTTTGTAGGCAATGTTTTGCTCCACAATGTTCCTATTTCAGGTAAAAAAAAACACATTTCACTTTTTTCCATGAAAAAACAACAGAAAAACATTTAAATTGCTTCATATGAGAAATCTCAATGCAATCGAGAAAAGAAAAGCCTTTATAAAAATAGATATTATGTATGAAGTCAAATTATCTGTATTTGGTATAATAAAACCAAAAAGAAACACATATCTCACATTTAACACATTTCAGATAAAATAATTTGCAGTGCATTAATTTGTAATACACTATCATGCCTTGACACAAAGCCTGTAATTAATCAAAAAAAAACTTTTTTTTACAACATTTTCAGAGAATAATGCCTTTATGTACATAGTTTAATAATCTAACCACTCAAGGCGGGCCCAGATGGACGCGTCTGAATCCCGAGTGAGCTTTATATAAAATTTGGAGATAAAACTATTAACATGAGTTTAACATGAGTTTTAAAACTGGTTTAGTCAATGAAAAAAAAAATAATACAAATAAATAAGTTACAAAGAAATTAATGGCACAAACTCCATGATACAGGTTACAAAAAAAAAAAAAAGGAATTTTCAGTGCTTATCGTTACAATTTTATAAGTCATATGTCGATTTGCTATGGGTGAAGCTTCAGAAGATTTTCACCGTGTCACTGCGATATTAGATACCCATGATAGTAGTAGTAGTATGCAAGTATTCTCCTTGGGTGATTACGCTGCATTAGTATGTCACTTATATTAAAATATCTAGTGCGAACACAGAACAGAAAATGTCACATATGTAAGATAGAATTTCGTAGCAAAAAATAAAAATAAAAAAGCAGAAACATTATGGCTGAGAAGCAGGAACAGAGCCCCAATGTTAAATTACATTAAGGGCTCTTTCACACTATACATGAAGTGTTGTGTACCAGCAATGCACATGCTTGCATAAGCATACAGGTAAAGCTGGCCATACACTGCTTGATTTCCCTGTGACCGATATTTTGGATGGGGACCGAGTAGTGGCGATCAAACAGGGAAATACCAACATGTCAGATCCCTCTTCAATTGATTTTTCCTCGGAGCGGGATCGATCACTCAGAATAATTGCCTCGTGTATGGTCGGCTTTACACATAGCACAATCATGAATGGTAGACAGGTTGACCATGGAAACCTGTCCACCATGCAGAGACACATAGCGCATAGCATTGCGCTAATGGCAACACGGCTAACATAGTGTGAAAGAGCCCAAAAAGAATGGTGGAATACAAATGTATTGCTAATGACTCAATGGTAACTCCAGGGCCGCCATCTTCATCCTTATTTCTCCAACACCCTAAAATGTATGTATATCCAACACTTTCTTCATTACATTTCGTACGGAGTAGGAAAGTATAAAAACACCTGTCAGGGTTAGCTGCTGTCTTGTTGGACAGTTTCCTTCACTTCTGCTGAAAATGTTGTTACCTCAGCACAGGAAGTGAAAAAAACTCTCACACTCTAAAAGCTACATAAACAAAAAAGATTTTTTTAGGTTATGCTGGAACCCGTTGTCTAATATTGTGTTGTCTTTTACCATTACAGATCTTCCTCACTTTTCGTGTGGTAAAACCAGTTGAATACAAAACATATGAGGGGGGACCTGTAATGGAGCCAAAGATGGCGTAAAAACCTGGCAGGGCTTCTAAGCTTTCCTCATTCTATTGTCTAGAGCAGGGGTGGGCAAACTTTTTGACTTGTAGGCCAGAATGGGGGTCACAGAGGGGCCGGACAAAGAACCTGTAAGGGCCGCCCAAGTCGTTCCACGCTGGGTGGGAATTTCAACAGATTGACAAAATTTTCCAAACCACAAAAAAAAAAAAAAATTATATTACCAGGGAGGTTAAATTAAGAAAACAAAATATATATATAAAAAAATAATAAATATATAAAAAAGAGGCTTTGGATAATCAACTTAAACATTCTATTGCAGATGACAAAGGGTTGCATTAAAAACTAAATGGGCCGGATATGGCTCACGGGCCATAGTTTGCCCACATCTGGTCTAGAGTATAGTGTGTATGTAGTCGGTGTATCAGGGCCCATTCACACCAGTCAGGTTATCAGCCTTGCGCACCACAACGGACCCAAATTCTGTGTACACGGTGTCCATTGAATGCCATTCAACATGAAGGGCACTGTGGCACGCCCATGCATATAACATGTATAACATGTATTGCATGCATGACAGTGATGTGAATATGCCTTTATACAACCAAAACAGCAAAACACATTTAAGGTGTATCAAAATAAAAGGTGTATATTTTGATATTCCTGAAATAGATTTAGCAGGTTCAGCTGGTCTGTCACATACATATGAGCCTACAATAGGTATAGCAATAAAAGGCAAAGAGCTTGCACGTTTCCTTTAAATAAGACCCCTTGTTACTGAATGTATTATAAAACAACAGATTTCCTTAAATACAGTGTCCTCTCAGCACTATAAACCTGCTTTATTATTGCCTGCATACCCCATTACCAATACCTGCACGCTAAATAATTGAGCAAGTGACAACATTGGTGCATGGCCTAGCATTGTTGCATGGGAAATTGGGGATAGAGTAAACCCATGACCGGGTAGGTTCTCCTCACTTCCTATGGCTGAATGAAGGGTAAGAAGCCAAGTACATACTGGTTGCATGAAGGTCATACAAGTATGCATCATAGTCTACAGTACTGATTCCTAACCTGTGTATGGCCAATAGAGGTAGTACTACTTAAAACATATTACACCTATGTCTGGGAGGGTCTCTTTTTTAGAAATCACATGGCTGATTGAGGTTAAAAATTTCAGAATGGGGTTTTCTTTTTGCTAACAACTAAAGATGGTAACAGGTAACCAAAGCCTATCTATCACCATAACATAAGGGGAAATCTTTTCACCTCCCTGGCGATATATATTTTTTCCGTTAGAAAGGTATAAAAAATGTAAACACATTATTTCCCTCCCGGTCCTGCCACGCATTCCTGGCGTCATTAATGCAAGGACATCTATGCTAGGAGGCCATTACTGGTGAACCTGGCGGAAATGCAGACAGGAAGCAGAAGCCGGACAGACATCGCTGGAGGACACCGGCTTGGGTCAGGCAAGCGATCCCAAGTGTGTATAGGGGTTACCGCTTTTGGTCATCTACCCCGAGCCACTCAGGAATGCCGCTAGGGAGGTTAAAGAAAACTATTCTATCCAAAGAAAGAAGTATTTTTGGTATATGTATGCTTTTTTAATTTTAATTTAATGATCTCAATTGAGCTTCCTTAAAATATCAGTAGAAAATGTATTGATGATGGTTCATTATTTCTATGCAACTAGATATTACACGGCTTTTTCTATTGGGTTCATTGAAGTGTGGCTCAAGAGGCTATCATACAATTTTCTAGGGAAAAAAGGTGTAACAATATATGTAGTAGAAGGGCCTGTTCACACTATTGCACTGAGCTACTAACATTTGTGTGATCCACAATGGTCAATGGTCACATTCCTGTCAACGCCATTAATACAGTGCAATAGTACAATGGGCTTTAAATGACCAGAGCTGTTGCTGATGGAAGACATTCATATTGTTTTGTGTCATGGTTCACAACTGAAGGACTGACAATTCCATGCTATCACTAATACCTCTACAGTCAGGGGCAATCACTTGTCCCCAGGTACGGGGACTGGATAGAGACCAATTAATGTGGAGTGCCAATGAAATCCTGAGGATTTCAGCTCAATGTTATTGTCCCAAATTAATGTGTACATATCAGTATATACCAAGTATAATTTCTATGACAAGAGGTTTTTGACATTCTACTGGTAAATAAGAAAACAAAACATTTGAAACATTCAATAATCCGAATATACATTTCCTCAGCAATTTCATTTTTGTTCTTGCTTCTAACACTAGTTTAGCTGTAGACATCCTAATACATTGGTGTGTTTCACAATTTGCTATTGCAAAATGAGAATAGGAAAGAAGTACAAAACACTGACACTCCATTAGAAATGGCTCAAAGGAACGGTATGGAGTTTAGTGACCCAGCGTAACCAATCAGGATTCAGCGTTCCTTGGCAAGATCTGTGGGTACCTGCACTTTAATGATTCTGCTACTATGCAAGTACATAACTCCCCATGGTGCTAACCTTCACAAAAATCCATGTGTAATAAGTTATAAAAGTTTTGTTGATATGAGGAATATCTCTTTTTCTGTCCAGCTTTTATAAGCCTTCCTAAAAACACAAGGCAAATACCAAACCAGACCATAATGGTATTGTAAACCAGGTAAAGCTTCCATATAAACCTCAGATTGCAATTTTCTGAAATAAGAAATCATCAAGTGTGGCTTTAGTGATCCTAAAATAAAAACGGGGCATGAGACATTGGTTTAGTCAGGGGCAATACTAACAAGCTCATTGTAAGTGTTATAAGAAGGCACTGATGCAACACAGATTTACTTATGTTTACAAATACAGTAATCATTTTTTTGTTTTTTTTGCCCCATGTTTATCTTGGAGGCAGACTTATTTTTTTCTCTCATTGATGCCTTATTCCTGTTTTTCCATTAGTGTATACTTCCTGCAGCTATCATCTCAATAAAAGGTATAAAACCGACATTATGCTTACTATGAAACCATTTTGTTCCGAATATTAGAAAGAGGTCATCCATTTGTATGTTACAAAGATTCACAAAAAGACGACAATAAAACAAAAACACAATAAAAATTGAATAAAATAAAAATTTAAAAAATGTAAGTGAAGTAGCGGATAGAAATTAAAAGTCTCATTTAATATTCACCAATTACTGGTAGAAAGGTCAAAATGAAAATAGTCATTATGAGCAGCGGTCACGGAGACAATGAGCATGGTTGGATATCCAGGGCTACTGGGCCCTTTGTGGTAAGATAGAGGCCTATACAATGAAGCCTGACACCTTTTCCAAAGCCAATGAAGATCAACACCGTGTGACTACGCAGCTCTTCCTTGGAACATGACTTGGTAGGAATGTATGGAGTTTCCGTTGTCCAATGGATAAATTAATTTGTGTAACTAAAGGGAACCTTTCAGGGAGGCCATTGCCCAACACAACCACAGCTTCCTTCTGTTACTGAAGTCTGCCATTGCCCTACTCCCTAGATAGGCAAATCGCTGGTATCATTTTGCAGATATACTCGGTGACCTAGTTGAACAATGCTTCTAGGAGTCATACAATAGCTGCCTCAATCACAGGAAGGGGGTTGTGGCTGTGAAAGAGAACAGTTTCCCTTAATATTTCTTTTTCTAGTTGAGCATTACGCTAGCTTTAAAGTGCTGACGGGGAACGATGGCATAGTTACCATAGTCACCGGATTCAGGACTGTCTGCCCAACTAACTGGGGATGGTGGACCACCTGGGTTCCTACGGTTGGCTTTGCCATAACAGCAGGCTGGCCAAGGTTTGTGGTTCCATTGACTTGTGGATGGGAGATGGTGTGAGCGATGTGGCTCATCATGGGCTGACTGACTGCAACAGACTGTGGATAAATGGGTAGCTGCTGGCCAAGATGGGTCATGTGATTAATGGCAGCTGGGTGCACAGTGATGTGGCCAATTGGCTGAGCAGCAGTGGTTAGCTGTACAGGGCTTGACGTGGAAGGTGCAATATGGGCAATGTGCTTGGTCTGAGGCCCTGGGATGACATGGTTTAGAGTCTGAATAACGGACGCATGAGTGGTGGCTGTGTGGGCTATCACAGTTGACTGCACTGTTGAAGCAGCCACAATATGAGTCTGTGCTGGCACTATGGCCTGAGGCGGGAGCAGTGCTTGGTTGGAGAGGGTCTGTGGGTGGGGTGAGGGAACTTGTTTCTGCTGAATGGAGACATGTTGAGGCAGTACAGTGGAATGGTGATTGTGGGAAGCTGCGTTGGACGGTACCATCTTCAGAAGTTCGGGATTTTGACGTTTTGGTAATGCATTTACAGGTCTGTCATCATCCATGTCTTCATCCATGTTATCTTCCCCTTCTGAAAGTTTAAGAAACCAAGAACATTGCATTAAAAGAGAGAACATCTGTAAATACATTAAAAATACTGGATTCCAAAACACTTTTACTTAAAAGCATATGTACAGTAAATTTTTTAGTAAAAAAAAAAAATTCAAATACAGTTCATTTGAATTACCGTATATAATCAAATATAAGCTGAATTATTATTATATTCGGGTAAAAAAAAAAAAATTGGGGCATTTTGTAGATGGACTTTATATTATGTTAAGCCCCCAAACATGATATCATCACCAAATTTGCTGGAGATGTAGAGAAGGGTTGTGGGAACATTTGAAGAAAAAAATATTGCTCTAGCATATGTCGTTTCTGCATAAATTAGGTTCAAACTCAAATAATATTTGCACTTTTTTGTGCAAAAACTTGATATGCTAGAGCAATACTTTTTTCTTTACAATGTCCCCACATCCCTTCTCTACACCTCCAGCACTTCTAGTGATGATATCATGTTCAGGGGCTTTGTAATTAACTTACATTGTGTGTTTCTGAGCCTTAGCTGCTGCACCCCCCCCCCCCCCCCCCCCCCCCCCCCCCCCCCCCCCAGGCTTATACTTGAGTCAATCAGTTTTTCCAGATTTTCTTTCTAAAATTGGGTACCTCGGCTTATGTTCGGGTCGGCCTTTATTCGAGTATATACGGTACATTTAATACATCAACCTATAGTCACCGTAATGACATTTATGAAAATATTTTAACTTTCTTCTTTTGTTCACCTAAAAAGGCATAAGATTGAAAGAAAACCTTTACCGTGAACTTTTGAGAAGACATTTATAAAGAACTTTGTGCAGATCCATCATTTTATATTGTCATTTTAAAGAGTACACATAACTAAATGTAAATTGTTTATATAAAGTACAAATAGTTTCCAGTTGTTTTTGCCCTTTTGTCACATTTTATTCTGAGATGGCTGCCTTATGACTACACACAACACTTGGCAAGTCTAGATGTGTTGCTCTCTGTTGGTGTCACAGAATGACTACCGTATGATTTGTAACAGCATGATGAAACAATGACGGAGAATTATAATGCTACCACAGCATCAGGATGGAAATTAGAAGGGTAACAGGTTTTGGCTTCGTTGGACGTCTCAAAAAATTATTAGTATTCTGTTGTATATTTCATGTGTGTATAGCCAAAATCTAAATCTTTTCTTTATTAGAGATAATTTGCTGGCTGCATAGAGAACCATGGTGGCAGTGTTCTTCACATGTTGTCCTATATATATGCAACACAAAAACGGGACAAATCTCTAAAAAAAATGTCAGTTATCGCTAAAATGTGCATTCCCATTGGAGTGAAATCCTCCAATGGGAATGTACATTTCTTTTTTTTTTTTTGTGCCAGTTGTAAAATATAGATCAATGTTTTTGTGATAATGGTCACCAGGACACAACGAGAGGGTGAATTGTTCCAGATGTGACAACAAATTTGACTCCTGTATACAATACTGGAGGAAAAAAAAATGTGGTTTGGGTTTACAAATTTTAAACAATTACACCCCAAAGCCACTGTAATGGGGAAGCCTAATATTTGCAGATCGCTTTGTAAAATAAACAGATTATTTTGTGTCTTTTTGCAGTCATTCTAACCATTGATACAGAGGATTTCCGTGAATTTCGCTCCGTCTGTAACATTGAAGAACAGACTGCAGAGGGCAGCAGAAGATGCACCTAAAGTCATAGACTGAGCTGAAGAACACTGGCCAGTACAAAATCAGCGTCTCTCATTCCTGTAATCATCAATGATACAAGAAAAAAAAGGCCAATAGTGTCAGAAAAGGTCCCATAGTGGTTACCTGAGGCTGTGGAGGTTGAGGCCTGGTCGTCCTCTGGCTGGACAGTTTGACGCACAATTCGGTCAATCTCCATAACATCCATCCACTGGCTGAGATCATTCTTCAAGTCGGCTAATCGCTGCTGAGTGGCAATTTTCTCTCTTGCCAAACGTTCCATTTCGTGCTCATATTCCTTTTCTCTCCTTTTCAGACTCTGAGAAAGAAGGAAAAGATCTTTTTAAGTTTCCACTGACTTTGCAGAACTTGCTTTCCTTGGAGAGGCTTCACATTGCACACAATGTTCTTATTCCAGACACAAAAAAAGCTGATGTGATAGCTCTGACTGGTTAACACATATGTGGAATTTATACAAAGGAAAACCTCCCCGTACCCAGCTGAGCATTATCTGTATGTATTAGGGCAATGGCAGCTGAAGTGGCCTTGGTCATGGACAGATTTAGGCTATGTTCCCACATAGGCGAATAAT
>CM070033.1:167039255-167058859 GCA_036250615.1 Ptychadena robeensis
GCAAAATTCGCCTGTGGGAACAAGCCCTAAAACAGATCCAGGACTCTGCTCTGCATTGAGAAAACAACCGAGACCTGAACCTGAGAACAGCAAGACAATCCTCGGGAACCAGGCAGATAGGGAAGAACCCTGAAACATTAGTACCACAACCCCAGAAACATACAAACAATGCCACCTTGGTAACAAGCTGCCTTATGCAATCCAGGCCTCTGCTGCCTTCCACGCTCAGAGCGGGTAACCTGGTACACTGGCAATAAGGAAACGTGCACAATATGGTAACGGTCAATTTGCTGTAAACACATTATGAAATGTAAAACCTAACAAGCGAGTAAACACAACACTGTGAAACAAATTAGGCGC
Source organism: Ptychadena robeensis (assembly GCA_036250615.1). Classification (NCBI taxonomy): domain Eukaryota; kingdom Metazoa; phylum Chordata; class Amphibia; order Anura; family Ptychadenidae; genus Ptychadena; species Ptychadena robeensis. Next base: position 167,039,616 of record CM070033.1, read on the forward strand.
TTTGTTTGCTTTTATTGCTTTTACAATAGTCTGTACGGTTATCTACAAGATCTACGTGTCCCACCACATTTATGTTGTCAGGCAAACCTGATCTTTATTGGAACAGAAAAGTTGCTGACTGCCTATGACAGACCTTGAGCTGTGGGGTCAGTCTTGATCTTCATCTACTCCTGCTCACTATTATTCTGGGCTGGGCAGGTACACCGAACAAACATTACATAGGCAAGATTGAGCAAACAAACCACACAAGCTCCTACCTATGATGAAATCATTACTAAATATAACACCACACATGAAGGGCTAGCACCAGCTGCATTTAAACAATAACTTAAAGCGGACCTACCACCTCCGATTCTGCCTTTTGTTATCAGCACCAGAGGGCAGATCAGAGGTCAAATGAAGAAAAAAATGAACCTGGTAAAAACATATAAAAACACAGTGACGCTCAACCTCCCCAGAGAAATTGTGCCGCGGCAGCCCCAAGGGAACATGGGAAGTTAGACGCCACTGTTGACATCTACTTTCCTATGTATCTGAATCTGTTGACACGGAGGGTCACCCAGATGAGATTGGTAGATGCCCCTCCATCTTGCAGCCTGGAGGATCGGGCAGGCACTTGGCGGCGCTGGAGCAAGCAGGCAGGAAAGGCGAGTATTTCTTTTAAGGACTTGTCCCTGACCACAGACGGTCATTTTGCAACGCGTTCACATGTGGTTGCAGACACGTTTTTTTTTATTTTTTTTATTTTTTTATGGTGAAACAGTATGGTGAGCTGTAATCACCCCGATCATGCCCATAGAGAATAAATGGACTTGGTTAAAAATGCATTCATGCCTATGGATGCAGTTATAAACCTATTAATGCCAATGGATGCAGTTATAAACCCATTCATGCCTATGGATGCGGTTATAAACCCATTCATGCCTATGGATGCCGTTATAAATCCATTTATCGCTATGGATGCGGTTATAAATCCATTCATGCCTATGGATGCGGTTAGAAATCCATTCATGTTTATGGGCGGGAAGCAGATCGCGGCCAACCGCCCAAGTGGGGACAAGGCCATTTAAATAAATGGCAGCGGTCTGCTGCATCCAACCGCATAAGTGGGGACAAGCCCTTAGGGGTCGCTGTCCCTGGACGAAGACTGGATGTAGGTGAGTAATGTGTATATCTTTTTTTTTTATGTTTATCAGTTTAGAATTTACATCCGTTTTAAGAGAAACACGTAAGAATACAATTTCTTTGGCCATGTCCATGGAAGGGTCAATACCACTTTGTCTGAAAGTGGGAGGTCTACGCCTACGCCAACGTTGAGGAATCCGATGCTTGCACACATGCTCTGGGGGGCTGCTGGACTCAGCATGACGGCAGGTTATGAACCAACAGCTTTCGCTATGTTCTACATTTCGATTTGATTTCATTAGCGTTTCCCACAGGGTCACTTTAACATCCACCAGTTTAATAACACCAATTTCCATTAAATCTTCTAATAAATTAAATCTAAACTTAATGGTATAGTAATAAAGCATATATTTACCTTCGTTAACTGTTTATTATACGGTTTGGAACATTTTATATCATATTATATTAATTTGGCAGCTAATAAAATAGAAAGGCCTTCACATAAAAGGCAGTAGGTTCCATAAACAGGCCGGCACAAAGCACAGGGCCCGTCTACATTCTGAACACCGCAGCAAGCCGAGCAGCCTGTTAGCTGGAGGTATTACTAATCCCACAGCCACGTGAGGATCTTCATTGCTGTGTTTTGTAGCCTATATTTTGCTGGAGTAATTAGGGTAATCTGGTCTGTACCCAGGGGATTTATCAAACTTGTTATAACATGCAATATCTGGTAATCAACTTATTATCTGTGTGACCCCCGACACCCAAGCCAAAAACAAGAAAATCCTGGATACGTTATCTTCTTTTTTTTTTCATGAAGACACAACCAGAATTAAAGACTTGGAATCTGGATTATGAAGTTTGGAAACTAGACAGAAACTCTGGCCAGCGCTGGAGAATTACAAAGATGTTGAGTTTTCCACCAGTCACCCATGAATTATATCAGTGGTTTACAACAGAGATTTTTGTCTCAATCTCATAGAGTGGGTGGCCGACATCCCAAAATACAAATTGCAGGAAGGGCTGGGGATGGGATCAAGTGATCTCCGTCCACAGCTCGGGGTGTCCTCTGTGGGTACAGAGGCTAGGGGATTTTAGAGCCAACCACTACACTATCACAACACACTCAATAAAATAACCGTAGGAGTAATGTAATTAAAAAACATCAGATTTAATAGTCCTAACCATCCACCCCCTGAGGAAGTTCTAAATGAACGAAACGTACGTTGGGGTATTCCAACAGTCTTCTGGCCCTTGATTCATCTGGGCAAGTGATAAAAGCATCTCATCTGTGGATATTCTGAACGTGCAGCGTCTTAAAAACGCGAACTGTTAACAACAAAAGGATGCATCAAGACCCTACATATTATTGACTTTATGGACTATTAAATCGTTGTTTTTTAATTACATTACTCCTACGGTTATTTTATTGAGTGTGTTGTGATAGTGTAGTGGTTGGCCTTTAAAGTCCCCTAGCCTCTGTACCCACAGAGGACACCCCGAGCTGTGGACAGAGATCACTTGATCCCATCCCCAGCCCTTCCTGCAAATTATATCAGTGGTTCTCAAACTGGGGGGAGTGGGCGCAGCTAAGGGGCTGAGAGATTGACTAGAAGGAACTTGCTGTAGACAATAAGTAGAGCGCATATAATGTACATTTGAAAGGTAGAAATTACGCACACATGAGGAAAATCCAAACTTCTTTATTAGAGATAATTCCACAAAGACATACACAGCAAGTAAAATAGATATCCCTGGGGGTAACCTCATCTCTGACGCGTTTCAGCCCTTTAGATTGGGGCTTATTTGTAGAGATCCCTATGTTTCGCCCCAATCTAAATGGGTGAAACATCTTTGTGGATTTATCTTTAACCTCCCTAGCAGTCATGACGAGCCCAGTTCATCCGGATTTTGTTTGATAAAGTCGGGATCGCATGACTGACCCACTTACCTGGAAATCTGCAGCAATTCTCTATATCGCCACAGCATTTCCATGTTGCCGGTAGCACCCTGATTGTGTCATGGTGACGCCAATGGGGCAGCCCATATGCCTCCATGTTAATGGGGGAGCATCAGTCTCCCAGCCCACGTCATTGATGACGCCGGCGACATGGACCGAGGAAGCGAGAGGGCAGGAATTTTGAGCAGAGTACATTGTACTCTGCTGTGATCGCACAGGCAGACCACTAGGAGGGCTAATAAAGAAGTTTGGATTTTCCTCTGGTGTGCCGAAGTATTCCCAAGTACAAAGGTCACCCTCATAAGAAACATTAACATAACGATAGGGACATCAGCATTGAACTCCTAATATCATGTTTTATCAGTCCCTATGTACACACAGCTTCATGGTATGCTTACTGATGTGTGTCTGATATAAAGCATTGTTGCAGAGGATGTGGTACTGTAGACCAGGAACACAATCACTCCAACTGCTGCAGCTCATCATCACTTCTTTATCTTTAATTCTCATGAACCAGTCCAACTAGATGTACGAAGTTTATGTTGGCAAGCCAATGCGGTTTCCATTAAGTAATAATTTATCTTTGTCCTTTGGACAAGTGAAAATACAAGTTTAGATGGCTTATCGAAGAAAATTAAAACATGTTCTAACAAGTTAAAAAGGTCAGTCCAACCAAAATTGTCAACTGAATGTTGGCGTTCCCAGCTCCACCCCGCAGACATGGGGATTAAAGCAGGGAACACACGTGTAGATATGGGCCAGATGGATGGCCGCTTTGAGTGGGATTGATTGTCTCGAAAACAAGGATGTAGACACCTAATGAAGGACCATTGAAGACCTACATTAACCACATAAATATTACTGATGGTGCCACAATAGGGACACATAATGAAGGACCATTGAAGCCCTACATAAACCATGTAAATATTACTGATGGTGCCACAATCTGGACACCTAATGAAGGACTATTGGAGGCCTACTTAACCTCCTTAGTGTTCATCACGAGCCCATCTCGTCCAGAGTTTGTGTGAAGAACAAACTCTGGATGAGCTGGGCTCCCATGAAAGCTGCATATCCCCGGAAAGCTACGGCGATGCTGCTTTCAGCTCTGCGGCTTCACCGATCGCGTCATGGTGACGCGGAAGGGGGCGAGGGTGAGCAGTGCCATAGACCTCCATGTTGATGGAGGGGCTTCTGCTCTCCAGACCTCACTGCCAGTGTCATGAATGACACTGGCTGTGTGGAGAGGGGAGGGAGGAAATGGCAGGCAGTGTACCTCGTACACTGCTGCCATTGCCTGTACCACACTGTTAAAAACGGTGCGGTACAGGCGGTGCGCTACGGAGGTTAAACCAAGTAAATAATACTGATGGTGCCACAATAGGGACACCTAATGAAGGACCAATGGAGGCCTACATAAACCAAGTTAATATTACTGATGATTTAGATACTGACAATATTATATTATTGTAGACCCCAGGCACACTCTGGGCATCACCATCAGAATAATCCCATTATGTCGTTTGGGAACAGCAAACTAAAGCACCATTAATGAAATCATACCAAATACTGTTTATTACTTTCTTAGGAACATCTAGCGAACAAGAAATAGGAGCATATGGCATTCATAATCTCAATAAAAACAGCATCAAGATTTGAAATTGTCATACAGGACAACACCAGACTTTGGGTTTGTTCATCTGAAAGTCAAACACCTTTTTTCCCTCTAGTATACTGCAAAGATGATGTAATGCACATACACGGCAAGTTGCAAATGCTTTAATATAACACCATGACTCTGTGGCATTCAAGGACACTATCTTCTGTTTTATGTATGCTGCGCACTCAGCAAGGTAGTTAAAGGAAACCTGCTTTCCAAAATCCATAAAGGCTGGGATTATGGACAGGCGGTTTTGCCGATTAAGTAGTTTCAATATATTCAAATCACAAACTCTTAAGGTCCCCATACACCTTACAATCTTGCCACACAATTTCTGTACAATCAACTTTTGTTCTACCAAAACCAATGTAATATGAGGACCTTTCCAGGCCTTCCAATCACTATGTATTATCAGGGAGGCCACTATACTACATAGTTGTTGGTAGAGGAAATTGTATGGGGACACTACAAGTCCATTTACACTGGAGGTTTTCACCCGCCAGGTAAACAACACTTTCTCAGGCTCCTGCCCCATAGGACCTCTGTAGACGACCTGCAAACACCTGCACTATTTTGTAGCTGTTTGCAGGGAGTCGTTTCTTCCGCAGCTGCGGAGTGAACTGTCAATTCCCAAGCTGAAAGCAGCTCGAGAACAGACAGTGTAAATTTAGCCTATTTCAAGAATTGTATAAGTAATAGGCTAAGCACTTATTATAGCAATGAACATTATATACTGTATATGTAACATGTAAAAAATTTGCAAATAATGTAAACTACTTGCACCCAAAAAACGAATAGCTCTTAAGAAAGAAACCTAATGGCAAATTACCTATTGGTAACATGGCCTTCCAACATAGTAGTTCAAAGGTACATAAAACCAAATTCGGTCCTTCACTGAGATATAATAATAAACACTACAACCCTTGTGTATAGACAAGGAAGGAGTTGCTGAGACCTATGGTTAGTGATCATTCCCATCAACAATAGAACAAACAGGAGTCTGTATTCTGTTATATGGATGGGGGAAATGATGAGTGGGTGGGAACACAGCTGGGTTCTTCCCCATAGCAAACCACCTGCATTGGGCAGTTTGGTCATTTAGTAGACAATCCTGCCAGATCCCAACAGTTGTTTGAAGCCTTCACTAGATCAGAAGCCTACACTAGATCAGAACATTGTAGCATCTTGCTTTCTACAGGCCCCCATACACCTCACAATCTTTCTATACAATTTCTGTACAATCAAATTTTGTTCTACCAAAACCATGTAATATGAGGACCTTTCTAACCCTCCCAATCACTATGTATTCTATCAGGGAGGCCACTATACTACACAGTTGTTGGTCGATCTAATGGAGATTGTATGGATCGATCTTAAGGAGTATGGGGGGCTTTCCGAAAGAGATATGTTGTTGATTTACGGAAATAGGTAAGTGGCCTTCTATCAATCCTGGTAATGGGTACCATGGTGAAATATCAATGACAAAATCATTTATCTGCTTTATTGTAGGATTCTGATCATATCATATATTTTAATCATATGCAAAGACTCCACCACCATTTGCTGTATATTGTGCATAATAAGATGCACAGGAGGATAAGATGCACCCCAGTATCCAGTATGTATACAGGGGCTGCGTGAGTGTTTCTCCTCCCTGCTATGCTAAGCGCATTGCTTGGCAGGAGGTCCTGATGGAGCACATACACTTACCTGCTCGGTGGATGCTGTGCTCTCACAGCGTTGAGCCGTTCCGCTGATGCAGGGTTAAACGTAGTCCAGTATGTTAACCCTTGCATCGGTGGATGTCTGAACACAGCATCCACCGTCCAGTTAAAGTCTATGTGATCAGTCGGTATCCCCGTCAAGCACTGTGTTGAACTTAGGGGTCCCGACGGATCACACAACATTGTGGAAACGGCCCCTCAGTGTCGATAGATGGCACTTGTTCCCTCAGTATACTGTCTAGACATTCATTCTATATGACACAAAGATGTTTTCCCCAAATTTTTATATCTTTTAGAGCAAAACATACTGTACTGTACTCAAATGTCCTTTCGAATTTTTAAATCCCATTGCGTAGACAAGGAAGCTGATCTGAACCGGCAAATTGGGTACCTCTCCACACATCACTCCAGTCTGCTTATTTACAATAAAAGGGATAAGGACAATTGGTTGAAGTTGTATGTGATCTGCTCATTATCAGACTCCCCAGATTGTGGGAAGATGCGGAATGATGTCATCACCATACAAATCCCCAAATCGCTAGAAATATAAACCCGCATTCCTAAAATCATAAACGGACACTTTCGTGTTTGCGTTACAAAATAAGAAAAAAACAACTAACGATAATAAAATACAGATTGCAGGGCTTGCAGAAATATCTGCACTATCAATTGCTTCTTGTTTTTAGCTAATGACTTTGTGTGCAGAAATGTAAATCCTCACAATGCGTCTATAGAGACCCTGAAGTTGTATTACATATTCCATTGGAGGAATCCCAGCGTGTTTCCAGGGAGACGGAAACGAGATATCGCCTTGGAAACTGCCTCGGCTGACTTGTTTCTTACAGATAGTGAATCAGTTTGGGTTTCCTTGGACCATCCTTTCAGCGAAATAAAGGAACCCTTCTTCCCTCAGACAGGCAGCATCTCACGGACCTTAGGGACCCATTTACCTAAACTATAAAACACTCACAGGCTGATTAATGGGAAAAGCGCTTTTAATCATTTTCATGGCTAAACTTGTAAAATTTTCAGGCGATATGTATAAACAAAGTGACATAGCGGACACTTTGCCTCCTTCTTCCTTAGCAAAACATAATATTTTTTGGTCTCGAGTCTGAATATGCTTCAGGAGACCCAGTTATTGGGGTCCAGACACTGTTCAATGGAGGCACATTCAGGTCAATGATCGATTTCATCCACATATTGTTAACCTGGATCCAGCACTATTGGTTAAACATTGGGGAGCCCGGACCAACAACCACCACCCAGTTGGCATGTTTCCGAATGTTGAAGATACAGTTTGGGGCATGCTACTATTGGCTTCATATTAATGATATTTTCAATAGAATTATGAGCCTTCAGGTTTTTTGGGGAGGCTGGCAAAACCACAACTGCACCACCGTGTACAGCGAATTTCCCACAACTTGTGGGCGGATTGTCCACAGCATAGAGAACGTTCCCACTGCATCAGCAAGAGTCGCCCTATTAATTAACATAACAATGATGTGGAAAAATAGCGCCCGAATAGCATGTGGCGCTGCTTTTTCAAGTCTTGCAGACACGTCCATTGATTGCAAAGACGTGGCACTCCAGGTTCTAACCAAAGCGGTGCAGCACTTTGAGAAATCGCGGTCCTACTCAATCTTTTTCTCTGTGGCGGACAGGCATCCACCAAGGGAAAAAGACACAGTGGACACTAAGGCTATGTTTTCACTATAAGTCGACACCCCCTCTGCTAAGTGTAGTCAAGTACGATGAGCCTCTGCATCGGCGGATGTCTAAACACAGCATCCGCCGAGCAGGTAAAGTCTATGTGCTCCATCAGGATCCCTGCCAAGCAATGCGCTTAGCGGATGTGGGTCCTGACGTAAAGTGGAAACAAGCCCTTAGCCTTAAAGGGGACCTACCACCTCAGTATCTGAGCTTCCTATTATCGGCGCCTAATAGGGCAGATTGGAGGTTAAAAAATAAATAAATAATAATACTTACCTGTGAAATCTATCAAAATGCAGTGGCGCCCTGACCCTCCTGTGACGTGCGGCCGGTGGACGGTACATTCATGGGGCAATAGAATGTATAGAATTGTAGAATGTGTCATTAAACTTGTGTGAGCAGGAAACGGTTAGATCATGTGCCGACATTTGAGTGCCAATTTATGTCAGTAGCACGGCCGCTCTGATCCTAAAATCTGTACGACACATAATCAAGTTTTTTTCTTTACACTTACTTGTGTCTTGGGTTTCAGAAACAAGTTAGAAAATTTGTGTGTAGCTTCAGGAAAAATAAATGTGCCAAAGTCAGCTGGCGGATTCATCATCCCGTTGCTAAGCATCTAAACAAACACAGGGAGCTCCCCGACTGGAGAGGGCCTACATTGAAGGCGGCTAGCTACCCTCATGTGCCTGGCAGAGCGGCACTTTTACCGGGCTGGTGGCACCAAATGTTTTTTTTGTTTCATAAGATTTTACGGCTGATGGCAGAACAAAAACTGTGCAGTGGGTTTGCCGTATATAAGCACCTTGAAGGCATGTCCAAATTCAAATCCCAGAATGCATTTGAAGGAAAGCCGAGAAGACTTGTATACAAAGACCTACCTGGCTGTCATGCTGAACTTTTAACTTCAACAGTACATAGTACATAGACTAAGCTTATGACCCAACTTCCATACATTCTATACAAAAAAAGCCATTCATCCATTTTTTTATTATGGTTGTTATACATTAGCACGCTATGGCGGCTTTCAATCGCTTAACCTCCTTGGCATTATGCCCGAAGCCAGTACGGGCGCAGTTTGATCGTGAATCACACTGCACCCGTGCCAGGATCGGGCACAACCGCCGACTATCCGAGTACCTGCAGCATTTCTACTGAGCTGCAGGCACACAGAGCCTTTCCGGCCCTGTATCTGCGGCGTCATCGGCGACGCCACCATAAACCTCCCATAGAGGGGGGGGGATCGGCAATCTAATTTTGTGCCATAAAAAATAGTGAGAAAAGCTTGCAACACCCAGGTGGGTTTGGATCTTTAGCCCATCAATTTAAAAACTGAACAGAAGAAAGAATAGACTTCGTCTTTAAGGTAAGCACGTGTGGACTGTCCTATTGATGATAGATGTGTTCTGGTCCACCAATCAGAAGTGGCACCCCACTACATACCTTACCCACAGAAGACTAGAGTGTCCGTCCTATAACCTCACGAGAGATCACCATGGCTGACTATTATCTGATCTACAAACCTTTCCCCATAGAAGTAAATACTGGTTACATGACAGATGATACCGTGTCGTCTGCTGACCTTCTTTGGCCAATCTGTTGACACTCAAAAAAAAAAAAAAAAAAACCCCAGCAAATTCCAAAAGCTGATCGGGCTTTGTGCAAACATTGCACTTTTCAGGACAAACAACCTGCTTTATCTGTATAAAACGCACATCAGCTGGAGGAAATATTTACCAGCTGGAGTGTCAGCGGATCAATAAAAGGTCAAGTGTGTCTTATGGCAGAGTGCTGAATCTAGTACCTTGCACACAATATAATACGATTTTATATAATCTTCTCTGGGATTAATGAAACAGAGAAGATCAGGAACCTTTCCAACCACCACCCAGCACGTTTCAGTTTGTTTGCTGACAGTTACAGTTATTCCAATGATATCTAGAGCTACTTGCCGATCCTGATTTTGTTCATCTTAGGCTATGTTTCCATGGCGCTATTGGGTCCATCCCCACCAAGGAATGCGCTTAGCATAGGGGGTGCCTACGGACCAGATCCATATTAACTACCTGCAACCCCGCTAGTTACCATGGCATTCTGCCGATCTGCTGGCCAGAGGTTGCACCACGTTGGCCTTCTGGGCGGTGAATCGGCAGGACGCCATTCGAAAAACCGGGGCTGCAGGTAGGTAATGTGGATTGGACGGACCCGATAGCACCATGGAAACATAGCCTAATGGTGGAATTGTTTCTTCTCAAAAAAAATAATAATATTTAGTACAAGACAAAATGACACAGGACAGTGAGTATTACAAGCTGCTTCGGTATCGAGCGGCAGAGATGACGATAGCCGTGCTAGTTAAATGAGCGCAGATCTGATCTCTGCTTTGAGATGTAGAACTAGGCCACTGGCAGCCCGGGAGAGCTTTCCTGTACTACCTATTGTAGTGTACACTTACAGCAATGTCCTCTTCTCTTGTGCCCTGTTACCGGGAAGACAAACTGTACAACCCATAATGGAAGCAAACAGATTTGTAAGACATCTGGCTAGGAGTAAAACTCTGTCTTACCTTAAGGGAGAAAGCCGGCCATAGACCCCTCATTTTTTCCTTTCCTCGTACTGAGAATCAATCACCCTTTGTATGCCAGAATTTACTTTGGATCGGGATGCTGGTCCACATCCATAGAAGATCGATCTAAAAATTACAGACATGTCCGTAATTTGCTAGATCCATTTCTGGGCCGATGTGAGGTGGGCAGGTGGGCTATTTCGCGCCAGGTTGATCGGCGCGAGCATGCACGACGGTCGATCTGCGGCAAAATCTCCCACAAATCAAACAGTCTATAGCCACCTTTGAGAAAGGCAGAATTAGGCTAGCTATACACATATCAATTCCCCTGCGAATGAAAAAACCGACAAACGATCGTTCTGTGAATCGATGCACACCACCTTGCACACTCAGTTTCTGGTTGATACTTTGCATGGTGATCGAGGGTTCAGAATGAGGTAACAAACGTGAAAGGCGATCAATGGTTTGTGAATCGAACGAAAAAACGATCCGTGTATGGCTAACTTTAGTTCTCAGCAGTAGTGCTGGGAGTCTACTCTCATAGCTGGGTAATGGGTAAGTGAAAGCATCGCCTAAATTTAACAACCTCTCCTGTCCCCTCTAAAGTAAGTCTCAGGTCCATTTTTATCATTAACCCTGTGCATGCCGCTTTTACAAAACACAGTAACATCATACCGATATGTTAGAACACGTGGGAGGAGTAACATTTCTGCTGTAACGGCTGCATGTCAAATCCTACTTGTTTACATTAACCCCCAAACTTTGTGACTCGTGGGCCACATTGGCTTCTTAAATTTGATAAAGGGGCCATATTAAGAGCCTGTAATGGCATTGGGGAGATATTGCATTACATTTAGTTCATTACATTAACCCAATTAAAAACTTATATATTTCATATATTTTTTCTGGTTTTTCTGCTCTTAAAACTGGGTGTATCTTATGGTCTGGTGCGTCTTATATTCTGAAAAATACGGTATATGAAAACCACAACCATCCTGTACTACAGGATCTGCTTAGTTACTTTCAAGTCCAATGATTAAAGCTGAACTCTGGAGAGAATGTTAATTAGCTTAAGTAACCCACCAAACTGCAGAATTGAAATAGGAAGCTAGGAAGTTTAACTTCATTAGTGGTCCCTTGACCAGACACCCAACTCCTTATCCTGAAGCCTATGCTCTGCGATGAAAAAAGGACGCCAAAAACATTAAGACACCCGAAACATCCCTGTCCTCAAACATTAACAAGCCTTTATAGTGAATTTGGGGACCCACAGCAAGGACACAAATAGATAAATCCTAGTGTAAATTTTCAAAACCAATGCCTATATAAAAACTATGATAAACCCAGTAAGCTACCTGTCCTGCCCGGTCTTACAACAAAACAGACACAGCGAAAATGAAAATGTTATGCTGGAGAGACGCTCAGTTGTAACCGCTCTGACCCAATTACTCCCGGCCCAGTGTCCGATCACGTACAATCAATAGAACATCATGCCGTCTGTAAACACAAAGCACATGATATGTGCGGCTCTGACAGCCAGCAGGTTACCAAAGCAATCCTACAGTGTGACTTGGGGTGGAAGAGTGTCCAGACATTGACTTATAGCAATCGGATATTTCTGAGACAGACAGACGCTCCGACAAAACCGTCTAAAGCAGTGGTTCTTAACCATTTTAGATCCACGACCACGGGAGTGATGTTGGAAGGGGCATTACTCTTCCTTCTAACTTCCAAAACTGCTGTGAAATGGTCATTCGACCCCTGGGGGGGGTCCTGACCCACAGGTTGAGAACCACTGGTCTAAGGGAAAGGCTCATTGGCCTGGTTAGATTTTTCCGGTTGATCATGAAGGCCAATCACCATTCCCAGTCAACATACCACCATGTAAAGTAAAGATTTTTCAATCGATTTCTGACTAAATCGACCACTGTGGGCATTCATGGTGCTCAATTATGGCCGCCCAACATAGCTGGGTTGAACAGGGAAGCAACATGCTGGTAAATCCCTGTTCGATTGCCATTACTTTGGACGGGGACCATCCAAGTATCACATCGGAATTTACTGCGCAAAGTGGTGCACATTGATTCACCGTTCAATAGACGAATGCTCGAGTGCAGTGCGGCGACATCATCACCCTGTGCTTCAGAGTTCATGGATTGAACCGGTATTGACCCTTGTATGCCCAAACTCAACTCACATTTACCATTAACACCCTACATGTGTGTATACAACCCTTAAGCCACCATTCCTTCAAGGAAGGAGTTAGATCCTCTGCGTTAGGTAGCGTTAGATCCTCTGCAGGCTTCCATTGCCATCTATGTCACCGATAGGGAGATATTAAGCAGGGTACAGACGGATCGATATTCAACCCTTCCGATGTACCCTGCAGCACGCTGCTGTCAGATATCGGCAGAGCCGGGGAGAGCAGGACTGCTCTCTCCCTGGCTCAGCTGAAGCTTTGCCTTCAGCGATGGGCCCATATGATATTGGCCAGATAGATGGGCGTGAGTGCGCACAGCGCTCGAAGTGGCCATCGATCTGGCCCATATCTGCAGGTCTGTACTTTCCTTACTGTGATCTACAAAACAATACATCACAGGTTGAGGGTTACTGGAACCACCACACAGGTACCAGCAAATATTATTATTGCCAAACTTATAATCTGCTTATTTTGGAACTGCTTCCATAAACACCATCATTGCATACTTGGTATGGTACATGGTATGGTATGAGGTCCAACCGCATGAAGCTTCGTGGTTTGACTAATGTGGTGATGCAAACAAAAACTAAAGCGAACTAAAAACAAAAGTAGGCTATTCTGGTTTAAAAAAACAAAAAACAATTTAAATAATAATACCGCTTGCATGATTGGTGTTCTAATGACCCAATGAGTACTGGCTATAACAAAGCGAGACGTTTCCCCATTGGGTATTGATATCATGAGCAATTATGACAAGTAAACTATATCATCAGACCCAAGCCAGTTAATAGGTTTTCCAGATTTCATGGTTATTACCCCCCCCCCCCCCCCCCCCCCCCTCCCATTAAAGGAATGCTGAATGGTCCCATCCGTATCCATGCTGCATATTCGGTGGTGAAAAGAGAGAAGAAGCCTGGCAGATAACCAGATATTTAACACTGCCACCCACGCGTGCAATGAAACTTTTTACCGTTTATGCAAACAGAATACAGACGCCATATTACGCTCGGATTGGATTTTCTACTAGTAAACAGAAAGCTGAACGCCAACACCGCCGCAGACCACACACATGGAGAGACACAGCCGCAGCAACACTCATACTTATCACTGGAATCCTACCAATGTAGAGGGAAAAGGATGCCAGACACTGATGGAAATGTTGTAGCCATTGCAAGGAGATGCTTGCATTAGCTTTCTGATCTGTATATATGATTATATTGGAAGTAAGAGTATCAGTAATAGCAGTATCCATATGTATCTTAGTCCAGGTACCCTCTATGTGATATGTAAAACCAAGAATGAGTGATATGAGACACAAAGAAGAGAGAATAATGTTACTCCATGCAACTTTGTTCCATTGTGTGCATTCTTCCTGTATTACAGGGACACCCCACACTAGTTTCTAACTTTTCTTAAAGCCCACCCATACACCTTACAATCTTACCATACAATTTCTGTACAATCAACTTTTCTTCTACCAAAACCATGTAATATGAGGAGTTTTCTAATCATTCCAATCACTATGTATTCTATCAGGGAGGAGCCGGCACTACACAGTTGTTGGTAGATCTAAAGGAAATTGTATGGAGTGATCTAAAGGTGTATGGGGGGCTTTAGTGAGTGAGCTAGGGGGTTCTGGAACTAGGGAGGTACAGGGGTACTGCCCAGCCAGCCGCTGTTGTTGTGGTGTCAGAATGGTAACTGGGATCCCCATCCTGTGCACTGCCTCCTGACAGCAGCCATGTGTTGCCAACGTCTTAGGGCCCCCACACATGTAACGAGCGGAGGCCAATTTTGCCAATAATCGATGTGCGCGCTCACGGCTGCCTGCAAAATCGCCAGTGGATCGAGGGTGCCCACATGGGGCAACAGATCCCTGTCGCCCCACAGCTTAGTCGGCCAGAAAATGCACATGTGCGTAAATCTCTGGCCGATGCCATTAGCTTAAATGGGGACCGGCATCCCTGTCCAAACAGCCGGCACACAAAGGGTGCCAGACGATACTGTGAGCGATGGAAAGCTGCGTGATGACGTCATCACGTTGCTGTCCACAACTCATCTGTCTGCCCCCACTTGCTACGTGTGTGGGGACCTTTGGTCCCCACAGGTACAGAGCATCCTGTGGAGCCATCAGATTTGGGTTGCGATTAGGGGCCCCCGAAAAATAACCTAGTATGGGGCCCCAAAATTTCTGATGGCAGCCCGGTCTGGAACTCTGCAATTCCAACAATGGTGAACCTGGGAGATGCAAAGACCTATAATCATACCGGACGAATTCAGCAGCTGGGGATGCAGAGGTGGGGTGAAACAAAACGTCACATCAGTACAAAGACTCCTGTAAACTTGCTAAAGATTACTAAATCAAGTTACTGCGTAATGCACAGATTGAAAAACGCAAATACGGCATTTTCATGGTCATTAAGGCTCAAATATTCCCCCCTAGACACTGCAATTCAGTGCTATTAGAGTTTCAGAAATGTGTTGCCAATCTAGAAACCAGTACCCAGGTCTAAGGGAGGCAAGGTGTTAAATGACGGAAATACACAACCATTCATCTTTTGTTACCCTACACAGCCTACATCATCAATAAAAAAAGTTGTGTGTTATAAATGCTTATTGAAGACAATAAAAAAGAAAAACATAACGTGTGCTAATAAAATGTCTAGATAAAGACGAGAAAAATAAATGTCACTGCGGTCCAATGCCAGAGCCTCTGGGACTGACGGTGGGCATCCCTGGCGTACACATCTTTAAACGCAAACCGTATTTTGCCATAACTGGTTTCCAAATAACACTGTGTGCTTTCGAGTGGCCATGCTTTACAGGCCGATATTCACTGTGCAGGGGTGTCACCAATCTGGGCATGCTCCAATTCCTTATGCAGATCTCCAATATTGGAGATCTGCATTTTTTAAAGACTATTAGGGATGAGTCACATGACTTAAAAAAAGTTACAAGTGCCTAGAAAATAGCACGTGCTAGAATTAATGTTAAAAGAGTGCATGCCGTATGCATAGCAGACATGCTGCGTCAGCTTTGCTCCTACCAGTAGATGGGTAACGCTCACGTTGCACTAAAAAAAGTTTGCATGTGTTACGCGGTAATGAATAACGCTGCACCCTAAAAACGTTAGCCCTCTTATGAGCGTTAAGGGCTTGTTCCCACTAGCGTGATTTGTCGCGGCGTGATTTTAATTCATTTGCATGGGCTTGTCCTCACAAGCTTGTCCCTTGGCTCCCCGTGTTTTTCATCACAGGTTGTCACTAAAGCGATCAGTGCATTATGCAAGATCACCCCGGATCGTGCCGTATAGACACAAATGGACGCAATCAAAATTCACATCCATTCATTCTCTTTGGGTGTAATCAGGGGCGATCTTGCATAATGCACTGGTTTTTTTTTTTATTGTGTCACCGGGTCAATCGCGCAACAAAAAAAGGTCTAGTGGGAACAAGCCCTAACCCTGCGCTGCATATATAGTATTATAATGCCTTAAAGTATTTACTGACACTGTACCACATCAATCTTTCTCATCTTATCTAAAGCAACCATGATTAGTCAATAAAATAAAACCCATAATTTGATATCTCAGAGTATACAGAGGAATGAGAACACACATCACACTATTGGCATGTGCAAGCCGGCTATTTTCCGACTGGCCTTTAGGTGGCAGCACTGCATCTGTCGAGCACGCACCGAGTAGCCCCGCCCACACACTGACCTCAAACACAGCAGCACGCGCTGCAGTTCCCATCCCTCAGCTTGCCCCCGGATCCCCCCTCCTCCCTCCTCGTACCAGAGAAGCTCACAGACACACAGGGCGGGGCTCGGAGCCCGGTGACGTCAGCAGGCTCTGGGTAGCCATGTGCTCGAGTCGCACGTGGACTTGGGCGGAGATCACGCACGCGCTGCAGTCCAGTCGTCGCCCCCGCAGGGTACGCGCACTCGCGTGATAATGGGGCGGGCCTTGGCCGAAAGACATCCAGGAATGAGTGTGGCGGGAGGGGATGGGCGTGGCGTCTAGCGCTGTGTAATGTGGAAACACAACACGCACTGTCACCGCCGCCTCACAGCACATACACACGGACAGGGAGGGGGTGGATTAACCCCCTGCGTGCCTGTCTGAGGTGTAGACGAGAACTGGGGATTCGAGGCTGCTTAGCCGTTTCCTCTAATCACTGCTCTCGCTATGCAATACTACATGCTGACTAGACTCTCTAGGCCTTGTAGTTCCACAGTGACTGCACAATCATCCTCATTAATAAAGAGTATTGTTTTAACGTGACCTGTTTCCAATGAAGCAGAATATAAGCAGTTATAACAGATTTATAAATTTGATTTTTATATGAATAGAAACAGTGGAGGCAGCCCAGGGCCCAGCATAGTCTAGCTCACTCAGACATACGCAATGACACCATTATTCCAGATGAAACACCCTCACACTGGGCCCCAGACCACAGCCACAGGAGTCCCACTGCGGATATATGTGATGGGGAACCCCAACCATAGGACTAGGTGCTCAGAATAAATAACAATGAGTAGGATTTGGTTGTGGGTAGCTAGAGGTAAACCAGGGACAATAAAACCGGACATACACGGCTCAATTCCCTGGAGATCATTGTGCGATCAATTGCAATGTGGGGAGGCAAGAATCGCACAACCAGCATTCTGGGAAGCGATGCACACCACCTGGGAAAAACCGATCCCGGCCCCCATCAAAACTAATGGTGACCGTCCAGAGAAACACAGACATGTAGGTTCCCTGTTCGATTGACATTTTGTTGGAATGGGATGAATCGCTCAAGGTGGGCAGACATTTCCGATCTATCACTGCGGTAATTGGTCATTCGGGATTTAACGCAAAATCGAGCCATGTATGATCGGCTGAAAGAAGGACTTTGTTCCCCCTGGCATTATCCTATTTATTACACAGACATACAACCCCAGCTTCTCAAGGTAGCCATAGACTGTGGGATTCACGTCATCACGCTGCAGCCGGTCGCTCAGAGGATCGACGGGCACCCTTTGTGTGCAGTACATTACGTTGGATGAGGACTCTGGTCCCCATGCAAAGTAACGTGAGTTAGAAATTCACAGACATGTCAGATCACAATTCGATCCGACTTGCAGTGCAATCTGTCCAGGTGGGCACACAGCAGGAGCACGTACGGTGGTCGATCGGCTGCAAAACCAGGTGGGAATCGCACCATCTATGGCTACCTTTATTTGGCTTTGCGGCCTGAGCAGTAAAAGGGCTTGTTTCCATTATACGTCGGGACCTCTCCGCTAAGCATACGCTTAGCAGGGGTCCCGACGTATCCCACAGACTTTGCCTGCCGGCGGATACTCTGTTTACACATCCGCCGGTGTAAAGGCTGAACGTACTTGACTACGTTCAGCCTTACACCGGTGGATCGGCTCGGCGCAATGAAGACAAACCCGTCCGCCGAGCAGGCAAGTCTATCTGTTACGTTGGGATCTCCCGCTAAGCGTACACGTTGGGAGGGGTCCCAACGCAATGGAAACAAGGCTTAGGGCTGAAGTCATGCTGTAAAACGTAGGACCGGTAGCCCTGCACTGTATAGGAAGACTCTTAAGGTAGCCCATACACAAGGCGATTCAGCCTCGATAGATGAGGGATCGACTTCAGCGGGATGGCGTCATCACACTGCAGCCGGCCCCTCAGCTGATCGGCAGGCACCCTTTGTGTGCCTGACATTACTTTGAATGGGACTGCCGTCATCAAGACTTGGATTCCTA
This sequence comes from Ptychadena robeensis, assembly GCA_036250615.1. Classification (NCBI taxonomy): domain Eukaryota; kingdom Metazoa; phylum Chordata; class Amphibia; order Anura; family Ptychadenidae; genus Ptychadena; species Ptychadena robeensis. The sequence continues at coordinate 167,058,324 of CM070033.1, forward strand.
TATTTACAAAGAAAATTCAAACTCTTCATCCTTTCACCATGACAGCGATACTGGTGTCCATCAGAAAAAAGCACTGGTGTAAACTGTATCCCGGAACTGTAAACTCAGAATTCCCATACAATATATACATCGGCCATATCATGGAATGAAACCAAAAATGGCAGGATGACTACTGGAATTTCCAAAAGGACTGTATAAAGACATTTACACTGTTCTACTATCGGCTAGACCAGATATAATCACCCTGTGACTATGGGCACTATACCAGTGCCTAAAACAAGGATCAGTCCATTCACAACTGATATGGCAGTGTTTGGAGGCTTCTAACAAGACCAAACAGACTCCCAAACTTTCTGTTATTGCCCGTCATGGACCTTATAAAGCAGTAACACAGTCCTCACCAGATTTTGAAGGAGAATTAGGGCTGGACGATATGGCAAGAATTTATATCACAATATATTTTTTAATTTTAGTCAATACGATATAATTCCGATATTGATATGGACAATATTAAAAAGCCTCAGGAAAAAAACTGC
>CM070033.1:167065284-167076748 GCA_036250615.1 Ptychadena robeensis
TCGTTTTAAGTCGATTGATTGAAAATCTGACCCGTGTATGGGCTGCTTAACATTGCCAGGATCTTCAGAAGAGCTAAGTAGGGGATCCTGACTCTATTGTTTTGACTGTTTAACCTCCTTAGCAATTTGCCTGAACCCAGTTCGCGGTACATTTGTTGCATACTTGCCTATCCTCGGCTTAACTGCAACAATTCTGAATTGCAGTGGACTCGCCTATCGCTTCTGGAACCGCCTCTTCAGTGATGCCGAAGAGGCGGGCCAGTAGTGCCATTGATCTCCATGTGAAGAAGGCGGCATTGGTTTCCAGATGTGTAGAGGGGAGGAGGAAGGGGAAAACCATCACAATGTACGAATGTATCAGTACAATGTCTTCTGCTTTAATTTCCAGTTGCATGTTGTTGATGCAGTATAACTGTATTACACATTTGAATACATGTGGTACAAAAAGATCCTTAAAACCAGAATAATAATCTCACTCTGCAACACGCTTGTATTTGCTGTAGACATTGACATTAAGTTGGAAAGTTGCAGTATTTATGGAGAGGATTGTTGGAGCAATAAAACATGCATTATCTATTGTAAAACAAGCCTGTATAGATAGTATTGATGGCATTTGCAGTCATGGCCCTTTTAACCTTGGGTTTGTTTATTACCAACAGATAAATTAAATTCACACTATGGATCCCCACACACGTAACAAGCCGTGGCCGATTTTCCCGCCGACCGATGTGCGGGCGCCTGCAAAATCGGCCGTGGATCACGAGTGCCTACATGGGGCGACAGGGATAGCTCAGTCGGCCAGAGAACGGACATGTCTGTAAATCTCTGGCTGATGCCATTTGTTTAAATGGGGACTGGTGTCCCCGTCCAAACTAACGGCCGGCACACAAAGGTTGCCCGCAGATGCTGTGAGCGATGGAGAGCAGCGTGATGATGTCATCAGGTTGCTCTCCACAGCTCATCTGTTGGTACCCACTCGTTACTTATGTGGGGACCTTAAGTCAGAATCACAGTGAACTGTCCGCCTTCTGATGTATTCTGAATGCTACACATGTTTTGGTCATCATGGTAATTAAGCCATGGAACTGGCAATTAATCATTTGGAACCAATCTCACTTTAGGGCTGCTATCAAGCAAGAAGATCTCTTCTGATCCCTGAATTTTAAAAAGTTTTACATTCCACGTAAGAGGTAAGTCTGATAAAATGGGCTACACCCTATATTCATATATCACTTATACAATTTCCACAGGTCCAGAATAGCCATACAAAGTACACATCCTGAGAAAGCCTTAATGGCGAAACATGTCGATGGTGCACAACATCAAAGGCATAAGAAAGTTTTTTGTTCTTATGGGATCACTAATGTGTGTCGATATGTACATATATAACATGCAGTGGTGGTTTTACATATGGAATGTATGGACGGTTGCCTAGGGTGGCATCATGGGGGGGGCCCATACAACTGCCCATATGTAAAACCGCCCATATTCTCCATGCAGACATTCCGGCCTGACTAAGTTAGGGGAGGTGGGGTTTTCTGGGTGGGGCAGGTTGATTGGAGCTTGTCCACCCTCCATCTGCAAAACCGCTATACTCATAGGGTAGCATCTGGGCTCTACTCCTTCTCGCTCTAGGCAGCACCCCAACCCCCTCTGTCTCTCGGGGGAAGGGGGGTGCCAGAGGGAGTGCTCGCCTGGGGTGTCGGTCTCCATAAGACCGCCCCTGACTAACATGGTCGCAAAAAGCTATATTCAATTCTTACGGGAAAGCCTTTCCTCCATTTTTTTTTTTTTTACACAGAGTTACAAAACACAACTTGAAACATAAAGAAACCTGTAGGGGATGCTGGGGGGTTTACCCAATATTGTAAAGTTTACCTAGTAAAACATTGGCCAGTAAACTCAACACTAGTGGCGCCTTCCATATTACTACGAAATTAATTCTATAGCTCTCATATTACTGTACTCATAGTATCATCCAAGCAATGAGAAATAATGTACACATTCTCATTGTAGAGTGTAGGTTGCCACAGGGAAATTCAATGTAGACATATGCCAAAAAAAAGCAAGACTGTTGCACAACAAAATTAAGCTAGTCACACACGTTGATTGATTGTACTATAATCTGCTTACAATCCTACCTGTGTGTGCTTTACTTCTAGCGAGTTCAGAGCCCGCTCGAAGGAACTCGATTGAACGGGGTTCCAACATGGTGGAAAACCCTGTTCAATCTCCATTACTTTGCATGAAGAAGAATCTTCATGCAAAGTATAGGAACAGCTTCGGCTCTGCCCTCTTCCTCCGGCACAGCCGTCAGGCTCAGTATGAAGGGGGTGGAGACATCACTCCTCATACTGAATCTGGCTGCTGTACGGGGAGAAGCAGGCTGGATGGATTGCTGCCCAGCTTCTAGCGTGTTCGGATTCAGACGCTGGAAGCTGGGGAGAATGGGTCCCCATTGAACGGGAATCTATGTGCCCATGTGGTGCACATTGATTTCCGTTTAATTGATCCCCGATCAATCACAGCGTGGTGACGTCACCACGCTGTAATTGATCGGGGGTCGATTGCACAGGAATTTACCTGTGTATGGCTAGCTTTAGGCTCTTGCTTTCATATTTAATAGGGAGAGAACATAGAAAGGTGAATAACATTATATATAGCACTATAAGATACAGTTTATATCATACCTGGATGTATCTCAGAGCGCTCCTTAATACACTGAGGTTTGAGGTCTTCTTGTCATCAACGTTTGGGATGTTCCTCTTTAACGTTTCAAAGCATTCCTTCAGGTGTGCCCGTCTGCAGAAAATAAAAGGCGCCCGTTAGTGGTTTAGTTACTAACCCAACACATTATGAATAAATACTGAATACATTAAATGTAATAATACAATATATTACAAACTACTGAAAACCTTTACTTTTTTGTAACTTTTTTTTTTTTACACTCACAAGAGGTTTCTAGCTAAAGTGAACCGATCTAACCCACCTTTCTTTAGAAAGTTCTAAACCTTTTCCAATGTGCCCATGCCAACCCACCCATTCTTCCCTTGTATATTAAATCAATGGACAGATAGCCTAGAAGCCATAGTAAGGAAGGTATGTACAGAATGTAGTATAATAAAGATAGAGAAAAGGTAATCACTTTAGATTTGTCTATGTTCCATTCTAAAACTTTACTTGGGTAACTAATGCAACTATTCAGAGCTCATCTTCATCTCTGAGGAGCGTTAACATTTTAATATTAACTTTCTATATAAAGCGCCAACTTTCTGCAGCGCTGAATATTGAAAAGGATGCATTGCAATAGGTATCATGTAGCCAATTTATACTAAATATGGATTACTGTGGAATATGATGGGGACCTCAAGCTGTAAATAATATTACTATCAATTGCCTGAATTTCCTTACAGAGAAGTCTTGTCGTCGCCCCCCCCCCCCCCCCCCCCCCCCCCCCCCCCCCTGCTTTTGAGCACTGGGAACAGATAACCTAATGAATCAGTTTGTACTTCTTTGTACATTCTTTGCACTATTAGTCTACCATAGTGGTTCTCAACCTTTTTAAATCCACGACCCCAGAAGTGACGTTGCAAAGAGTCACTTCTGCGTTCCAAATACCAGAAGTGCCACATGGCGTAAGTGTAATGTCCCCACCCTTATATTTTACCACCCACTTGAGCTAATGATGTGCTGGGTGGAACTTTAAGAGAAGGAGTAACTAAGTTAGAAGGGAGGGGGCGTTACTCTCCCTCTTAACTTCCCACCATGCTTGTGGGCATCAGCTGTTGCTTTCAGTGAACATGGCCACCCCTGTGACATGTGCCACCCCAAGCTGGTCCTGACCCACAGGTTGAGAACCACTGGTCTACCACAACATAGGAGAGTACAACGAAGATCCCATCAATGGACGTTGCTCCATTACTGTCCAACCAAAAGCTTGGAGTGGATTCAAAACTACCTTTATAAATCAAAACACATATCAATGCTAACTTAGGTCTACATCAATCCATTGCCAGGTACAAGTTAAACATATGCATTTCAGCTCATAATTAAAAACACTCAATTGATCAGAAATCAGCTTTTAAATACACACAGACACTTTCCATTTAACATACAATCGGCATTGCTCATAGCCAAAACACAACTTGCATGGTCCTCGCAGAAACACAGTGCGGGGATGGAAAGTATTTCAAGAAACAAGGCCCGGATTACATACACACCTGTTCTTCTCCAGCTTATTATGGACTTCTCTGGTACCAGCCCTACACGCAACAGAAAGAGAAAGCAAATAGGATGCTATTAATACAACAGAGTAAGATCTTAATAATGGAAAAAATCTAAATTTGATTAAAGGTTCTACAACCTAAATAATACTCTGTTGTATAGTAAGAAGGTTACCACGCATGAACTGCTAAGACTGTCCATGTGGGAAAGGTTCAGAGGAGCCCGCATTTACGTATTAAACACAGGCTGGCTTTAGTGCAAGGTGAGATAGAATTCTTCCAGCTCAAGTATAAGGTAAACGCATCCATGTTAGAGCACACGGCATATGGCAATTGTACTGTCACTAGTGTGCATTGCCAGCGGCGGTTAAGGCATACAGAAGTCATGTCTCATCGTGCATTTAAACCAGAAAGGCGTGAGCAGACCTTGTCCTCGAACAGAGTTGGCCAAGTTTGGTGCGATCAATGCACACGTGGCCTAAGAGTTAAAGGAGCCCTATGCAGAAAAACAAAGGATAATGTGGCCCAAAATAATATAAACATAAATGATGATCTGCCATAAACTATTACATGTACCCAGGATAATAGATACGTCTTTTAGGTGCAGCTAGATGCCTTCAATATGTAACAGACAAAACCTGAATGTTCAACTTATCCAATCTGCAGTATGAGATACCCCTTATTTCACTAGATCATGGCCATCCCGCATATAGACATACAGAATCATATACCCTATCAAGGTGGAGAGGAGCACAACCAGGACCTCTACACCTGTTTAGACTAAACTAATTCAGGGTTTCAGTAAAGGTGATTTACAACAGATCAGAATTGTGAATTAAAAAGGTATTTATGGTCAACTGACATGCAATGCCCTGCGCTGCAGTCCCACCATCACATGGCTTTCCTCTTGTGTATAAGCCAAGGTGCACCTCATTGCTGGCTCAAAGATTTATTCTATAGCATAACCCAAGGTTGTAGCATTAAAGACATCCAAATGCATCTTTTAAGATGTAGGTATCTTCCCAAGAGCATAGTTAACAAAAGTAAACTAAATATCTGTTTCTATATGCTGCTTCTTCTAAGGGCTTGTTTCCATTATGCGCCCGGCGGTGGCACGATTGCCGCCGCTAAGATTCGCCCCGATTAGAACCACATCTCATGCAGTTATTAGCTGGGGCCATTCACCTCTATGGCAGCGGTCAGTGGTCGGTGGCCGTGGAAGAGTGCGGACCGCGGTCAAAAACTTGGTCGACCGAGTTTTAGGCAGCGGCAGCCCCCTGACCGCTGCAGGGGACTAGCCCATTAAACTACATGGGCGCAGTTTTTGCTGCCCTGTAGGCGACCGCGGGTTTCCGCATTAGTGGAAACAAGCCCTAACTCTTCTACTTCAACTTTTGCTGCACAGACTTTCTAGTGAAATCAGCAAGTAATCAACTTTTACAAAATTACTGTGTTAATGCTACATAGGGACATTTCATTTCTCTAACAGCTCTAACTAGTGTATTCATTATATTATAACACCGTAAAAAAATGATAGGTAAGTAGATTTGTTCACCTTTGTGATTTATTTCTGTCCAACAGTCTGCCTTGTTAGGAGAATAGAGTTTCCCTGTATTGGCCAATTGAATGGCAGCTAGAAGGTAATGAAGTTATGCATAAACAATATTTGCTACAAGATTAATGTTAGTTCTTAAAGGAACTAATGAAACCCTGATTCTTACCCTCCAGGCCGCCTCCTTTGCTCATTGGACCTTCCATCATCTGGAGTTGGCAGTCTCAGCGCACCAATTGGCTGTGGTGGAGGCTGCTGTGGATGTGGTAGGGCTGTCGGCTGGGGCTGTATAGGCTGCTGCGGAGGCTGTTGGTGCTGCTGATGTTGCTGCTGTTGCATGAGGTGGTGATGTGCAATTGTCAGAACAGGGGTTGAGTAATGGTGCAGCTGCTTGGGGCTTCCAACATTTAGAGGCGCAGTTTTAATTTCTTGAAGTCCAGGGCCTACTGATCGCTGGATTACAGGAGCCAAAGAAACATCTTTGAGAACAGGCGGGTTAACAACAGGTGGTTGACGCTGAACAACAGGCGGTGATAAAGATGTTGGAACTACTGGTTGGGGGGCGCTGGTTACTACTGGGAGGGGGATGACAGTTACTGGAGTTGGTAAAGGAGGAGGTGGGGGTGGAGGAGGTACAGGTGCTGGTGGAGTAGCAGGATCTGGTGGGGCCTGATTTGTTGGCTCTTCTTCTTGAACCGGGCTTTTCTTGTCTTCTTCTTCTTCCTCATCTTCTTCCTCTTCCTCCTGTTTCACCAAAAGCTTATCATTTTCCTCTGCAACAGAAAAAGGGAAAAAACAGACTGAATGAGATCAAAGCGACCTTTCCTATGTTACTCAAAGTCTGCTGTGCGCTTCGAATGTGACCTTTTAATAATTCAAACAGAGAACAAAGCAATTAATACCTCCTATTGTTCTGAATTTAGAACAGCGTGTTAACTGTAGCAGCCATTCTCAATAAAACCCAGAAAATGATTGTGCAATACCAATAATGGACATTTTAGTGGAAACCAGCAGAAAACTCACAATGTGACATATTAATACTAAACTACATCACCAAATAGAATTAACAGATGAAAAAGATAATTTAAATGGGGTTTCTTAAACTGGGAACACACGGCTCGATATAGGAGCCATTCGAGGTTCCCAGCAGCAGCACGATGCGGTTATCGGAGGAGCTGTGTCTCCAGCTCAGCCGATACTTTGCATGGAGACCCCGCAGTCTCCATGCAAAGGAATGGACATCAACTGTAATTTACGATCATGTTCGATACCCCTGTTTTCAAGCGGGATAGATTGGTCCCGCTCGAAAACAGGGATGGCCAGATAAATGGCCATGCGCACACGGCGTTTGAAGCGGCCATCGATCTGGCCCATATCTACATCTGCTTTAGGTTCTTGCTACATAATTAGTACTTGCCCTTGGTTGTCTCCATCAAAGATAATAAAGGGTGAGCTTATGACAATTTCGCCATTTCCTAATTGTAGTAACAAGTAAAACAACAGCCCTAGTGGACCTCAAGGGGCCACCTATGTTTAAAAGGGATTTTACTGGCTGCTAAATGTATCAGGAGAGTTTTTACAATATATCAATAAAAAGTTTTTATCAATACACATGACGTGCAAACATGTATCCATACAAACATTACAAAGTCATTTAATAAAAACCGCCATAGATCAGAAAGAGTGTCTTTTCAAGTCCTGACGTGTTTTGCCCAAATATCAGGCTTCCTGGGACAGGCTGACGGAGAAAACTTGGCAGAGTCAATGCTGTAGCCCACATCCATGAGGTCTAGAAGTCATGTAAAGCCCTTCCAAAAACTGCACCCTGATGGTCTGGGCCACCTCCCTAAAGGTGATATAGGGGCTCTAAAATGTCCAAGACTTAAAATTGTGGGTTTTGTGGTCTTGGGGTAATGTCGTTTGCATCTCCAGAGTACCCTTACTTGACTCCAGGTGTATCCATGTACCTCCTGGTCATAGAGGTCTGAAGTAACAAGAATCTGATATATTCCTTAAGGCTCTTTAGGCAAGTTAACCTATTGTCCATCATAATTAGACTATAAGACTTCAGGGAATTAAGGTAAGGCCACTGCTTCAATGTTACTTTAGTTTGGTACGCGTATGCAAAAAAAGTAATTGTTAAATGGATGCTACCAGAATAAGTGACTTTTTAGAAGGGGGTATAGGACACCCTATATGGTTTGTCAACCAGCCAACAGACAAACATCTGCCTTGTACAGTTATAGTTTAAAATATACTATTAAAACAAGCATTACTTCATAACGTTTTACTTAAACTTTTAAAGTCAAAATTCTGAGAAATTGCTATGGCTCAGTATCTGGCAATGTGCAAAGGCTCAAGAGAGTAATTTGAGCTTTGACAAGGGTGCCAATAATCTGAATCATTCATTGGCTTCCTGTAATGTCCCAGTACCCTGGCAGGGAGATCCATGCACCTGCATAGGCCTCCAGAGCTCATGTACATAGGCACTTAATGGGATCTTGATAAGCCAACCGAGCACCCCTAAAAACCAGACCTGGAAGAGTATGCATCAGTCACAGAACATATCACATGCCAATGTACAAATTCAACATGCATGACAAGTTTTAGCCATGCCAAGTCAGTTTAAGACACTGGTTCCCACACTTTCCCTGCAGGGCCCCCCTTTTCTAGATAGGAACATTATTGTGCCCCTCCCCCCCATTAAACCTACATAGTTAGGGGCCATTTTAAAGAAGCCCCCTAGAGGAACCCCCGCCCAGAGTACCTCCGTCCTGCCCCCCAGTTTGGGAACCACTGGTGAATGTATTTTGCCTATTCCATTTAATAATATGGTGTCCCATATACAGTGCATATTTTATGTATGGGGCAGAGCCCCGATGACTGCGCCCAGTGTGCAGCAATGGTAGAAATACCCCCCAGTCCATTCTCTCTCCCTTTGAACAGTTAATACACACAGGGCTTATTTAAATAGGTTGTGCTCCACTTCAGCAAGCACTTAGTCATTGGCATAGTAACAGTGATGTGGTGGGAGGACCAGGTTCAGAGATTCCCTTCTGTCTCTCAGCTAATGCATAACACATGCTTCGCTCAAAGAAAAATGGAGCGCTCTGCCAGCAAAGCCATTTGTAGTTGCTCTTTCACATGCGATCTGTAAATGGTTTGCGCACGTGTAGGAAGCACAAACCTTTCTAGGTTTGTAGATCTGCGTCAGATTACTAGGTGATCTGGACCAACTGTGGGTCTGAGCCAAATAAAAAGTAAAGCGGACACTTTCTTAATGTACCCATGCACTTATTCTAATCAGATAAAGAGCAATGCGAAAAGTGCAGCTTATAGCAACCAATCAGCAGTCACATCTTCCAGATAGGACAGCAATAAACTGAAAGATTGTCCGCCATGGCGAACTACTTTATACACAACATCAGTGCACTTCACAATCTTTTACTGGGGGCATGAAAGGAATGTGAGCAAGTACATCAATCAGCTAGGGCAGTGGTGGGCAACTAAGTTTATATGGAGGGCCCCAAGTGCGGCCCTCGGCATCACTAAAGGGCCACACATAACATCGATCTAGACCCTCCCCCTGTCGACATATGTCAGCAGGCAGTGGACCAGCTCCCAACAGGCAGTCAAAACCCAACAGCCCCCACCCCTGCCCCTGGGTGCAGCGCACATATGTAGACCTGGTTTCCCCAATCAACATTGACAATTTTACTGATGTAGGACCACCAAAGTTGATTAGGAAAGCTGGGTCAGCATGTGACCACTTTACAGGTAAGTTGCTATGCCCTATGCATTAACAGTTAGGTTTTCGGGGGCGCATGTGGAGGACCAAGAGGGGCCTCCAAATAATGCCCAAAGGGCCGCAGGTTGGGCACCTAGGAGCTAGAGGGAAAGCATGGTCATGTGGCCTGTCAAAGTCATGTGACTAAAATATCTTCCAATCACGTGTGATTTTAGGCAGAGAGAATTCCAGGGCACTTCTAGATCAAACCCAGGACCTGCATTTTATGTATAGCCTACAAATGCGAACACAATGTTAATTAGTGGGCTTTAAAATGGAGAGCAGATAATGGCCCATTTGTACCAGATAGCTAAAGCCCACCACACATGGATTGATATTCAGTTCGATCGGCTAACGATCGATCGTGCCAATTGTTTGCGGGTCAATTGAAGGGGAATGGAATGAAAAAGGTTGATGGAATAGGGAACAGACATGTTTGTAATAATCCTGGTAAATCGCCATTACTTGCACATCGATTCGCCATTCGATCCACAAACGCTCGAGCACATGTTGAGGCCGATCGCTAGTCAATTGAACAGGTATCGACCCATGTGTGTCCAGCTTAACATTGTCAGATGATTTTCAGCCACGCACCAGCATAGGCAAAACGGTTGTGGCAACTATTCCCAATGGCACCATTGACCTTGCATCACCATATCCCTCCATTGGTGTTTGATGAGTGTACCATTTCAAACCAAAATGCAAATGATTATAAAATATACAAGATTCCTTCATATCAGAAGAGACAATTCATTTAAATTAGAAAGTAATGCTTTTTGGCTTTCACAGACATCATGTTTGGTAGCCAACATTTTTCATTGTTCACCTATACAATTTATTCGTGTGTTTTCTAGCTCATGATTTGAAGGCCTTTCCAAACTAATGTCCATTGTGTTCCAAAACTTGAGTTATAACATCTAGTATATGAAAAAAGGTCATGTGTCCTTAGAAAGAGGTATTCCTATGAAAAGGATCCAGATCAGTGACTTCACCTGGGAGTCCCAAAATAAATCTATCAAATACTGAATGGGGCAGGTGGTGGCTCAGGGGGTAAGCTCTCTGGACATGCAGTGCTAGTGCCCTGTGTTAGTTGTGACTCATGACCGTTTGAGTTACACATACATGACTATGGTAGGAACATTAGATTGTTCGCTGCTCAGAGAGCCAGTAATATGTCAGCGCTGTATAAAAGCGAGATAATAATAATGGTTGGAAATGGCTTTAAACATGCACCATCATCATACGATACCGATAAAATGGCATTTCTGGACAAGTGCTCCCTACTACTGTGTCCAGTTAGTTATTCTGTTTCAAGAAAAACTTAGGAGGTTGCCATTGTTTCTTCCAAAATTTTTAATTTCATGAATAACCTGATGACTTTAGTACTAGGAGTCAGTGACCCAGAACAAATATGCAGGTAAAGGCATTTTAGGACATACCTGTAATGGGTCAGATTTTACTTAAATGCAACAAAATTATTTTCAGATTAAAATGGTCAGCTGATTTCTCCAATGTAGAGTCATACCAATAAAATGCAAACTTTTACAATATATCTAAGGAATTTTTTGATCATCCTCGAATAACAGATGCCAAATAAAATATATACCCAAAGAAACCTTTTTCCATGTCCTATTGGTAAGGACATTCTGGCAGCTTCCAGTATACATACAGATGAAAAAAGTATAATAACCTATTTATTCCAAATATCACACAGTCAATATTATAAAACAATGCATCATCATATACAGATGGTACAGGTACGCCAATGCGTAGCTTCTGCAGGAGTTTATACATATATTAGTAATTCTTGTCCACATATTAAGAACGTATATCAGTAAATCTTGTCCAAGTAATTACGGAGATAATGGTAAGTAGGTGGGGCTTCGCTTCCCCAAAGGAGAT
>CM070033.1:167081797-167093689 GCA_036250615.1 Ptychadena robeensis
GATTTTATGATCCTGTGCCAGCCTAACATTGACTGATCGTACCACCACACACTGTAATCAAGTTCACCAGAATTGGTTTACGATTGCACTATGGAGCGCATTGTAAATACAATTGTTATTGCGACTACAAATAGGTTTCTATGACAAATGCGATCGTAAACAAATTGAAAAACCTAGAAAAATTATGTTTGTCCGATCACTTTTTAATCTTTTTTTTGGTTCGATTTCGGTTGACCATACCAGGCGGGCAAGAATCAATTTCAGTGTGATTGTCTTAAGCTGGGCATAGACGTTCCGAGTCCTGCACCACCCGACCGCGGCTCCGATGACGTGCGGGCTCCCGCATCAGTTAGGGATCGGGTCGTGCAGGAATCGGATGTAGCAACTAGCAGGATTGGGCTATAATCAGCCGTCATATCAGATCGCACACTGATCTGACAGGACGGTTAATTTTTATCTGATCCCATTAGTTCGGATGGAGACGGCTGCCCCCAGCCGAAGTAATGAGCAGCACACAAAGGGTGCCATCCGATTCTCGGCACTAGCGGGCGTGCATGATGACGTCATCACGCCCGCCCCTAGTGCCGAAATCGGATCGGGAGTCGACGGTAAATCTTACCGTCTATTCCCAGCTTTAAGTCAAAAGAATGGGAATATTGGACCATGTATGGCCACCTTTATGCGCCAAGTGTTTCTTTTTTTGGGGGGGATGGGGAGAGATACAACACCACAGTTTCTTTGTGCTTGGTAACCCCCAGAGAAACATTTCACCAATTCTTCTTCTAGAACAAACCTAAAAGCACTGTCTTTCAACCTAATCATCTCATCACTCCCTGGACCTGTGACAGTGATAAAAGGAAATTTCCTTAGGTTAGGTTTTAGGTCGCATTATATTTGCATTAAAAGGACAATAGGTTAAAACTTTAAAAGTCATAATGAACAACTGCCAACTCAACATTCAATAATATAATCATTAGGGTGGATAAAAATCTATGATTAATTTGAAAAAAATCCAAAAAAATCTGATTTTTTTTAAAATAAAATGCTCTTTGAGGAAAATATATTACCATCCAAAGGTTATTCCATCATGAAATAAAGATGAGTTTTTAATTATGTAGAATAAGGCTGTATATGTTTAATTTGTTTGGTAAATAAATTTCATTAATCCATACACAATATCATGCTCTTCCAGAGGTTTTTTGTAAGATTATTGGGCAGTTTCTCTGCCTAAAAGATATTATCACAGATGCTTGGTTTACTTTTGCATTTCTTGCAATTTGAATTTGACTCAGCAGAGATCACATGCCTCTTCTTCACAGCAAAGAAGTTATAACATGAACAGAGTTAAGAAAAGACCTTAATACTATTGTTCTACAAACCTATTCAGTGCTAAGTTTCAAGAAGTTCAGTGAATAGAAACAATAGTTTTCTGATACAAGAAAGTGAAACATTCAGAGGGGCATTCAGTTGCATAAATCTATTTAAATTGTTATTATTAAGGTAATAATTATTATTCTCCTTCCTAAGTACAACAGGAAAGTTGTCCAAATAGTAATGATTAACCTAAACTGGGGATAAAAAACTAATATGAAAGGTTGTTCCTCTAAAAATCTGCATCTACTTGTATATTAAAGTTATACCAGCAAGAATGAGTCTTTATGTAGAAAACTATGATTTAAATCAAGCAGACTAGTGATTTACATCTGCTTTAAATCACTTTGATTTAAATAAAATTCACCCTGATAATCATTATGGTAATTTATGTAATAACTGGCCAGCAGGGTGGAAAGAATGATTTTCATGTACCATGAGCCTTCATTTTTTTTCATTACCAATTGTGGAGTAAAGCAAATGGCTGTGCGTGGCCAGTAGTCAATTTCCAGGTAGGGTATGCAATGTCAGAGAATAGAATACATATGGAATAATGGATTGGAGAGTATGCTTGTTGGCCAAAAATTGTTTCTTGAATTTTTTTATCCAGTGTCTGTGCAGACCTTACGGAAAACCATTTGTTTTTGATTTATCTTATTATTTGTACCAACATAGCACATAATGCACACAGTGTTCCAATCTGGTGTGATGCGTATTGGCATTGGGATGTTATTTTAAAGTGAATAGCACCACAGTGCAGTGTACATGGGCTTGTGCATCAACCTTGGTTACAGAGATTCATTATACTGCAATGCAAACATGTCAAATTGTGCATTTTCAGTCACCTGGTGGAATAATGGCTGGCATACACATGCCGATAAGCAGGCGATTTTTAACCTGTCAGATTAAAAATCGGCCGCTTATCGGCATGTGCCCACATGGGGCAACAGATCCCTGTTGCCCCACAGCTCGGCCGGCCAGAGAGCGGACATGTGCGATATTCTCTGGCCAATGCAAGCTGACGCCATAAGCTTCAATGAAGACCGGCGTCTTCATTGAAGCTTATGGCCGGCACACAAAGGGCGCCGGCCGACTGAAGGGGCCCCATAATGCACCAGGGTACAAACGTGATGACGTCATCACGTTTGCATCCCGGTGCATATCGGGACTGGTCTGCCTGCACCCATCGGGGTGTGTATGGCAGCCTTAACCCTCAGTTAGATCTGACACTAGTTCAAGTCACTCACTCCTCTAAAAACTAAGTTTTTGTTTTCTCCAACTGCCTCCATCTCCGCCAACACATTGCAAATAAATGACTATATATCTGCCTCATAAAACACTACAAAGGCCTAAAACCAAGTGTGGAATTTAAAATTCAATATGAGGTTTAAATTATTTTTTTAAAAGCCCCAAAAAGTTCTACAACGCAAACAAACAAGTCTGTTTCTTGGCAGGTGACACAGAAACATTGGTGTAGCCAATACCTCCGTGTTCCCATGCTCTCGGATGGAATGACCCCTTGGCGTTAATCCCTGCACTGTGTACTAGGAGATCCTGATTAAACAGAATCCCAGTGTGACACTGCACAGTCCTTGCCAGACCAAGTTGTAATCTATTCAGGTCAGCAATCAATGTCCATTCATCAGAAAAGTTCCATGAAAAATGACACTGGACAGCCTAATGTGACCCCTTTATAAACGTAACGGACTGGATAATGCTCAGGTAAGCACCCAGCTACATAGGTCGGTAAATCAACACATATCAGCAACTTACATGGAAAGAGATTTGGGATGTTCATTGACAAAAAACATGAATACTTATTAGGGGTTATTAACGCAGAACCTAGGGGGCGTTCACACTGCGTGCTGTGATCCATTGAGACCCTAACCCTAAGCACAGCGCTTGACTGGCGTCCCCACAGATCAGGGCTTGTTTCCACTTGTGCGGAAGCCTGCGGTTGCCCACGGTGCGGATACATCCGCACCCATTCTGTTCAATGGGCTCGTACCTGCCGCGGTCAGGGGGCGGCTGAGGCGCGGTCCGCCGCGTATTTGAGCGCAGTCCGCACTCTTCCGCGGCCGCCCACCCCTGACTGCGGCCATAGAGGTGAATGGCCGCCGCTAAAAAACGCATGAGATGCGATTCTTAGCAGCGGCGGTTCTTCCGCACAAGTGGAAACAAGCCCTTACATACACTTTAGCATGCGCAGATGCAGGGGTTAAGGTACTGGCCTATGTTAACCCCTGCATTGGCAGAGCGGCTCAACACCATGACAACACTTAGTATTGGATGGAACTATGAAGCATGCTCACAGGCATAGGAAAGGCATCAGTTTTAAATTGAGAACCAATCAATCCTGTTCGAAAACATGGTTATCAGACATGACTGTAATTCATGGTCGATGTCCATTTCTTTTTCATGGAGACCTCAGGGTCTCCATGCAAAGCATGGGCTGAGCTGGAGACACAGTGCTCTTCGATATTGGGCAGCAGCAACATGGCATCATCGTGCTGCTGCCAGGAACCTCAAATGCCTCCTATATCGAGCGGTGTGTTCCCTGCTTTATGTGAACACCTTCCAGCGATATTCAGGGAGGCCACTGCTGACAAGTCACAAACAGGTGAACTTCAGGGAAGTAACCGGACACCAATCACTGCTTGGACAGATCTCCAGGGCACGACCCATGTCAACTGATACAGACTCAGTTATCACCCGGACAGCAGAGGTTATCAGTGTTATCAGAACAGCAGCAAACCTCAACTTGTGAAGTAGCCACTTCAATGGATCTCTGCAAATCACACTGTTACAGATTCACTTGTTACATCAACGACCCAGCTCAATGCTTTATCATAGGCTCTGCGAAATGAGGACTTATATAGTTATATGTCCGAGTACCATGGTTTGGTCAGGAAAGCCAACCAGTCTCATTGTAGACACTTTAGGCCCCCCATACACCTTACAATCTTCACATACAATTTCTGTACAATCACCTTTTCTTCTACTAAAACCATGTAATATGAGGTCCTTTCTCATCCTTCCAATCACTATGTATTCTATCAGGGAAGAAATTGTATGGAGTGATCTAAAGGTGAATGTGGGGCTTTGGGGTACGTGTTCACAGTTGGCAAGAACATGCCAGTGTGATGCATCCATGCCGCGGATTGCCTGTGTTTTGGGGTGCATTACAAAAACACACAAGCCCTGAGGGTCATTCTTTTTTTAATTGACTTAATACAAAAGATCGATATATAAAATTGATTGATCAGTGATCGGACAAGTTAGTAAAGTTCTATCGAGTCCTACCGAAAATCGATCAAGTAAAAGTTCGATTGAGTGTACATGGTTACTTTAAGTCTATCAAATTAATTGATACTGTGTTTCCACAAAAAGACACTGTCTTGTAACAATTTAAAAAATTGAGCAGCCATCTCTGGGACAGGGTAGGTCTTATTTTTAGAAGAGGGCTTATATTAGCACAGGGGAAATAGAAGCTAGGTCTTACTTTCTGGGCAGTTTATCATACCTGTCAAGTATCCGTTTTTTTTTTTTAAATAAATCCCAGATTTTGAAATCTGGGTAATTTAGGAGGAAGGGAGCGTTAATCTCCTTACTAAATTCCCACCCCCCACATCATCTGCACAAGAAGTGTAGGAACTTAGGAGGGAAATTAATGCCTGGCATACACATGCCGATAAGCGGCCGATTTTTCACCTGACCGATGGGCATGCGCACTCGCGCCGTCGGTCAGTGGAAAAATCGGCCGCTAATCGGCATGTGCCCACATGGGGCGGCAGATCCCTGTCGCCCCACAGCTCAGCCGGCAAGAGAACGGACATGTCCGATAATCTCTGGCCGATGCAAGCTGATGGCATTAGCTTCAATGAAGACCGGCGTCTTCATTGATGCTAATGGCCGGCACACAAAGGGTGCCGGCCAACTGAAGGGGCCCCATAATGCACCAGGGTGCAAACGTGATGACGTCATCACGTTTGCATTCCGGTGATTATTGGAGAAGGTCTGTCTGCACCCGTCGGGGTGTGTATGGCAGCCTTAAGGCTCCTTCCCTCCAAAGTAAGCCAGCAACTAACAAGAAGGGAGGGGAGGTAAAGCTCCCGATACCGGAAGTGATGTCACTTGGCATCACCTCAGTACTTCCTCGTTCCGAATACCCGAAGTGATGGGTTGAAGTTGACAGGTATGTAGGTCTTACTTTGGGGGAAACACAGTATTGGGGGGAGACTGTATAATTGTCCTGGCACCATTATGCCTTTTAAAGGCTAAAAAGAATGCTCTCAGAAACTCTCATGACCTTAACATCATAAGAGTCACATAAAATGACCCACATAGGTGTCCCTGCTGTTCACTCACAACTATTTCATTAAGATATCTAATGAAAGTGACTCTAGTCCAGCGATGGTGAACCTATGGCATGGGTTCCAGAGGTGGCACTCAGAGCCCTCTCTGTGGACATGCAAGAGGTCAGCCAGCACAGAGGAAAGAACTGCAGCCTATTGGCTCTCAATGCTGTCAGTTCTCTTCTCCTCTCTTCTGATTGCACAGTGCCCCATACCCTCCGCTCTTATAAGAAAGTAGAGTGTGTTTTTACATGTTTTGTGTGTGTATATGAGTTGTGTAATTCCGGTTATATTGCCATGTCGGAACGTTGAGATAAATAAGTGGGTTTGGATTTCAGTTTGGGCACCAGGCCTCTAAGGCTATGTTTTCATTACGTTGGGACCCCTCGGGAGGTCCCGACATAGCAGATAGACTTACCTGCTCGGCGGAGGATTTGTCTTCACTGCGCCGAGCCGCTCCGCCGATGTAAGGCTGAACGTAGTCGAGTATGTTCAGCCTCTGCACCGGCGGATGTGTAAACAGACCATCCGCCAGCAGGCAATGTCAATGTGTTCCGTCAGGATCCCCACTCAGCATATACGCTTAGCAGAGGGGTCCCAACGTATAATGGAAACAAGTCCTTAAAGGTTCGCCATCACTGCTCTAGTCCAACATAAGTCACAGTCTTCAGAAAGCATTTGTACATTGCAGAGATCCAAGCAGTGCAGTCTGTCAGCTAAGATAATCCAAATCAGCCATAAGCTTCCACCCCGGACACGAGTAGGGAGGGCGAGGGAATGTGGACACTCTTGGTCATCGCCCAACCTGGAAGCAACTAAAAAGGGCCAAGAAATTCCTAGGCTGAGTCTGACTTCTCTCTGAAACCTGTAATACATCAAAAACAGCCAAACGCGTCTGCTTTCACTTTTACTTTAAGGAACAATGCACGAAGAACTCGACGCACAACCCCCATGACTATAGACGTATCCACATTGTACTGAGCAGTAGTGGTGAGACCTCCCTCTACCGATGAATGGTGGTCTCTAGGTAGAAAGGTAGTTCTTGTATTGGGTAGAAGCTTCTTTCTGGTCATGAACGAGCCTGGCACTAGTGATAGTACACCCCAGGGATACGTCTGCTTCTAGGCTTTGACCTTGTTGGTGGTCTTCACAAGTAGGTTATCAGCCCATCGCTCTAATCTCAGGAAGGTCAGACAGATAATGACTCTCCCTCAGCACTTCTGAATGGAGATTTCTGTCCTTTTAAGGGTAGTTTGAGTTACACCCCAACAGGATGAATCTTTATGATGTAGAACAATACATATCCGTCTATGGAGGGTCATCTGAGAACAGACTTTATAACTTCTAATTACAAGGATAAGGTACGAGTCAAATGATCAAGGGGGAGAGACTGCACCAATCACCATCTTCTCTGTGTGCTTCGTTATTAGTAATTCCTGGGCTGTACAATAAGCCCCCCATACACCTTTAGATCACTCCATACAATTTCCTTTAGATCTATCAACAACTATGTAGTGCTGTGTCCTCCCTGATAGAATACATAGAGATTAGAAGGATTAGAAAGGTCCTCATATAACATGGTTTTGGTAGAAGAAAAGTTGATTGTACAGAAGTTGTATGGTAAGATTGTAAGGTGTATGGGGGGCTTAAATCCAACGTTCTGATAGATCTGCACCGGGTTCTCCTGAACAACATGAGGAGATACTGATATAAAAAGACTGATGAAAAAACTGAGGTAACCAGCTCTTAAGCAGGGTAAAGGCGGCTCGATATTCGAGCCGTCCCATGGTCCCTGCAGCAGCGTGATGACCTCATCACCCTGCTGTCAGATATCGGCGGAGCCGGGGACACAGTTCTGCTCTCCTCAGCCGATGCTTTGCCTGGAGACCCCCGGTCTCTAATCTTGGTCATCGCCCAACCTGGCGTCTTCATTGAAGGTAACGGCCTGCACACAAAGGGTGCCGGCCGATGCTGTCAGCTCTGGAGCGCAGCATGATTACGTCATTACCCTGCTCTTTCGGCCCCCACTCGGTACATGTGTGGGGGCCTTTAGTGACCACTGAGGCCTGCAGGCTTTAGATCTTGTATGATAACCACAATAGCCACGGACTCAGGAATTGTACTATTAGAGGCCAGATTCCAAGGACTCAAGGTCACAAATCTAACAAAGAGCCTTGGTCAACTGAATGCTTCTAGGGACAACAGATTGCAAGCTTCCCGGTGCAGCAATCATATAGGCATCTCCATGCAGCACTGACGATCTAAGAATGAGTAGCAATGGTCAACTTGTTCAAAAAGCTGCTCCAACGAGAATTTTGAATCCCCAGAACATCTAGAACCTTCCAGCTAGTAGCACTGGTGTCCATGTCCCTCACACATGTCCTTCTGGACAATATTGGTTTCCTCCTTACCAGAACTCACATCTCCAGAACATCAAGAACCTTCTTACTTGTAGCACAGGTGTCTGTTTTGGAAAATACTTAATAAACGTAAAATGTTTAAAACAAATATCAGGCTCATCTCCAGAAAATCTAGAACCTTCTAGCTTGAAGCACCGAAGTCTACATTTGATGTCCATGTCCTCCTAGACTATCTATGTTTCCTCCTCAGAAAGTATACCAGAACTAACATCTCCAGATCTGCAGCACTGGTGACTACATTTGGTTCCATGTCTCCTGAACTATGTTGGTTTCCTCCTCTCATGTTACACCACATCTCCAAAACATCTAGAGCCTTCTAGCTTGTGGCACCAGTCTACATTTGGTGTCTATGTCCTTCTAGACTATTTTGGTTGTCTCCTGACATTATACCAGAACTCACATCTCCTGTAGACCTAGCACCTTGTAGCACGTGTCTATATTTGGTGTAAATGTCCTCCTGACTATCTTGGTTTCCTCCTACATTATACCAGATCACACACCTCCACAACATCTAGAACCGTCTAGCTTGTAACACTGGTGTCCATATTTGGTGTCCATGTCCTTTTGGACTATCTTGGATTTCGCATGTTACACCAGAACTCACATCTCCAGAACATCCAGAACCTTTTAGCATTGGTATGCTTCCTACTGTGTTGGGTAAAGTCATCAACTTCGCATGCTTGGTTACTGATACTTCCTATTTCTTCATAAACTTCCTCCCTCAACTTCTTACATTGTATATGAAACCCTAACACCACCTTCCCAAGATCAGCCTTGGACCTTCCTGACCATCTAATGGACATCACAACTAGAATGGGTTGTAGAGTAAAGCCCCCCATACACCTTAAAATCTTACCATACAATTTCTGTACAATCAACTTTTGTTCTACCAAAACCATGTAATATGAGGACCTTTCTAAACCTTCCAATCACTATGTATTTTATCAGGGAGGACCCAGCACTACATAGCAGTGATATATACCTTCCAATCACTATGTATTCTATCAGGGAGGACCCAGCACCACATAGCAGTGATATATACCTTCCAATCACTATGTATTCTATCAGGGAGGACCCAGCACTACATAGCAGTGATATATACCTTCCAATCACTATGTATTCTATCAGGGAGGACCTGGCACTACATAGCTGTGATATATATCTTCCAATCACTGTGTATTCTATCGGGGAGGACCCAGCCCTACATAGCAGTGATATATGCCTTCCAATCACTATGTATTCTATCAGGGAGGACCCAGCACTACATAGTTGTTGGAAGATCTAATGGAGATTGTATGGAGTGATCTAACGGTGCTTAACTAGGCCATATCCCAGACAGGGGTCCAATGTAATGTAATCTTTCACTGCCCTTTGTGGGGGCAACCAGAGCAATACATATATGAATTTATAAGCAAATGAAAACCCTCCCAGACAAACAGTTCTGCAGATTTTGAGCTCGTTACCCTAGATTGGTGACACCACTTGTGAAGTGGCTATTATATGTTGTCAGGTGTATGGAAACACAGGAAGTGCCTGCTCAAGAACCTTTGTGGCAGGATACCTGCTGCTGTTGGGGTTCTATCTGCTTTCCCCCCAGACATGAACCAGTGACGGGAAGCTTTATTGGAGGACTGGGAAAGCCACGGTGATGGATTCCCCAGAAGCAGGCGGATCAGCAGACATAGGAGGCTCAGCACACAAGCAGGAAGTTGGTTAAGCAGGATAGCCCTGCACCCTTCCCCCACTCCTATGTACTGAGCAGGGCTCTCCCAAGGCGAGGAGGGGGAGCAGGGCAGGATCCTCCTTCGCAGCTCTCCACCCATCACAACCTGGAAGGTGCAAATAAACAGCAGAGACTTGGGTGCGCAGCACTGCGGATACAGCATGGCTAATTACCCCAAATACCCACAATGCCAGGCGCACAATGGACCGCCGCCATACCTAGGCAGGTCTATGGCATGTCAGTGCTGTGCAGGGTGACAGGTGGGGGGAGGGGTGAGTAGAAAAGCCGCCCCGGTCCGCACATTACATTTGCTGCATTGTGATCACGGCTCGCAGTTGTAGACGAGCAGCCAATCATCACAAAGGAAACTACTGCAACCACCACCATCGTCATAGACGGAATGTGAGGATCGGGGTGGCTCTGCGGTCTATGGCGGGACACAGGAGACCCCCTCCGCCCGGCTATAGGCGGGGGCTGTGCCCGGCTCGGGCCGCCTCTGGCTGGACGGATGTGAGTTACGTGGATCTTGCTGTGTGCGTGCTGCCCGGCTTCGCCCCTCCTCCCTCCGTCTGTCTACAGGTCCCGCTCACGCTGGCCCCGCCCCTCTCCAAGGGCGTGTCCCCGATGCACGTGGGGGGAGAGGCGGCGCCTGACACGTCACTAGACACGTGTAACCCGTTCCGTCCCGTCAGCCCCCACCCAAGCTGTCTGCACCAGGCGGATTCGGGGCTCTGGGGGCTGCTAAGGGGTGGCAGGGTGACGGCGAGTCTGACAGCGGTCGAGCCTGTTAGTTAAAAGCGGACTTGGGGCTGAAGGAGGTAAACGGGTCGGCAATGAACGAGTTAAAAGGAGCGTGCGCGCGGAGTCATATGACAAGCCCGTGTCATGGTATTATGCAAAGTGCTGCTGGAGCGATGCCACCGCCCTGCGATACCGTCTAGCGCTGTAACCGAGGAAGGGCGACTACTACAGGGACAGCTCCATCCCCGGGCTCCGCAATGACATGTCTCCATATAATGTGTGTACATAGGACACGATCACACTCCATCACCTGCCACTGACCCTCAGTCCTCCTCATATGACCGGCACTGATCACATGAACGCTCTGCCCCTCTACACCCTGCACGCGCGTTCACACACACCACACTGGCACCCCTTACCAGGCGTCCTCTGCTGCTGCTGCTGGGCTTGCCATTCCAGGAAGAGGGCTGCTTGTAACAGGGTCTCCAGGCTCATGTCTCCTGCAGCGTACAGAATCAATCACACACACACCGGGGGGGTCCACCGAGCTCTTCACCCTCCTCCACTGGGCGAGCAGATCCCAAATCAGACATACAGGGCGACCGAGGAGAAAAGACAAATAATGTGTCACCCCGATCCCCCCCACGGGTCTTCCAGACAAGAGAAGGGCTGCAACAAGATGGCGATGAGTAACAGAAACACAACAAGAAAAAAAAAGGGCTCTCAGAGCTGGGAGCTACTACACGGGCGGAGACAAAGCCCGGACACTGGAGCTCTGCCCACGGAGCGGAGCCTGGGAGGGGCGGGCCCGGGAGGAGGGCGGGGATAGGGGTGGGGCGATAGCGATCGGCTTCAAAACAGCGTGTCCCGGGGACGTCCTAGTCTGCCAGTCTGTCAATGCACGTGGGCGAGGCGGGGCCGAAGGATGCCCCACCCATCGGGGGCTGCTGGTCACACACCCGGCGCCACTGCGGGTAACAGTGCCCGAGGACTGTCAGTGTCTGTGCCCGATCTGCCATAGGTGCCCAGGGTCAGATGAGGGTGAGGTAGCTGTCTACTAGTTATATATGTACATGGAGAATAATCCTCATATGTATCCGTCTGCCTGAACGTGTCATTGGGGTGACAGCTTCAGCAGGTGCTTATTGTGATAATTCTTCAATTGGTGGTTTTTGGGATGAGCTCTCCATCTGTTAGCGGCCATTGGGATGAGCTCTCCATTTGTTAGCGGTCATTGGGATGAGCTCTCCATCCGCTGGCGGCCATTGGGATGAGCTCTCCA
>CM070033.1:167096855-167107464 GCA_036250615.1 Ptychadena robeensis
GATCCTCCTGTGTCATTTTGATTGCCCCCTCTGATCCCCCCTGTCCAGATTTACAGTACCGTATCTTCGGGGTGACTTATTTTCGGGGAATGCCTTTTATTTTAGCATCAGGCAAAAATGTAATGGTGCCTTATTTTCTGGGGATGCCTTATTTTCGAGGAAATAGGGTAGCGAACAGTCTTCAAGAAATAAACACAGCAAGTCCAGTTGATTTAAATTAAACACTACAGTAATCCTATATTATAATTTTTACACATTTCAGTTGATTGCATAAGCCCCCATACACCTTTAGATCACTCCATACAATTGCCTTTAGATCTACAAACAACTATGTAGTGCCAGGTCCTCCCTGATAGAATACATAGTGATTGGAAGGTATATATCACTGCTATGTAGTGCCGGGTCCTCCCTGATAGAATACACAGTGATTGGAAGGATTAGCAAGGTCCTCATATTACATGGTTTTGGTAGAACGAAACTTGATTGCATAGAAATTGTATGGTAAGATTTAAGGTGTATGGGGGGAAGTCTAGTTTGCTGACACAATGTACAGCCATGAAAATTTCTAGGATTTCTCTTCAAAGGCTAAACCCCTGGGGCGCCTGAAAAGAGTGCAAATAAGTCAAATAATAAACATCACTTCCTTCACAGAAGGCCCCTAATGGCCCAGACAAAGCAAGAGGGTTGGTGCTGTGAGTCCTCATACTCCACCCATCCACACTATGCACCGATCACTGGGACCAGTAGTATTTATTTCAGCAGTTACCCCTCCTTCCTCCATAAAGTTGACCAGACATGACATGAATGTCCTCACAATGCAACTTTAAACCAATTATGATTAAACATACAGCAGTGCTATTGCAGTAGACACCCTACCTGTCAACCTTCCCGTTTTGGCTGGTAAAGTCACGTTTTTTATGTATGTGGCTTTCCCGGCCAAATCCCGATTTCAATTTTAAAATCGTGATTACTTAGGAGGGAGGTGGCGTTACTCTCCTTACTTACGTCTGCAAAAGCGGAGTGGGACATAAGTAACGAGAGTAACACCCCCCTCTCTCCTAAGTTAAGCTGTGCATAGGCATCTCGATTTTCCATCCGATTTCTGTGAGATCGATCACAGATCGATAATTCCTATCGATCGACCTGTTGCCGTCCAACATCATTACATCATTTCTGATTAGATCAGCAGCAAGCTTGAGATCGCACATTCCATGATCGATTGATTGCGGAAAGGAATCGGCCAGTAATCGAAGACGCCATATGGTGCAATGTGCGATTAATTCTGTACATCAAATCTATTCCGGGATTGAATGCACGATCGTTTTAAAGATGGATCGCTGGGAAATCTAAACATTTGTGCCCAGCTTTAGGCAGCTACGAAACAGGAGGGAGGGGACTTAAATCTCCCAATACCGGAAGTGACGTTGCTGGCATCACTTCCTGCATTTGGAACACATGACGTCACATGTGTCACCTCCTGTAATTCTCCCTTATTCAGGGACAGTAAGGTTGACAGGTATGCACCCTACCAATATCTGTGAGTTCTTCTACTGGAGGTACACCATCAACAAATCTTATTGTAGTGTGGTGACGCAAAGAATCGCCGAATGATCGTTTGGCGAATAGACGCGCACCACCTTTGGCAATAGATCCCTGGGCAATACTATAGATGGAGACCCTTGAACAGGTTTTTACTCACATGTTGCATCCCTGTTCGAACTATTTTCCTATGATCGGAATCGATCGCTGCAGGTGGGCTGCGTTCTATTCCCCAAGATTGCCATAATCAAGCACTAAATCGACCCGTGTTTGGTTAGCATAAGACACACGCCTTCCATCTATTCTGGCCAGTGTGTTGGAATATGAAATAAAGTTTTTAGTCCCGGTCATTTACCTTTCCCAGACAGGATTTGGGAAATTACAAATACACAACTCATATACACACACACGAAACACACACTCTACTTTCTTATAAGATAGCATAGGAGAGAGTATGGGGTGCTGTGTGCAATCAGAAGAGAGAAGAGAACTGACAGCATTGAGAGCCAATAGGCTGCAGTTCTTTCCTCTGATGGCTGACAGGTACATGCCCACAGAGAGGGCTCCGAGTGCCACCTCTGCCACAGGTTCACCATCACTGTTCTATAAAGTACGTTATCCAACATAAACTCTATTGAAAGTATTGTTCAGTGTATGGCCGCCATTACTGTGACGAGGGGGGTGGGGACTGTATGGGGACACCCATGTGTTACTGAGGGACAACAAGTCTCAGCCATCACTCCCACAGGTGTCCAGTTGTGACTTCTGGGAAACTTTACTGAGATTTCCTGACAGGTTATACTTGTATGGAGTCAGAGGACACTCAGAGGGGGAGAAGTTCCCCCATACAGCGGACAGTGGCAGGCAGTGACCCCAGAGACACAGGGTGTGTCCCCCGAGCCTTGTGACCAGTGTGTGTTGTCACCCTGCTGGCTGGGAGGGGTCCTCCGATACGTTTCGTTTCACAATCATTTACTAGCTGCTGGGAGGGGGGGGGGACAACGTGGAGGGGGCGGAGACCGGCCCGGGGATTACACCACCGCGTGATAGTGGGCGGGGCCTCCCGGGGGAGGGTCATATGACAGACTACACCAGTCGGCTACTTAAAGGGGCAATCCGTTTTAACTATTTCACTGCCTGGGCGGATGACCCCGCTGCCATTGTGTGTCCTCTAGTCACGTGATGTCTCAATCGCTGTCATCCAATGGTTCCCCCAAATACGATGTACATGTTGTCACAGAATCTACCGACCGCTGCTCGTGAAGCAGGACTCTCTCTGTCAGCATTTTCGGGGCCCCCACACGCACCCCCCGACTGTCAGATTTAGTCTGGTTTTCTGTGCCAAAAGGATCACGAATAATGTGTAACCCCCTGACGGTCCACTGAGATCCGGATTTCTGTCCCAAAGCAGGTTCATAGGTCCACTTGGTTGGTTTGGGAGCGCATGCGGTGCGTTTTTTTTAGCTGCGCCCAAACTGCTCGTATTAGGGCCATTTCACACTATATGCGTTTTTTAAAGGCATGCATTTTTTAAAGGCATGCGTTTCCACATATATGCAAAAACGCATGCGTTTTTGACATTACATGTGCGTTTTTTAACAAATGAATGAAAAACGCAGGAAAAATGAATCAAAAATGCGTACAGCAGTGAATTTTTTAAAACGCAACGCATACAATGTGAATGGTTACATTGGTTGTCTATGAAAAAACGCATGCAGTAAAAAAACGTGTGTGGTAAAAAAAATGCGTGCGTTTTAAAAATGCACCGCAACACATATAGTGTGAAATGGCCCTTACCCAATTTTTCAAGCAGCACCGTGACCACCCGTTGCATACGTTTTTTGCGTGTTTTTTTGTAAAAAAAAACGCAGTTAATCTGAGTTATCCACAGGTAAACAGCGGGGAAACTGACTAATTTGGACAGACATTGAGCGCGGTTTCTGCATGTCAAGCGTGTCTCCGGTGTGGCCGCGGGGCACCCCCGGATCCCCAGCTCCCGGGAGGGCATTGTGAATCTGCTGCAGCGTTGCCCCCAGCCACGAGCATGACGCGCCAGACAACCACGCAGTGCAGCTGCCCCTTGTAATCTCCTATGGGGAATGACATGGGGCAGGAGCGGATTCACAGCGCCCGCCTGGGCGTTGGGGATCTGGGGGTGTCCCGCAGACGCACCGGAAACACGTACAGCGCCCATTGGTAAACAACGGATGCAGAATGTGCTGCACGCCAACCGTGTCTGCTGTGTTTTTTCTAACACTGCAAATACCGCACCTTTAACAGCGCCCAAACAGCGGGCATGCGCCTATGTGCCCATAATGCCCCCATGATTGCTGGGGTGGTATAGTGCAGCCTCAGCCTAACATCAGATAGTGGAGTATTCAAAAAGAAATGTTTACATTTCACCAGCGGAGTCCAGCTCGGGAATATGATGTCACCCTGAGCTAAAAACATCATTTCCCCTCTCGTCCCCACCAATCAGAGACAGCGTACGTGTGACACACAGTCTGTGCCTCTGACTGCA
Source organism: Ptychadena robeensis (assembly GCA_036250615.1). Classification (NCBI taxonomy): domain Eukaryota; kingdom Metazoa; phylum Chordata; class Amphibia; order Anura; family Ptychadenidae; genus Ptychadena; species Ptychadena robeensis. The sequence goes on from CM070033.1 coordinate 167,100,916, forward strand.
CAGGGGATAATGCCGACAGCTGTGCAGGTCAGTGCTTCTCTCCTTGTGTTCCTCTATGCAGCGCGCAGGACAAGAAACCCGGTTGCCATGCCGATGCCGCAACAACAGCGGTGGTCAGGCCCAGACCGGGAGGGTCTCCTGACGGCCCTGAATGCACAAGCCCACCACAGGCACGCTAGCCGCCAAACGTCAACACATTGATTTAAAATGGCTGCATTGTCTGCTGCGCTATTTGATGCGTTGACGCCAGCGCATCCAAATGCATAGTGTAGCCCTAGCCTCATGCAAGCTATCGCAAGTATGTGTGCCTTAAGGCATCCATAGGGAATGCTTTGGGCTGGTAAAAACGCAAAGGTATCTGTTTTTTTGATGCACTGCTTCCTGCATTGAAACGCAAAAATGTAAAAAGTGTCATAAACACATTCCAGGTTAAGGCAAATGAGTTAACGCAGCACATTATTAACGCATAGGGAAATCAAAGCCTAAGAGTAAGGGTATGACTCCACAGCATTTTGTGATCTGCGTTAGGCGCAGTGCTTGGTGGGGTCCCGACGGATCAAATACACATTCCCCGCTGGCGAATCCTCTGTTCACACATCCGCCTATGCAGGGGTTAATGTACTGCACTGCGTTAACCCCTGCATCGGCTCAGCACCGTAAGAACATAGCATCCGCCGGGCAGGTAATGAGTATGTGATCTGTCTGGATCCCGCGCTTAACGTAGGGGTCCCGACTGATCACACATCACTGTGGAGACATACCCTTAGGCTACACTTGCTATAAAATCAACAAGCCTGCCATTGACAGCAATGGGGTTATGACAGGGTGGTTTACCAAGCCCATCATAGCCCCCCATCCGTTGGTCTGAGCCTCCAACATAAACGCAAGGAGGCTTGACGTATGGCGCGTTAATTGCAGTGCAGTCGCAGTGATAACGTTACCCTGATGGAGCAAACAGGGGGCTCATGCTCATTGGACGCCCTGGCGCTCCCTACAGCACATGTAGACACATTGAGTTTTCAAAGAGATGTCAACATCACTGTGTTTGATGCGCCTCAAACGCAGGCATTAAAGCTTAGTGGGGCCAAGTAAATTCTGTGACAATATGTACATCGTATTTGGGGAAATCATTGAATATCAGTGATTGAGACATCACATGAGCGGAGGACACACACTGGACATACACACTGGAGGGATTAGGCTCTGCGCTGACATGAACGTAACAGCGCATAGGAAAACGTGCCCATTGAATTTCTATGGACGCATCAACATGACTCGATTTTTATGGCGTGGAAACAAAATAGACTGGTCATGCAAGGTGCTAAGAAGTCTGTTTTGTTGCACACAGCATTGTGCGCTCCATGCGCTATTGCTCTATGACGCCCGCATGTTGCCTGAGTGCATTACATTGCTACTTGATGGCTCTGCAGAGGGGCAACAACTGAGGTCGTTGCCACAATGAGCCCTTGTTTTCTCAGGTCCGTCTCTCGCTTCACTGAAACTAGAAATCATACATGAAATTCTCCTGTAGAGGGAACAAGACTTCATACCAACCTGTCCCTGCCTTCTTCCTGCATCACCCAGGCCAGAGTCACGTCATCATCATTCTGCGGGACCCTGCGGTCTCCTGAGAAACCCAAATCTCATGTAGAAGAGGATCCAGCACCACAGAAGTTCTCCGAATTCCTGCGATCTCAGCAGGATGATGGTGTCACTCACCTCCATCATGGAAGCACATTGGTCTCCTTCTTCCCCCTCCTTGGCCAATCCTGTAAGGCTTTGTATTGGCCTGGGGATGAATTGGATTGTGGGGGAGGTAGTAAATTTGGTCTAAAGTGCGGTATTCACCCATCAGAGAAGTCACAATCATCTAACAATACAAGTCTTGGTCTTGCACGTTATCCTCAGGGAGTTGGGGTAGAGCTCTTTCCTGTTAATGGGTCCTTGTTTTCTTAGATCCCAGGTGCCCAACCTTAGGCCCGGGGCAGCATACGGCCCTTTTGGCGTTCTCCAGTGGCCCCCTTCATTCCTCCAATTGCAGACCCTGAAACCTAACTGTTAATGCATAGGAACTCACCTGTCCACCGATCTCCTGCTGATGCATCCTCACCCAGGATCTTCTTAGAGTGCGAAGAGGAGGAGAGGCGAGGGACTCACCCAGGCTCTGGCTTGTACGCTTATTTGGCGTATATAAAGGCAATCAGCAACCCAGACGGCGCCTAAGCAATTCCCTTGCCTCTCCTGCTCTTCTCACTCTTAGAAGTTCCTGGACGAGGACCCATCAGGGGGACAGGTGAGGGCCTATGCTACCACTAATCCACCAATGAACGGCGGATGATTGTACAATATATATTGCGGCACATAACCTCAGAATAGAGAAAAGGCTTTGATGATATCTATGAGGCACATAAACATTGATTGTGTTATGTGCGGCCCTGTAGTGATGCAGAGGCCCTCCATATCAACTCAGTTGCCCACCCCTGTCGTAGATGGTCAGACACTGTTCTCCGCAGCCTCTTCCATGGACGGGGTCTTCTTTGATCATCAGATGGCCAGAGCTCCTCCTCCTCCTGTGTGCTGAATAACATGGTCCAGTTTTATGACTTCTTCTCTTATGATTTCATAGATGCTGAGATGGCACACTATGAGTAGTGTACACATAATATTGTACAGCTGGGAAGGTATTGTTTTTTATGTTGTTTTTTTTTTACAGAAGAGACATACAAAGAAAACTAGGACTTAAAAAAAAAAAAATTTCATTTGAGATTTAGTTATGGTGGAAATATCCGTTCGATCGACCACAAAATCAATCTGTTAGAATCAAGTCCTGGTTCCCAGGCGCCCTCCTGTGGCAGAAAGTGGGAATGACGCTTTAATAAAAAAAAAAGTTGATCGTCTGTTAATTGATAACACTGTGTGGCGGTACAAGCAATCGACGTTCGACTCGCAAAATAATCGACTAGTTTATGGCTACCTTAAGCAAGGATATCTTGAAACAGACAGGTTATCTTTTGGGAACATCTTTCTCTCGTTGTGATCCCTGAATCCCTCTGTACACTATGTGTTGGTCAGTGTTAAAGCTTGTAGTGTGTTGATGGCCTATGCTCACCTCATGGTAAGCATAGAAATGGATGAAGTAGGGAGCAGAGGATATTTGCTCACCCATACCTTAAAGTACCAGATTGAACTGTTTCCGAATGTTCTAAGAGATAAGTGTGGGGGGGGGGGGGCATAGTGATGATAAGTATCAGCGAGGGGTGAAGGTTAGTGATGGGGTGAATGCCACAGGTACTCTTTTCCTTCTTAGCCATGAGACTTGGGTATGTCTCCACAGCATTGTGTGATCTGTCAGGACCCCTGCGTTCAGCGCAATGCTTGGCAGGGGTCCCGTTGAATAGCATACACTTTACCTGCCCGGCCTATGCTCTGTTCTCACAGAGCTGAGCTGAGCTGATGCAGGGGTTAACATAGTGCAGTCCCAGTGGGTTATTTTTTTAGGTATTAGGCATTGGTGCAAATGTTGGCACATCTTGTGGTGCCCATAGTGGTCATTGTCTGAGAGCTGTATCCCCCTATCCCCATTGACTTCTAGAGCATTGGGGTCACCAATGTAAAGGAGCACCCACACCCCAAATAGGAATTGCTTTTTGATGTTTACTCATTTCCAACTATTTCAGAAAAGATGAATATTTTTCCTTAAAACCCAAGAAAATCTGTGTTGTGCCTCTTCTGAGGATAGAGTGAAGTAACTGGCAGCCATCCACATGTGAGGGCCGCATGACAAGCAATGTTATTGTGCAAAGCATCCTATTTCAGTCAGTGAGCAGAGCGGCCCCCATGTGCGCACCACATGGTCAGATATTACAAACCCAAAATGCTGGAGCATCGCCATGAAATAAAAGCCATTTAACATTCAGTCCCTGGTAGGCTTGTTGAGGTATCCGGATTGTGCAATACGGTTCCAGCAGCAGATTGAGGGTCCACCTGAGTGCCAGCATGGAGACCAGTACTAGCATTGGACATGGAATGACCAATGACTTCCAATGGAAGTCCAGGAGTCACCAAACCTCTGACATAAGACCCAAGCTGAAACCAAAGAGAGAAAAGCTTCCCTTCAATTGAATAGATTTGTGTATTATTTAGGTGTTGGGCTGTAAGCACAACCCCCACCTGTGGATGTTGGCCTTCATACCACCCTCATGGAGTCTGTTTCTGACCGTTTCAGCAGACACATGCACATTTGTGGCCCGCTTAAGGTAATTTTGAAGGGCAGTGCTTCTCTTGCACAAAGGCGGAGTAAGCGGTCCTGATGCTGGGTTGTTGCCCTCCTACTGCCTTCTACATGTCTCCTGATGTACTGACCCGCCTCCATGCTCTGTACACTACACTGAGAGGCACCTTGCCTTCTTTGGTTTAGGAGGGGGAGGAGATCCCTCAGGCGACCATCTGCCACCTCATCAGGAGTGGGCCCAGGTGGTGTAGGGAGGTCAGGACTACAGACATTGCACAGGAGATGATCAGAGATTACATACATTGTACAGTAGATGGTCAGAGACTTCCTCACCTTCTTTGCTTTAGTTTAGGTGTGGGAGGAGACCCTCCGACACTTCATCAGGAGCATGCCCAGGCAGTGTAAGGAGGTCATACAGCCTAGGTGCCCAACCTGAGGCCCGGGGGCCGCATGCGGCCCTTAGGGCGTTGTTCGGCGGCCCCCCTCAGTACTCCACTTGCAGTCCCCAAAACCTGTTATTGCATAGGGCATATGAACTCACCTGTCTGCCAATCCCCCGCTGACCGGGAACTTCTTAGAGTGGGAAGAGGAGTAGAGGTGATAAACTTAAATGATAAGCGTACCTAAAAGCTGAATAGGGACACAATGGTACCTGAGCAAGTCGCTCGCCTCTCCCCTTCTCCTCTAGTGTTTTACCTTAACCTGAGAATAGGGCACATAGCCTTTTAGGATTTGATAATATCTATGAGGCACATAAATATGTAATATATACCGGTAAGTATAATTTAAAACAATGTTGTTATTATTTTGTTATTTAAAAATAATATCTTCTAGCTCTGCTTGCTATCATTAATTCATTATAAAATGCCTATACAAGTCAGTATAAAAACGAAAATGTTATGTGCGGCCCTTTGGTGTTGCTGAGGGCCGCACTTGTGGCCCTCCATATTAACTCAGTTGCCCACCACTGTCATACAGGCACATGGAGGCCACACTCACTACTGAGCCTCATTTTGACTTGTTTTAGGGACATTACATGAAAGTTGGATCAGCCTGTAGTGTTTTTTTCCACTTGTGACTCCAAATCCAGACCTCCATGGGTTGATAAATGTGATTTTCATTGATAATTTGGGGGATTTTGTTGTCAGCACATTTAGAACGTATATAGATTCTATACCATGAATATATATATTTAAAAATCAGAAATCCTTCTGTTAGGAGATAACAATAATAATTAAATGTGTTACGGTTTCTTTGTTGCGGCTGGTTCATATCATATAGTAAATGCCGCTCTCTACTTTCTGACAGGAGAATATGAAGAACAAAGGGGCTTTGTAAATCCCGGGTGTAGGTTTTATTATCTGGCTCCATAACATGACTGAGAAGGATTGTTACTTTAACTGCCATAGCATATGTCCTCCTCTCTAAATATTATGACTTACCATAACTGAGACAATAAGGGTGGGTGAGGCTGATTGAAACCAGAAAGGCAGGAGCTATGTGAGTATGAGTTCTCTGCCAAATGTTGTCAGAGAGTGACGGGTATACAATGTGTAATGCACTCTCCTATACGGTATGCAGCCCAGCATGCGCCTGTGCATTCACCTCTACCTGCATTCATTGTCATAGAGAAAATGTGGATATCAACTGCCCCAGGAGAGGAGGAAATGTAATGCTACAACACCCGCACGTGCCGCGCCTATTGGTAAACAGCACAAGTGTGTGACGTGCGCAAACCGCGCCCATCTATTGGTTTGCCAATAGAAATGTATAGGACGCAGTATTCCTGGCATGGCAATACCGAGCCCTAAACAGCGCCCAACAGCAGATTGGCACTATGGGCATGCTCACACCAGCGTGACCATAACGCCCCCGCGGTTGCTGGGGTGGTGTAGTGTATACAAAACGAACAGGAATCAAAATGTGCGCCACTGACACTTTGATTCCCGCTTGATATTTTGTATGGGGACCCTTGCGGATGCCTGTTCGATCAGTACCTTTCACGATTTCAACCTTTATGGGTCGATTCCCCAAAGATCGATCAATGATCAATCTGCAGGGGCACATGCACAGGTCGATCTTTGGGGAATCTATGGCATATCTACACGTGTATGGGGGGCTTAAGGAAACCAAGAGAAGGTTAGAGACATTGCACAGGAGATGGTCAGAGACTACAGACATTGCACAGGAGATGATCAGAGACTACAGACATTGCACAGGAGATGATCAGAGACTACAGACATTGCACAGAAGATGGTCCGGGACTGCAAACTTTGCACAGAAGATTATCAGAGACTACAGACATTGCACAGGAGATG
>CM070033.1:167133146-167166254 GCA_036250615.1 Ptychadena robeensis
ACTGTCCTCGTCTTCACCGTTTGTCATGTATGTAATGTACACAATTGTGATCACCTCCAACCATTCTCATCTCCCTTCCCTTTTGTATCTAGTGTATGCAACTGTCCTCTCCTTCATTCATTGCCATCTCCATTCTATATTGTATCTACCTGCTCTGCCTATTCTTACTAGAAATATGCCTCCCTTTGCTTTGCACATATATTTTTTTATTGCCCACCCCTCTCCGATTTAGAAATCTGCACCAACTGCAAGAGGGCGACAGGTCAATTTCACATGTATACATTCCCTTTATGTATATGTATTTCACTTTGTATTAATTACCACAACACTAAATTAAATCTTAAAACTGCTGGGAAAAAAAGCTAAATATACAATTATATTTAAATATCAACGTGCTAGTTTTTAAATATAATAATAAAGTCATTCGGATATTTGATGCTGTGTAACCTTTCCTGTTCATTTCATTGTCCGGGAAATCTATGCCCAAATTTGCTAGGGAAAAGCCTCCAATGGCTCTTTTTGTATGGGCTCAATGAAAAGCATTAGCTGAAGGATAACAGGTGCACATTATAAAGATCACCTTTTAACATCTAAATTATGCTGAAAACCTCCAGCAACACTGAGTGCCTTTTACCAAGCCCTGTAGGGGAGCAGCTTGCAGACCACGACCAATAACTATTTTATCGACGGCCTATCTGCATTGACTCTACCCAGCAAGCTCGTTATTTTTCCAGCGTTTTTTAAAAAGATCTATTCTGCGCCACGTTCCTTATAAAAAATCAAAAGAAAGAGGAGAGAATAAAAAAATAAATAGTGCACTGCAGCTTTAAATGGCGAGACCGACTGTAAAAACAATCAATTCTATCACGCCACGCTCGGCTTGAAATCACAGTTAGTCATCCTTTAAGACCTTTCACTGGCTGCTTACAATCATACCAATTTAATGCCAACTCGCTGAATTGTAATTGCCAGGCTAGACATCTGCAGTTAACCCCCAACCCACGTGAAGAAAATAAAAAAGGCTTGAAATCGATAGACAACATAGCCTAGCCTAGGCTACAAAAGGAGGTCTGACGGGTCGTCCTGGCCGCGATCTTACTTTCATTGTTTCACACCAGCCCGTGATTATGCCGATAGTTTGATAGAAGCTGTCAGCTAATGCCTTTTTAATTTGTTAAGCCCAGAAAAATCAGTGTGCATGTCTAATCCTTAAGACAAATGGGCATTAGCGGTCTGGTCTGTCACAAGACAGCTCTACAAAAGGTATTTTACAGACATAGGGCAGGGAGCGTGCTTGTAGCCACGGGCTATGGATGAGGATTTGTGCGCCTCCAAAACTCCGACTCAGAGGGAGATAACACTGGTCCGAATAACAATGGAGAGAATTAGAGATCACATCGACGTATGATTTCCGTGCTTTGACGAAAATATTCAAAGCCCTCGAGGGTGCTGTATAAAATGTTTGCAGCATGTGCACAAAGGAATGTAGGTGTGCCATGTGCACGGTTCTCTCTGACTAGTAAAGTTCCACCTTTGACTCTTATAGGACATCTGAATTTGACACCTTTTAAGGGCTCTAAATTATAATTAGGGATATTATAATTTAGTGTACAAAAGTGTGCCTACACATTGATGCCTACAAATTGGCCGCCAATCGGTGTGTGCCCACATGGGGCGGCAGATCCCTGTCGCCCCACAGCTCGGCCGGCCACAGAACGGACATGTCCGATGTTCTCTGGCCGATGCCAGCCACACAAAGGGTGCCCGCCGATGAAGGCAGCTCGGGAATGCAGTGTGATGACGTCATCACACTGCATTCCAGAGCTCATCGGGACTAGTCTGTCGGCACCCACTCGGTGGGTGTATGGCAGACTTCAGTAATAATATAGTACCAGATTTGCAGTTTGATTATACCAAAAATACTTGCAATCTAGTAGACATTGACGGCAGTTGTATGAGAACTGATTATCGATTTTCGCTCAACACTCAGCTGCTATCATCGGTACCGTGCCATTTTTTAACAGAAGAACGCTAGGGAGGTTAAGTGCCATCATCCCAGCATAGTATGAAGGAAAAAAAAAGTTCCCACCCCCTGAGTCAGGAAGGAGGGTAAAGGGATTTTTAAGGCATCAATAAAAGGTTTCAAACAGTATACATATATTCCCAACTTCCAAATAATAAACAAAATAAATGAAGCGTTCACATATTTATTATAAAGTCTTAAGCATAAGGGTCAATAAACAGTGATACATTAAACCGTTGGTCAGGTTAAAAATTATTTCTTGTTAAATAGCTTAACTGATTCAAAAGAGCAGTAATATAAGGCTAAGCATGAGTCTAACCCCTGAACCACACTGACTACAAAGAGCATAGGGATCAGAGGCCCATCTAGGCAGGCTCAGGAGAATATTTCAGAAGTGTCCCAAAATCTGGGTTGTCCAAAGGCACTGGAGGACAGCGAGTTTTAACCATATGGCCCTTTTGGGGGACACTCACCTTTGATCCCACAAGCAAACTCCCTGACAGCAACTGTAGGTATGCATAATCTCCACATAGCTCATGAGGGAATTTATCACATGACATACAATAGAGGATTTACATCCTTTCCCTTTAGTGGATTCTTCACAGGAATTGGATAGCATAGTGGTTTACAAGAATGGGTTCTTATGGGTACTGTATAAAGCGGCTACAGTTATAGCTTGGCTGAAAAGCCAAAAACCAGGAAACATGTAAATCAAGCAAGTGTACATAACCCCAGCAGGGGCATAGACAGCACAGAACTAAAATACAAAAAATAATTGTCTTGCTTCACTCAAAAAGAAAAACATTTTCATGAAGGTAAAGTGGGACTATTTAACCTCCTGGCCGTTCTGCCCAAGTTATCGTTGGGAGAGTTTCTCATCAGATTAAACTCACCCCGAGAGAACTATTAACAACAGTATGCCGATGTTTACGTGCCAGCTCCCACTGATGTCACCTGTGATGCGGAAGGAGCAGGAGACGCCATTGACCAGCATGTAGCCGTGCAGGGGACTTTTTGGAGGGTGGAAAATCACAGACGCACTTAATGTTCTCCACCACAATTGCCCGTTGCGCACTTTTGAAAAAGTGTGTCACATGTTCAACACCCAGGAGGTTAATAGGAAATAAAAGTAGAAAATCTGGAGTTGTTGTTCATCATGACCACTTACAAAGATTCAAGTAACACTCATTATGTTTTGGCTTAAAAAAAACAATGATGCATGATCTTGTTTTCTTGCTTTTTTTCTGTTTATATTCTTGTATGAAAATCAATAAAACTTTATTCAATAAAAATAAGAAGGAAAGTTCTGTTAGAGTAATCTCTTTACTTACAGGGATGACCACATCGTCATAGAAGCTCCAAGCCAGTGCCCAGCGCATTGTTTTCCCCTGATAGAATTCTGTATGAGCAACTTTAGGTACCTAGAACACATATGGCAGACAATTATTAGTGCATACTGTACAAAACATAAAAAGAATTTCTATGTACAGGTCGTTCTCTGAGTTAGCAGGAAATATAATTTGATTTATTTTGGAAAGAGATTCTAAACTTCTGCATCACAGTTTGCTTTCGCACCTACAGAAACATCATTATCACCTTTAGGTTATTCTACTTTTGGCTTTAATGACAAGGTCTGTAATTGCTACTGTTGCCTTATACATACATAGCACCTGACTTGCAAGCAACCATTCGGGCAAGTGATTCTGTGCTGCAGAAAGACGTCAAATCATCATATGTTCTATGTTTACTGTCAGTCCAAGCTCCAGGAACCAGGAGGATGGATAGCTACCTTTATGCTAATGAAGAACATATCTACCTAATCAAATATCAGGAAGCTACAGGTATATTTCAAACCAAAGATCTTTTTGGTATGTGACTTCTGCCACTATCACGGTACACTGCAATGTGTACAAAAATCTTTTATTTTCACGGTTCAGTATATTTTGTGTGTAATTTTATGTGACCAAAATTCTCTACAACCTACACGCTGTATTTTTTTCAGCTACAGATTTCACAAGTCAGTATCACTCCACCCATTTTTATGCCAATGTTGACAATGCATGCCCAATTACAGTGACCCCTTTCCATTTCCTAAGCCAGAGTAAAGGTAGGCATACACATTCGGATTCTCCCTCGATAGATGAGGGACAGACTGCAGCATGAATGATGACATCATCTCACTGTAGCTGGCCCCTCAGAGGATTGGCCAGGACCCTTTGTATGCCGGACTGATTCCTGGTCTATGTCACCAGCCGATTGGTGGGAACACGCTCAGTGGACTATCAGCTGGAAAATGGGGTGGGAATCTGCCCGTGTATGGCTACCTTATAAGTAAACAACAAATTTAGACTTTGGATGAAGGCCATTGCTCATTCTGAGCTCCTCTACTCCTCCCATATGCTACTACCATTCGGAGAGGGCAGGGACAAGGCCAATGCTGGAGGAACAGATATGTTCAGGAACAAAAATCCAACATCAGCTCCTCCACACTATATGCAAGGGGCAATGGTTGTACTCCATAGAACACTTACAAGACCTATGGGGGGGGGGGGGGGGGGTTGAAGCACGCAAAATTTAATATATGTAAACCAACCAAACCTAAAGTATATATTAAAAAAAACCAAACAGAAGTCAGAAAGTTCACAACCTTAAACCAAACAAACCTTTTATTTAAAGGTACTTTATCCAACACATTAATAAATAAAGAATAAAGTGTCTGGACTGATATTTGTTTTGCTCTGGGACGCAGAAATATCATTTATCCCTTTTATGTTTTTGATGAACATTTTATTTTCAGGTCTACCCAAGCTGTTTGCAGTCTTTAGATTCTCAACTCCAATATTACAGAACACCAATAAATAGCGATAAACATACCCCCTGTATTCGAAGCTCTTCCTTCAGTGGCGCCAAACTGCACTTCTTACCCAGCATGCAGCTGTACCATCTAAAAAGAAAGAACCCACAGGGTATATAATTGGTGAGCATTACCTCTATGCAAAATACACGAGCCAAGGGCAGCACAGCATTCCCCTGTATTATGAATAAATTATCAGTTAGTGATTCAGACATCTTGACATTTCTCCCCACAACAGCATGAACATGGGGAACACAATTTCTGATTTGCATTAATTAATCAATGCTAAATCACTCCAGTGTGGCTCAATTGCTCCATGGAAACTGAACAAAGGGTGATAACTGATTACAAGTTTTGTCAGAAAGACCTCAGGTAATACAAATAGGGCTTTAGTAAAAGACAGGCCCTCTACGTGAGAGAATAGCTGCAATTTAGCACAGCAGACACTTTTGTGTTGTCTGCACCTCCCAGTCTACACAAACTTGAACAGAAAAGCCTAAACCACCGATGTGGTTGACGTGGTTATGCAAATCAGACAAGTAAAAATATATGCAAACCTGTAAATCTTAACAAACAATATGTCTAGTTTGCTCCCTTTAGGTTTATTAAAATACCACTCAACTGGTTTGTTATATGCACTAGACAATTGTAACAAAATATGTTTTGAAGTTACACACTTATGTGTTACATAGTTCACCGTTATCTCAAAGGACTATGGACCTCTTTAACACATGATAGGGAGAAGGAGTTTGTTGCCAATACTACCCCCCACCATAATATCTTTCCCAAATAATTCCCCCCGAAGGCTAGGGCTCCACTATGTGCATGGATCCGCTGACGTCAGCGCAAGCCTCCATTGCATTCATGACGACGCAGGCTCAGACCAATGGATCGGGGGACTCTGTCATAGCCCCATTGCCGCCCTAGTATTAGGCTTAGCCTACGTATATGCCGACGTTGAACACAGGGATTCTACCACATCTATTGTCGTGCCTTTTATAAGGGGTATAATGTTTTATATATTTTAATTATAATATCTATTGGCATATATACATACGCCATTTTGTTTTGTATTCTTCATTTTGTAGTCTGAGGAGACTTATGCATGACATATTTCCAGATGTCCGTTCGAGAAAAATGGATAGATATATTCAATCTAGATATAACAGGTTGTCCTTGGAACATTGTAGAGCTTGGAAAAGGCCTATGATATCTGTCTGGGATGGATAACACTTGTCAGCATATACAGCTTTCTACACAGTCTGGGGGCCCCCAATCCCTCCGTCACGTTAATGAATGCAAAGGAGGCTTGGGGTATGACGTGTCCATTGACAGTCAATGGACATGTCATACTGATGTATGACTTATGTGGCACTATGTAGTGCGGCGGATAACATGGCCCTAAAAGGGCGAACAGGGGGGCTTGCGGACGTTGGATGCGCTGATGTCAGATCCTAGTTTAAAAACCCTTGCCATCCCAACAGTCACTGTCAAGGGCAACGACGACGCAACCTACTCAAACTCCAACAGATCAAATTGTATGTAGGGATTTCATTAACATCCTAATGCTAAGGCCAGAAAGCCCTGCACAGACAAACATTCTACTTCACGGAGATAAATTAGACATTCTGACACTTTCTGAATATTATGGAGAGTTCACGGTCATATATTATTTTAGAAACTTAACCATGTCCTTCATGGTCAAGAAAAGTAGCTTGGCCCCAAGGAAAGCCTGAAATGATGTAAGGACTACCAGAATGATACCACACAAAGTGCTTGTCAACAACAGCTCTGAATGAAGGCACCAAGGTTACTTGTATATAATGTCTTACTATTATATATTATTATTATAAGAAGTTTTCACATAAACTGGAATTCCAAAATAATTTAGTGACATGTTTTTTTTTGCACTCAGCAATTATGGGCAAACATAGTCAACATAATTTTTTAAGTATTCTTAAAGATTTTTTTCTAATTGTAAGGTGGCCCTGATGACTGGAGGAAAGAGAAAATTTCCCCAGGAAATCCTACTAGGCAACTTAATACTGAAGTAGGCTTTTACTGGTAATAGCGATATTGTATTTACTGTATTAGAGCAATACTGACTGAGATACACAAAGGGGCTAAGAGTCCCCATACACGGGTTGATACCCACTCGATCGATGAATGCTTGAGTGCAGTGTGATGACAGCACCATGCAGCGCTCGAGCAATCGTTGATTGGACAACGACACGGTGCACAATCTATTCTCGTTTGAAACTTTGGTCCAAAGTAATGGCAATCGAACAGGGATTTACCATCATGTTGGTTCCCTGTTCGATCAAGCTTTCTTCGAGCGGGATCGATTGAAGGCAGTTCTAGCTTACAGGGCAATATGCAAGAGTTTACTATTACAACAGTTGGGGAACACTACTTATGTCATTATGTTAAAAAATACTTTAACAAAATAATTGTTTTATATTCTTATTACACACATCAGCTACAAGTCCCTGGCCTCACGACACAGAAAGCAAAGTCTCTGTGTAATGACTGCGACACACCCTCCTTCATTCCTCTATCTCTCTCCAGAACAGGGAGCAGCCAGAACAGAGCCACAGAAGAAACATTCGGAGTTCCACTATATTATAACTGAGCAGGAATCTTTATCTACATTAAGTTCTCCCCACTCAGCCAGAAATCAGAAGAACAACGTATTTGTTTTTGCAATTGTTTATTTTGGACACTTCAAGTGACTAGTATCTGCTGGAGTTCACACAGTGGGTGCGCTGTTCAACACGGCTTGTTTTCTAAAGTCATGCTTGGACCTCTAGCGTCACTTTAAATGACCAGACGATGAAGAGGTTGTGCAGGATAACATGAGGGAGAAGTGCAAAGAGCTTCTGAGCTTTGTAGGGCCAACCTCACGCATATCAAATCCCTGAATTCTGGAGGCTATTTACCCTCCCTAGCGCTCTTGTGAGGTCCAAATTTCTGTTCCAAAAGTGCACCATAGACTCTAATGGAATTTTTTTATGTTGTAGGCCTGTAACTTCCCAAAATATGTCCATACAAGGGTCTAGTAGACATCATGAATATAATAATGTTTAAAACACACAATTATGTTAAAAGAAATTACATTAAAATTTTTTTTTTATAGACGGTATCATTTGAATGATAAAATCTCTTAAATACTTATTTGGTATGAATGATTTCAAAACTGTATGTATTTATATTTATGGTTTTATAATAAAAATATACAATTGAAATGTGTTTTGTTTAACTTTAAATTGTGTTGGATAGTTATCACTGTATCCAATACAATGCCCTTTGGCACCCTTTGAAAGGGTTAACTTCAAAGAGCACCTAGGAGACTTGTGCCATGAAGAGGTCTACTTTCCCATGTCCACCTGTGCCTGCAGCCAGGCACATTCACCGCGTCACCCAATTCAGAGCCGGATTGGTGGAGGAAGCGGGACCGGAAGAGTCTTGCTCCTGGAGGATTGGACACTCCAGGCGTGGTGGCGCGGGAGCGAGCAGAGAGGAAAGGCGAGTATTTTTCTTTTTTTCCTTTAGGGGTCGCTGTCCCTGGATAAATGCTGAGGCAACTTATGTATATATGTTAATTTCTTTAAGGTTGTTATGTTTTACGTTTACATCTTTAAATTAGAAACAAATATACAATGAAAGCAGATATACGAGTAGTTACCAGTGACAACCAAATGACTTTGTAAATTACACATTTTCCGGGGTTTAGGACGACAAAGCCGATTTGAATAATTAGCATGTTGAAGCATTTCTCCTTCTGCTTTTCAGAAAAGAGCTATAATCATTTCCCCTCAATCAGGCACTTGACAGCTCCGTGTATGTACAGGAGTAGAGTGCTGGGCTTTCCCAATGAACACAAACTACCGATGGGTTTAGTTGGTGGACGCAGTCAAGCTCAGGATTATACTCCCCATCTGCTTACTAATCACAAAACATCAGAGTCTGTCGTGCTTAGTGTCAGTGACGCCTCGGTGTCAGGAACATGACAGCCTTTTCAATTCATACCTAATACCACATTAGACTGTTACAGAAGACAGACTTGGGGGGACACATGGGGTCTTTGGTTTAACAGTAAGTGGAGAGAATTGTCACAGTGGTTGGGCCAGATCTGCTGCCAGTCTGAGGAATTCTATTTGTAATTAAGCAAAATACCACATGCAGACACACTGTGCGCCTGACACAACATATTACACATTTACCATCAAGCATGAATCGGTGCCTTACCGTGGCAATGAGCGAGAAATCAGAGTGCTTCAAGCAGTAATAGATACATTTGCCCACATTGAGAACAAGCAGACACGTTTATTTGGATCGTAATGGATACTGCTATTTAGAGTTGTAGAGTTTTTTTCTTTGGACAAGCTTCGGAATGAGTTCCCCCATGTGAACTTTTGCATAGTTAATGACCGAGTACCAAAGCAACAAATTTTAATATAAACCCACTCCCCTCTAACTAAAACAGCTAAATTATAAGAACACCTTCCCACACCTTCGTAAGTATTTATTGTACTTACCTTTCCAGGTGTCCATTATCTACTATTGGATGTCCTGAGTCCAGGACTATTCAGGATACAGAAGAACAGTAAAGAAGTATAACTGCTCATCTACCAAAAGTGTGCTGGCAACACAAAGCAAGCATTTTGTGTTTTTGTTGTAGTCCCAAGATAACCAAGAAAACAAATAATAAATGTAATTTCTCATTCTGTACATTGACAATACATATTCCCCGAAACATTGCTGGCGGCATTAATGATGCGAGTTCCTGGGATGCCTAGCTCTGTATTACAATACAGGCATATGGAGAAGGCAAGTGCCACCTCCCCGGCATCAGGTAGGTGTATCAAATAACAAGAACGCAAGAAGCAGCTAGGGGATGGCACAGGCCTGGCAGAAGGTAAGCTTTCCAGAGTGTGGGTTACGGTTACCGGTCTTAAGCCCCCATACACCTTAAGATCGATCCATACAATCTCCATTAGATCTACCAACAACTGTGTAGTATAGTGGCCTCCATGATAGAATACATTGTAATTGGATTGGGGGGGGGGGGGGGGGGGGGGGTTAAAATAGACTCATTTAACCAAATGTGCTTTCTTTATGAATAAGCACCAATACTATGTTGAGGGAAGGGCAATTCCTACAACAAGCATCTATTGTTTGAACACAGATTTACCAATATTTGCCAAACCTGGTCTTCCCTGCCAGTGTAATATGCAATATAAATATATGACAGAGGTAGATGTGCTCCACAAACAGTATATGGTCGTTACACTGTGCAGGTTGAAGCAGAGAATATGTAACTTTGGTGATAAAAAAAAGCCCTTTAAGTCTTGTTAACCTTCTGGGCGTTGCGCACGTGGCACGTTTCTTTTTATAACCGTGCCACGGGCAATCGCGGCCGAGCACGACATGCTCCTCCGTGATTGCCTGCCCAGCTGGAGGATGTAAACATAAGTCCGGCGTCACTGGAGATGCCGGACTTATGCTGAAAAAAGGCGACGCCCCTCCAATTACACGGAGGTCTATGACGCCACCTACCCCCGCCCCCTTTGCGTCACCGGTGACGTGATCGGGGGCCGACCCGTAAGCATCTGCATACATGCTGATGCTCCTGACCGCCGTAGCAATCCGGCGTATCTAGAGCGTCGCTCTTGTTAACTGGGGTTGAGTTTCATGATGCATGATGTTAACTTGGGCTGAACGCTCAGAAGGTTAAAGGGCACCTACCACCAGAAATTGATCTTTTCATTTATGACACTAGAAGTGCCCATAATATAAGGGAAAGCATAAAAGAAACAAACTAAACTTACCTGTAAGGAGTTATTTAAAAAGATCCCTTGCAGCCTCCCCTCACTTACTGGCCCTGTTGACTTGCCTCCAAGGTTAGTGTAAGAAGGAGGGTGAAAGGAAGAACACTTGGTTTTAAAGGCACTTATACCTCTATCATGGAGAATATTTTTACAGACTATATATATATATACTAGGATTGTTTATTGGTTTCTATAAAAAAAAATGTCCATGTAGGATACACTTGAGCTGGCCATACACTGGTTAATTTTTTCAGTTTGATCGAAAAGAAAAATTGATTGGTTATTTGGATCATTTGAAAAAGGTTTACTTTCTTCTTTCAGAATTCAATTGACAAAAAATGGGAAATAAAATGGAACTAAATGGATTGATCAGGATGGAAGGTTGCAGTCAATTGTACAAGTATCTGATATTTTTCCATCAACGTGCAACAATGCATTCAGATTTTGTAACATGCGCACATACCTTTATCTTCATATCTGGATAGAAATGGAATTTAAGGACACTGTTTCGATTACACCGTGTGGTGATACCACGGATAGATACTGGATTGACAGTCGATATTTAAATTCCACAAATCGAGCAACTTAAAAATCAGACAAATAAAAGTTGATGTGTGTATGGATAGCTTGAAATATATAATAGATTAAAGCATCAGCGCTTGGATGACAGTGATCCTTGGGTAGAATCGACGACTGTTTGATCCCCTATATAAAACCATATATACAAACAAATATTGCTTGACTAGCTCTGTGTTACATAACATATGTTGCTCTGCTTGAATAGTCCTAAAAAATTTGAAAATGACCTAAAAAAAATGCCCACTCACCTTAACCTTTTCTTTAGCTGAAGGCTGTCATGGATGATTCTCTTTACGAACTCCAACTCTCCCCCCTCTGCCATAATCTCCGTAATGCCACCCGTGTTTACAGAGCTTGGAGGGGGGCGGCGAGGGTTTCTCGAGTTCACCCCCTGTGAGGACAGCAGAGGATATCAATGTAGGAACACGGCTCTACACACTGCATAACAGTTACCATGGTTACAGTGATCACTTCATGATACCAGGCCTCAGGCGAGCTGTCAGATGCAGGACTTTTATCATTACCTTACATGACTCCGGGACACCGACTGCATACAGGACTATTCAATACCAAATACTGCAATGCTGAAATGTTGACCGATTACAGGCAACAACTTCATGTTGCACTACCTCTTATATTTAACCTCTAGCGTTTTTAATGGGGCAGTATGGGCAATTGCGGCAGTGTACAAAGTACACTGTATACATTTTTCGCCCTCTATAAGCTTCTGTCCACATCGCTGGCGTCTTTAATGACCCCTCCATTAACCTGGAGTTCTATGGCATGCCCCAGCCCTCTTCCGCGTCACCGTAACGTCTCGCAGCCCTGGAAATGCTGCAGCCGCAGAGAAAGTCGCCGCAGCTTTCCCAGGATATACAGCGTTAATGGGAGCCCAGCTCCACGGGAGATTGTTTTTCAAAAACATTCTGGATGAGCTGGGCTTTTCATGAAGGCTAGGGAGGTTAAAGATGTGCCTTAAATTAAGTGTCAAAAATTTAATCCGGACTTGGCCTTGATGCAAGTGCTCAAGGACATTAGTGATCCATCCATTTCTCATTTGTTTTTAAGATACATGACTTGATTTTGCATTCGTTTCACGAACGATCGATCGCCATGCACATTGGCAATGATCATATCGTTCAGGAATTAAACTCTGCCCATCTTAAAGGTTTGATCCCGGTTGAACGGGTGAATACAAATCTAACAGGGATCTGATGTTCGACCCCCATCCCAAGTATGGGCCAGGAAACAAGCACCCAAAGAGTCAGTAAAGCATCTTAAAATTCTCCATTACAGTGCACCATAAACATCACTAGCACAGGATTAAGCAGGGTACAGACATACAGATATGGGCCACATTGATGGCCGGTTCGAGCGCTGGGCTCACTCACAGCCATCTATTTGGCCCACAATAATATGTGGCCATCGCTGTTTTCGAGTGGGACTAATCATTCCCGCTCGAAAACAGCCATATTGGACATGGCGGTTAATGCGGCCGATGTTCGTTGCTTTGCCTTGAGACCGCGGGTCTCCAGGTAAGGCATCGGCTGAGCTGGGGAGAGAGCAGAGCTGTTTCCCCGGCTCTGCCGATATCTGACAGCAGCGTGATGACGTCACCACGCTGCTACAGGGACCATCGGACGGCTCAAATGTCGAGCCATCTGTACCCTGCTTTAATCTCCAATGTTTGGTGCTTCTTGAGATCTATTGTGAGTGGTTTCAATGCTTGACCAAGTTCCTTATATAATGAGACTCCAATCCCCTATACATGCTGAAATCATTCTAACCTGGAGGATTTGCTTCCCTGAAAATACATAGTTCAAATAGGCCCTTATAAACATGCATAAAAAGGCAAACAAAAACACCACAACAAACACAAATTTGTGAATATGCAATAGTTACAATAAATCAATTCTCAACATAATGCATTGTGAACCAAAAGCACAGAGTTCCAAATGTTTTATGGACCAGAAAAAAGTTATTTTTATTTTAACTATGTATTTGCAGGGAAGCGCACTTTTCACACTAGCCATGCGCTGCTTGCAGCTGCGGTTCCTTGCTGATAATGGATACCACGTCTATTACAGGCCAATAAAACATATTTAGCAGTAAAAGTGTGGGCTGCGTGTCGTTTTGGGTAAAGTACGGCATTGTGCGTTACCAGAAATGCAAGCGCAGTGCTCGTGTGAAAGGTACACAGGTTTCCTTATATACAACAATGCAGCTAGTGTGAATAAAGTCAGAAAGTCAATAAACATGATTGAAACGAAGCACACCATAGACTTTAATGGAAAAAAAGGTTTTTACATTGTAGGCTTATTGTAATTTCCCAAAGTATGTCCATACAGGAGTCTGATAGACATTCTGAATATTATAACATGTTCAGATGCTATGTGAACAACTCACAATATCAGATAATGAATATTTCAATAATTCAATGTATCAGGTAAATTAGCACTGCAACCACTAGATGGTGCTGCAGATGTGCCAGGTTACATAGGAGAGCATGAGGGGAGTGATCCGTTAACCTGCAGCTGCCTCATTAGATCGGAGACACATGGAGCAGTGAGTTTGTGCTCCTGTGGCTGTGATCTCTGCCTGACGAATCCAGCTCGTTCACTGCTGTTCTGACAGGTCAGAGCTGGACGAGCTGGGACCGTTAGGAACGGCAGGGGGGTTAAAGTTCTTATACCAATAGACTAATAATGAAATAGATCGGGAATGCATGAACAAATAAATATAAAGACATACATTAATACCTACAGAGTACCTTACCTTAGCTTCCATCTGGTTGGCAAAAAATGGAGGATTGCACATACAAAAATCATATATGATGCCGGATTCTTCTTTCAAAGCATCCATTAGAAGTGTTTTCTGGGGAACTTTAACCACTAAGTTAGAAGAAAAAAAAAATAGGGATACATAAATGTTGATTGCACACAAAACTCAAAGCAACTAAAAGTTATCAGAGTTGATTTAATAACATTTCAATGTACTAACATCACCACAGAACATACACAGAAACTTCATACTGGCTGAAAGTTAAGGTAGCCATACGCGGATAGACTTTTTTCAAATTTATATTCGATTGACTTGTGCAATTGAATTCCTCATGTCCTCAGTCTCACATTGATCAGCTGTACAATCACACAGCGTGATCAATATAAAACCGATCGACTCCTTTCCATAGTTCTGTGCGGATCCTCCATAGTACCATCAGACACAAATCCATCCAAATACCCTTTTCGGACTATAAGACTATAAGACCATAAGACGCACTCAGTATTTAGAGCAGGAAAACCAGAAAAAAAATGTAAATGTTCAAATCAGTTGGAAAAAAAAACTGCCACAAAAATGGTGTCACTGGAGAGCACACCAGGCAATCGTCATTTTCCTCACACACGGGGAAGAGAAGGGGATGCCGCGTCGGATTCTGCACTCTACGTCTCCCTTCTTGCCAGCATGTGAGCTGCACGGTGAACGAAGCTAACAGGCATGTATGTCTCTCTGCTGTACTGCTTTTATCAGCAGGGATCTGGCTGTGACCGCATCTCAAATTTGACAGCTCCGGAGAGCTGGTGTGAAGCCAAGGCGCATTTGGACCATAAGACGTCTTATAGACCGAAAAATACGGTATATAGAAAACCCGCCAGATACTTGCATGATTAACTGACATTTTCTAACATGTCCCATCACCGCACGATCAATTTATGTCCAATTTTAGGTCACTTTTGGTTGATCGATTCAGGTAAAAAGCAATTGATTTTCAAACCATCGACTTAAGCGATCGACTTTTTCATGTTGATGGAACAGAAAAAAAAACGATAATACATGCTATTGTTTCTGATACTCTGAATTTTTTAAGCTCACCTTTCATCATTA
Source organism: Ptychadena robeensis (assembly GCA_036250615.1). NCBI lineage: Eukaryota > Metazoa > Chordata > Amphibia > Anura > Ptychadenidae > Ptychadena > Ptychadena robeensis. The sequence goes on from CM070033.1 coordinate 167,148,316, forward strand.
CAACTTTTCTTTCTGAAACTTCCCCTCTACCCCTTGCCACCTCATCTGTTATACCCTACATATTCCCCTTCTTTACATACTCCCTGCTGTCATAGCTGTAATAGAGCATTTACTGACAAATCCATTAGTCGATTTTGGAGGCAGAGCCGACCAACTACTACGAGGAGTCAACTACTCGCCTCTCTGTGTGTGCACCGACCAGCTGCATGCAGTCTCTGCCTCTCATACCCCACATACCCCTCTCTTACGCATAATTCCCAGCGTCATACCCCACATACTCCTCTCTGAAGCCCCCCATACACCTAAGATCGGCCAACAACTGTGTAGTATAGTGGCCTCCCTGATAGAACACATAGTGATTGGAAGGATTAGAAAGGTCCTCATATTACATGGTTTTGGTAGAATAAAATTTGATTGTACATTGTATAGAAAGATTGTAAGGTGTATGGGGGGCCTTTACACATGATGCCTGGTGCCATACCCCCACATACTCCTTTCTTACACATAATACCCAGTGTCATACCCTACATACCCCAGTGTCATACCAAGTGTCATAACCCACACACTCCTCTCTTACACATAATGCCCAGTGTCCTACCCCACATACTCCTTTCTTAAGCTGGGCATAGACGTGCCGATTCCTGCATGACCCGACCGCCTATCGGATGCCATGCTCGTTCCCAAGATTGGACTAAAATCAGCCGTCATATCGGATTGCACAGTGATCCGACATGACGGATAATTTTGATCTGATCCCATTGGTTCGGATGGGGGCGGCTGCCCACAGCCGAAGTAATGGGCGGCAAACAAAGGGTGCGGGCGATTCTCGGCACCAGCGGGCGGATGTGATGACGTCATCACACCCGCTATGTCGGGTCGGGAATTGACGGGAAATCGTCCCGTCTATGCCCAGCTTTACACATTATGCCCAGTCTCATACCTCACATACTCCTCTCTTACATAATGTCCAGTCTCATACCCACATACTCCTCTCCTACACATAATGCCCAGTGTCATACCCCACACACTCCTCTACACAAAATGCCCAGTGTAATGCCGACATACTCCTTTCTTACATATAATGCAGTGTCATACCACACATACTCCTCTCTTCCACATAAAGCCTGATGTCATACTTCCTCTCCTGGAAATGCTTTGCTCAGTCAACATGCTATTGAATGAATTAAAAAAAAAACACAATTCTACTTTCTTAAGACTTCGCTCTTGACTCACACAATCCTCTTCACAATGGTTATTTGTGGAAGAGATTAAACCCTCTCTGCATGCAACCCATTTTCTGTTCTAATATTGATTTATTTTTTAATTTTAGCATTACACAAATGCAAATAAATGCTTAAAATAAAAAGGCTTTGAATGGGACAAAACTAAAAAAATTTACAAATAAAGATAAAATATAGGAAGGACATTGCGGCGAGATCCATGGACTCCATCAGATCTCAGAAATACCAGGAGAAGCATTAATTATACATGTAAGCCAGAAGAATGAGAGAAGAATAGGGGCGTTTTGTGAATTGTCACCAGGGACTCCTCTGATGGGGCTTTGGGGCAGGGAGCCCTTTCAGGTTGATACGTAGAGAAATGAACAATGACAAATTTGATTTCCTTTCTGTTATTAGAGCGCGGTTTAACCTGATGTGTGGTCCCTTCTGCTTTGTCATCTCCGTACTCCCATGTGGTGGCTGTTATGTGATGGCACACAGCCAGTCACGTGGAAGGACAGTCGTTTGTCCACATCTGCCTCCTTTTACTTCAGCCTCTGATATCAGAGACATCTGGTTATTTGCTTTTGTTTTAAAGATGGCATTAAATGTAGCAGTCACAACCACCCCACCATGCCAATGGTCTTCAAATATAATTTTTTTTTTAAAAAAGGAGTTAAAATTACTGTGAGCTTATTATATGATGTTCACAAACAGGTTGTCCTTAGTGATGATGTTTTATAGGTAATAATATTGTAAATAGGGAAGTCCTTTACCTACACTAGTGGTTGCCAAACTTTCCTTGCAAGGCCCCCCTTTTCTATTTAGGAACACTATCGAGCCCCCTCACCTATTCAAACACAGGTTAAGAATGAGGGCCCAGCTGGAATACCTTTGAGCCCCCCCAGGGGGTCCCGTCCCCCAGTTTGGGAACCACTGACCTACACACTGATGCATACCTGTTTTTATGCGTGTTTAGCCCATATGCTTAAAGTGGGCGCTCTATGCTAAAGTGCTCACTAAACATGGGCAAAAACATAACATCACCCATGACACACCATGTAGGATGGATGTGTAATGTAAATACGTCCATGACAGACAACACTAGCGTAAATCCATCGGGGAAAAAAACAGGATGCACTACCGACATTGCAAAATGTTTCTCCCTAAAGGCACAGGGAGAAGAAAGAAAATTCCATTGGTTCTTCTCTGTTTTAACACTGGATCAACACAAGCCTTGCATCTTTGATACGCCCAATGTAGTGTCAAATGTAAGGCTCTGTGCCGATTCTGAAGCAGCCCAACATGACATGACTCCAACGTGCCTGTGTGTACATGACTGTTGATATTCAATGAGCTTTAATTCACCCATAGAGAACGCATTGGTAAACACGTCAACAACGCTACCCTTGCAATTTAATTATGTTTTGTACTCTCCTTATGCCGTGTAACAAAAATGTGTTCTGTTGGTACACCAAAACTCCTTCGCAGGGATTTTGATGCAGTGGAGACACCGACTCTGTTTCCACATGTGCTGCCACCCGTAGCGAGATTGAATGGCCGCGGTTAAAAAACGCTTCTCAATTATTGGGACACGGTTATTATTGAGACACTGTTTTTAGCCACGGCCATTCAGGTCTATGGTCGCAGTCAGGGGTGATCGGCCGGCGGAGGCTGTGGCCCACGATTAGCCGAGATTTTAGGTCGCGGGTCATGCGGCAGGGGAAGAGCTCCATTGAATAACATGGGCGTGATTATAATCGGGCTGTGGGTGGCCACACATGAAAGCATAGCCTTAGTGAATAAAAGTTACATTTCTAGAACAATAATTCTATGAATCCAAACAATTATTTTTATTAAAACTAGATCATGAATTCAAATGGATTGCTACAAATACCACATTTTGTACTTGCCAACCCAAGTATAAACCGAGACACCCAATTTTATCTACAAAAACAGGAAAAACACATTGACTCGAGTATAAGCCGAGGGTGGGAAATGCAAAGTCAGATAGTGGAGTTTTCTAAATTAAAAAAATAAAAAGAAAGCACCATTGTCCATAGGAATGAATCAAGGTGCCACACAATCAATAAAGTTAGGTTTACGGTTATAACAGGATGGGTTTTATAAGGCAATTCTAAGTCCAAACCTGAAAATAAGTTTTCATTCAAAAAGTTTTTTTATTATTATTATTGAATTGGGAGCAAAACATGGAAACTTATTTTCATTTATGAATCATAAGTAGCGTAGTTTCCTATTTGAATTTCTATTAAATTCCTTCTCCTTCTCCAGTAACAATTAATAATTGGGGCCACCAGGAACAGTAACCGGCCACCAGATGGAAGTGGGGTGCGGTTTGTTTACATTACATCAGTTGGTGGCGGAAACACAACAGAGCTTCACGGAGGCTGCTGGTGTCTGCTGGTGTCTGCGATTCAGCGACTCGGGACAGGTGAGTGAACTCCGAGTTAAGTTTAGGCCGAGGGGAGCTTTTTCAGCCCATTTTTTGGGCTGAAAAAGTCGTCTTATACGAGTATTCACGGTAAGTCCATTTGTACATATTGACTTAAATTTTCCTTAATTGTAGTTGTGTTTTGAGTTTAGCAATATTCTAATATTATTTATATGAAGATCTAAGCAGTCCTTTAACCGTTCCTGTATGCGTGTACACTGTAAGGTATGTACATAGCCTTATGTACCGTATCAAAGCCTGACCACTTGTGAATTTCTACATGTGCGTTTGTGCATTTTAATAGCACATTTCAGTAATGAGAGATGATTAAGTGGTTGACCCATCCACCGTTATCAACAGCTTATCTTTAATACCGCCAACATGTCCTGTATGATTATACAAGAGGAAGTGAGCCTTTCATTTAACCAGTGAATCTGCTTAGATATTCAGCCTTCATCCAGGAACACTTCACAGGATCCTCACAAAGCACTCCTCCATATTTCCAACAGAGGAAGGGGCAGAGAGTCAACACAGGCAGCACAATCAACTTCATGCAATGTACTTTCCAGAGACTCTTTCACCAAATCTTTGTCTTACATAAAACACTGTCCCAGTATTGCAAAATTAATATTTACACTATTCCATTCTGCTTTCTTTCTCTTCAAGAAAGCAGTCAGTCTTCTTTCAGAAAAGATTGCTACTGCATATTCTGAAATATAAACTACCATTTTCCGCACCTAAAATGTTCTAATGACATTAAATTTGGCTGAATAATCAAGATTTTTTTTTTTAAATATCAGCATTTTATAACAATATCATCGCCAATTTTGCTGTCTGTGAGAAGGTTGCCGAACATCTGAAAATAATCTTGCTCTAGCACCATACCCATATTTTTTTTTTGGACTATACCCATAGTCCCCACACCATCCTGGGAACAATTAGCTCTGCCATCCCAGAGGTAGAACTGTGTTTTCCATTAGCTTCATCCAAGTAAAAACACACTTCCAGGATGGAGATCTTACCTGCATTAGCACTAGCCGTCCCATTCTCTGAACACACTTACCAACCTTATGAGATTGATCGCTGGGTTATTTACATGTCATTTTGTATTGTACTAAATACATTTTGTAACAAAGACTCTTTATATCCTCCCATATGTAAATAGCGCCATGGGTAAGTGTTTAGTTTTTCCAGATGTAAAATGTGTCTTTCCTATTAAGCTAGGACACACTCTCCGATTTAAGCATACAATCATATAAGATTAGATGTGAAGAACCTCGATTTTGGTTTTCATCGTTTGTTACCGGTGCGCTATAGTGTCATACAACACGTAGTACAATAATCGAGGTAGAGAAATCGATGATTTGGCTAAAATCTGTTGATGTTACGATGCCTACAAACAGTAAATTCACGTCATCGATACAATGTACGATGTGCTGAAATGAAAATGAAAAAGTATCACGATCATGGTAACAATTCCACGATAATTTTCCAAACAAGTCCGATCACTTTTGTGGCGATCAACTTTAACTAAATTCGTCGATTGTACCATGTGTCCGCCGCTACGATTTTGGTACGATCGATGTAAATTTTCATTGATTTACATCGATGTACGCCTTTTAAAATCGAGCCGGGGGGGAGTGTGTTCCTAGCTTAGTTCCATAAGTACTGCTACTGCTAGAAACACATGCTAAAGTTTCAGCCCTGAACCTCTGCTGGAGCTAAGACCTCACTCCTGGCACTGGGCTTGGGCTGGAGGAATATATAGTGAATACTGAAAGGTCCAGTCCTGCCTACTTTGCTGGAACATGCTGTATATTTACTTGATATCGGAATGGCTGTGTCTTTGTTTTTTTCCCTAATATTCTCTGCAAAGCTTTAGTTGCGACTTATGGTCTGGTGCGTCTTTTGAACTTAATTCATGCAAAAACTTCACAAGCTAAAGCAATCCCACAACCCCTCTCTACATCTACAGCAATTCATGTTCAGGGGCTTTGCAATCAACTCACAAATCAGCTAGTTGGAATCATAACATCTCAAAACAAAAGGACATTTGCTGTGCGTTCCTGTGCTTTAGCTGCCCCCCTCGTCTTATTATTCCAAAGTGAAAATCTGATGTCTTTGCGATATAAAAAAAACATTGCACACAATGCAACAGGATTAGCAGAACAACGACTATTTAGGGGGATGTGTGACAAGTTAGGTAAAGTGTACAAACACATTGCACATAAAAATCACATCATTTACACCTAATGGAATAAATGAAGTACATGTTATAATTCCATAAATCTAGGCAAATGCAAACACGGTTTTTCGATGACCACAAACGAATGTGCTCTGCGACTCGGCAAATTAAAAGTTACAAAACTACAGTTTTCACTTGAAGACATATTACATGGAAATCTTTGAATAATAATTTATTTATAGCTGCCAGACTGATGAGGATGACCCATGACCCCATATCCTGATCCTCAATTTTCCTGTATGTCTCAGTATATGTGTTGCTAATACATTGCAATATCAGAACTCGGATCATTTGTTATTTATGAAGCTATGCATTACTGAATATACTAATTAAGGGGAACATTGCTCAGTAAATCCCTAAGACCATTTAAAATAAATACCAATGGTACATGTCTTCTAAAGCTTCAGTGAATTGTGAAGGCTCAACGGAAAATGCTTTGAAAACGTTTTATCAACCCGGTTTCTTCCCATTTTGGAGAAATTTCACTTTAATTACTGTCCCAAACAGCACAAGAAAAGACATGAATAGTTATGACTGAGCAAGAACATAAGTGCTTGTTTCCACTTATATGGCCGGCGCGGCACGATTGCCACCAATAAGAACCGCATCTCATGCAGTTTTTAGCTGCGGCCATTCATCTCTATGGCCGCGGCAGGGGACTAGCCCATTGAACAAAATGGGCGCGATTATATCCGCCCCATGGGCAACCGCAGGCGTCCGCTTTAGTGGAAACAAGCCCTAAAGCAGATTGTACTGCTTTATATTTATTGGGCAAAAACTATTTGCGTGGTCTGTGATTCCATATGAGACATTCCACTCCTGTGGTGTCAGCTTTAAAGAGACTAAAGGTCCCCACACATGCAACGAGCGGCAGCCGATTTTGCCGCGGACTGATGTGCGTGTGGCCATCGGCAAAATTGGCCACCGATTGCAGGTGCCCACATGGGATGACAATTCCCAAAGCTCGGTTGGCCAGAGCCACAAATACAGCTCTTCAGCTTCCTTGTTGCGGTTCCATGGATGATAGCAAGCCTTGTCATCTCCCTCCTATCAGCTTATACATGCTGGAAGACAGCAGGCATGAAGGAAGAGAAAGCATGATAGCAGCACCCGATATGCCTGGCTGACGAAGCAGCTGTTGCTACTTGTTCTCCTCCCAGTGTTCGATGCTGGAACTGACACCAGCCACCGCGGGGGGTGGGGGAGGGGGGGTGGTGACCATCTCCTACCTGCACCCCAGGACACAGATGCTGGTGGGTGGGGTGCCCCAGAAATATAGCCAGCAGCACCGAGGGTAGGATTGAGGGTCTCAAGAGGGGAATAGAGAGATGTAGCATAAAGGAGAACCCAGCCACACTTCCCCCCAAGGCCCCCCTCCCTCCTCAAAATCAACAGAAGAAACTCCCATGGAAGTGACTGAACTAGCTATGTGTGTGTCAAGGATCAGGATACACAAAAAAACTGAAAGGGGGCCACTGTTTATATCCTGTCTTTGGGCCCTTATACACTATACACTCTGCATTGTTTTACAGCATCACACACATTATCACAGTATACACCACATGTTAGCAGATAGGCTGCTTGTAAAAATTGCACCATGGCTCCTGGGTACTAAGGTCCGGGTGCCTCTTTCCCAAGGTAACCGTGGCCGAAGCCTAGTCTCCCAGGTAGTCGGGGGACGAAACATGGAGAGACTGCCAGGCCAGAGCCGTAAGCAGCCTCTCCCCACCACGTTCTGGGGCAATCCAGAAGGACTTTCAACACGTGCAAGGGAAGTCGGGGGACAGACTTACATCTAAAATAAATAAATGCCCAGTGTACAGCATAGGGCTGACCTTTCGGTAGGTAGGTCTTAGTACTCGCTTAGAGTGTAGAGCAAAATTTTTAATATGTGTATATACACTTGAAGTACCCATTCTCTGAATTCACCGAGCAACTTAAAGCGGACCTACCACCAGGAATCTATGTTTTCATTAATGGCACTAGAAGTGCCAATAATAGGGAGGAATGCAGTGAAAACCCCCAAAAACGTACCTGTAATGAGCAATTTAGTAATATAATCAGGCATTCCTGTTCACTTCCTGGTTACTGGAGGTAGCAGGACCCGGCAGCACGTCACAGCAGCACGTGATTTTTCAGTGTAAATCCAACACATGGTGGTGCAATATCGCGGGTGGCCACTGGGGACCTTCAGTGTTTTCCTATGGCAAAGCAGCTCACTGAAAAATCACGTGTTGTGACGAAGCTGCCGCGGTCTGCTCTCTCCATAAACCAGGAAGTGAACAGGAATGCCTGATTATATTACTAAATTGCTCATTACAGGTACGTTTTTAGGGGTTTTCACTGCATTCCTCCCTATTATTGGCACTTCAGTTGCCATTAATGAAAACATAGATTCCTGGTGGTAGGTCCGCTTTAAGGGGAGACACATTTCCCAATCTGGCACTAACAACTTACCAATAAGCAGCTATTTATATATGGGAGGAGATATGAGTCTGTGTCACATCATTTCATTACTGCAATGCAAAAGGTTAATGTAAAAACACAACTCATGCTATCAAAACAACATCTACTCACTCAAGTACTGGTGTTGTGAGCTTGAGTTTGTTGTTGTGATTATATAATGTCACTCGTCCCATATGTAACTACATACAGCTGGGCGAATGGCACACTATGCTGGAACTAAAACTTGTCTCCTGGCACTGGCTTAGCCAAAGGGAGCAGAACAAAGCTTTTCCTTCTGGTACTGGCCTTTTGGCTTTGCTGGAGGAATCTAGAGTATAAGCTGCATGGTCCAGTCCTTCCTAATATGATTGAACATGCAGTATAAGTGCTTTATATGTGAATAGCTGGGGCTCTCACTCTGACTGAATTTTCAAAAAATTTTCTCTCCAAAACTCTGGGGTGCGTCTTATAGTGCGGAAAAATACAGTAAATTTTATCCTTCCTCAACCCCTCTAGCATTTGTACCCATTTTACCTCTGTTCTTTTTATGTAATTCTTATTATATATTATAAAAACATATTTCCTAAAATAAAGAATAATCATAAACCGGTTTTGGCGCTGCTGTCCTTTTGCGAGTTAAGAAACAAAATAGAAATATATTCCAAGTATTCAAAAAATACGTTCAACTGTATACAATACTGAACCTTCATGAACAGGGAAATAGAAAGCATAGACCTCAAACACATTACCAGCGTAAATAATAAATACCTTTGATCAGATCGGCCAAGTTGTTCTGCTCCACGTTTTTCTTTGCATAATTGAAGCAGATGTCGTCTACTTCGGTAGCAAGGAAATACCAGCCGTTTAGTGTGGCCCCCAGCAATGGATAGATGCAGGATGCTCCGGTACCTGTGAACAACAGAAGGCCTATGAAACAAAGCATGAACTATAAAGGGAAACCATAGCCAAATTATTTGTTTTCACCCATCAGGTTTTCAGCTGAACCTCAATTGGGGATATTGGCCACTTCCTATAGAACTGGTGGTCTCAAAGGGAACCATTAAAACGCACAGACAACTAAAAAACCAGGACATTTTTCAAAATTGTTTAAGTTAGATATATTGACCCAACTTCCTGTCCCAATCATCCTTTAGCAAAATATTAAACAGCTGGCAAGTACAGAGTAAAGAAAAAATTATGATAAAACTCAGATAAAAAAAAGTATAAATGAAATATTTTTAGGAAAAATGTTCCTGCATACAACTTCAGCCACAAAAATGTTCCCTAGTGAACACGCCATGCAATGACAGAGGAAAACATCAGCAGCAATCTTTATCACAAATTCGGGGAAGAGGGGGGGGGGGGCGGAGGAGGTCCTCTGTTCTGCAGATCTCTATATCCCCTTTTACGGACGCAACAAGATGCAGGGCCTTATGGTCCAAAATATGGTGATGTAAATTGTATTGTGTGCCGTACCTATGAGCTGCTAACGATGAGTGGTTAGAGCTCCAGTCCTAAAAAGATATAATGACCTGATGTCCTTGGAATCATCTTTTTTTTTCCAGGCTTTCGGGGAGCGGTTTTATTGGTTTTCTGGGAAATAACTTTAATTCAAGGCAGTTGGAGATTAGGGACTTACCCAGCTTTGACTGCTGATAAGACCTGTGGGGTATTCTAGGGGCGCGACATTACAGTTACGGTTTTTTGGGGGGGGGTTTTTTAGGCAGTTGTCCCTATTATCATCACTTCTAGTGCCATTATAACATAGGATTAACCTTGTTGATAGGTCCAGCTCTGTAGTAGGCCCTCGCACTTGGGAAAGATGAATGAGGAGCGGCAAGGAGGTGTGAAGAGGGATGTCTTATGCTAGGCCATACAGCGCCGAGAAATAGACCCGATCAACAAGCCGATTGAAGTTTGCCGATAAAAAAAAATCGGGCATTTTTCTCGGATGTGATCTAACAAAAAATCCCCACATAGGAAATGAGTTTTGAACGATGGGAACAGTTTTGATGTACAATCATGAGCGGAGGTTTATCGTTAATTTTTGTCGTCAATGTTTTCTGAATGGGAAGTAATAAGTAATATTTGGCGGGATGGATCGGTGTTCATTGTAGTCGGGCGTACAAGGAAAAGTAGAATGATGTAACCGGACGATTAAATTGTTACCAACATGTCCGATATGTGATGCGCCGATTTTCTGCTAAATTTTGATCGGGGAAAGCTCTGTGTACCATGTGGGCAAAACCCGATTTTAGGCCCGATTAATGAAAAAGCTTTGATCGGGCTATTTACGGGTGTTGTAGGGCTTAGCATAACTCATGACATGGACAGTCAATGAAGGCTCCTTCCTAGGTCTCCTATACAGAGATCCTTAGATAGCAACAGTGTCAGATATAATCATCACAGCCTCCCCACTAGTCTGCAGCCCCTGCACGTTTGATGATCTCTATAGAATATGTCAGCAGTGGATCAATAATATTAAAATAATGCCCAAAAAAATTTGTGTTCATAGAAAGCAAAATGGACAGCTCACTGACATTGACTTGTCTTGAAGTCCTATTTTATTTTGATATGGTCTAAAAACGATGGATGTTTTTTTAAGACACCGTTAGCTCTGCTATACTAAAAATCTACATCCCAGTGTGTTTTAATTTAAGTTGCTCAAAGCGGATACATGCAGGCCTCACTCATGGTGTATGGCCTAATTGGTAACTAAAAAAACTTTCCAAGTTCACTCAATATTACAGGAAAAAAAAGGGGAAATATTGGGCAATGCCTTAACTAGTGCCACTCAAGTAGAACATGGTTTCATTGTCATCCTACTACCCTACCAGTATTTCAACTGTGTTTTAAAAGGGGTTTAAAACCCTTGGTGAAACAAGTGTGCAGAGAATAAAAAACACAAAAAAAAACACCGAGTTATTTTAATTACTTAACGGTTTAGTGCCTTCGTTTTAACGTTTGAAAATCTTCAGGCATGTTCCTGCTCATCATTCAGCCCGTTTCCTACATGATATGGTGATGCAGAAGTCATCCTCCATTACTAGATGGCAGTGTGGCATGCACTCGACATCCATATGCGATTGAGCCCTTTCACGCTATATGTTTTTTGATGCATCATTTAATGTGCAAAACATGCGTTTTGCACATTACACATCTGCCTCTCTACTTTGAGCAGAGCATCAAAAATGCATGCAGCAGGGGTCCTAAAAAGCAGTGCGAAGACTGCTTCTTAAAAAACGCCAGCGCATGCATGTGAATGGTAACACCGGTTGCTGTGAGAACCAGTATTTCAAAAAAAATGCATGCATGTTTAAGAACTGACAAGTGTGTAAAGTGTGAAAGAGGCCCTTAGCAGACAGGCTTTCAGGGAGCTGCCCACATGCCATCTACTGCTTAAGAGGGGAGGACTTCTGGGTAACCATAATCAAACAGAAAAGTTGGCTATGTCTCTACGTGCCTTATCCACATACACGCTGCAGCACCAGGCTGTTCCCGACGGTGTTTCCGCCAAGCACTAGCGTTGACACTTCGGACCAAGCGGATCAAGCAGAAACTTCAATGGGAACAGTCAGTGCGTAGGCAGGTGATGTGGAGCTGTGAAACATCCCGCCAAGAATGGCTCATTAGTGCAGGGGTGGGTGCCAACGAACCCGAGACATAGCTGCGGGGAGTGCCTGCATCTTATGGTCTGATGTGCGACCGGCGGCCGCCGGGAGGAGAGTGAGGAGCAGAGCTGCGGCAGCGTCATTTGCTACGTGTTCGCTTTCTACTAAATGCCCGCCTCCCTGCATCCCCCACCAACGAAAACACAGAGGAGAGCTGTGTGCTGTGTTTCCAGTGCGGCTATTGGAGGGCTCGGCCGGCTGGTGCAGGGGATGCCGAAAATCCACAGAACACTGAACAGATCAGGTAGTGTGACGTGTTGTGCTGAGCGTGTACTGCTGCTATGACCCTGTGGCCTGTGAATTGAATATGCATCCATTATTAAGTGCATTGCATGATCCCAATTGAGGTGAAAAAATATTAAAATCTTTTTTTTTCTGGATTTTTAGGCCCTTAAAAAACTGGGTGCGTGCTATGGTCCGGTGCGTACTATAGTCCGAAAAATACGGGTTAAATTGTAATCAAAAAGCATGAAAAATTATTATGGAGCTCCTATCAAAGTAACATCCCAATCAGGATTAGGATAGGTTTAAATGTGTTGCTTCTAAGAAACATAACTTACTACATTCATTTCTGTTCAAATTCCTGCACAATGAATGTAAGTTACTTTTGTTATAACTTTTTCCCCAGGAAAAAAAATTGTTGTTGTCTTGGATAGTGAAAAAAAGCCGTAATTAGAGCTCAGGATTAATATAAAGATATAAATAAATATGATGTCCCACAATTAGCGGAGAGAACAGAAGAAACAAATTCAATGATACCAAGGACGCTAAAATAATAAACATAGGGATGAAGGAAACAAAGCCGCCAACATTGACAACGTCTTGGCATCAGAGCAGAGATCTAACTAAATTAGCAAGCCAGAGCTTTAAATGACTTGTGCCTGATATAAAAAATAACAGGTTATGCCTCTATTTTATAATTGACTCTCTACAAAGAAAAAAAATAATCCCCTAAATCGAAGCTTGCTCTAATTAATAAAGCAACAAAAAGTCATAATATCAAATCAAAACCCATTGTAAGCCCCGATTAAACCTTTTAGACACAACTCCATACAATTACTCTAGCTCTACCAAAAAATATGTAGTGCCAGGTCCTCCCTGATAGAATACATAGTGATTGGAAGGGTTTGAGATAGGTCCTCGTATTACATGGTTTTTTTAATAGAACCAAAAGACTCATGTACAGAAATTGTATGGAAAAATTGTAAGGAGGGGGGGGGGGGGGGCTTTGTAAGTGGACACTCTGAAAACATGGGCACTTTAACTGAAACATATTTTGGACCCAGTTTGATGCAAAAGACACAATTTATTTTTGTTGTTAAACCTCAACAGAAGAAACTACAAGCTCAACTTATTGTAAATTCCCAAAGAAATAAAGTCTTGGTTGAAGCCTAATGGCGATTCTAAAGCCCCCAATAGACCTTACAATCTTACCATACAATTTTGTACAATCAACTTTTCTTCTACCCAAAACCAGTAATATGAGGCACTTAAAATCCTTCCAATCCAATATGTAATCCATCAGGAGGTTTTAGACTGAAATGTCCTTTCAATCTACCAACAACATGTAGGGCTGGGTCCCCTGATAGAATCATAGTGATGGGAAAAATGAATTAGAAAGGTCCTCATATTACATGGTTTAGTAGAAGAAAAGTTGATGTACGAAAATGTATGGTAAAAGCCTGACACAAACACAACGCCGATGTTTGATTGGTAGCAGACTAGTCCCGATATCTTTTCCGAGGATGCTAACGTGATGACGTATCACGTTAGCATCCATTGCATTGTGGGGCCCCTTCATAGGCTGGGGCACCCTTGGTGGGACGGCCATAAGCTGCGATGGAGACGCCCGTCTTCATGCAGCTTATGCATGGCTTGGCTCGGCGTTGATTGGCCAGAGAAGTATCGGACTGTCTGTTTTCTCTGGCCGGCCGAGCAGTGGGGCGGACAGGGATCTGTCGCCCCATTCGTGGGCACATGCCGATTAGCGGCCCGGTTGGTCAGATTAAAACAAAATCGGCCCGCTTATGGCATGGTATGGCTACCATAGAATGTATGGGGGCTTTAGACTCCTGGCACTGTACAAGGACAAACTGTGGTTGCCATACAGAGCTGCTTTTCTTTCTTTCCTAGTCTATATTTATATGTGAAGGACATTAGAAGGCAGCTAAAACACTTCCATATTGCAGTGCTACTTAAAAATACATATAGGAACATAACTGGATATACAGGCTCAACGCTGATCCCACCTTCCGACCGGCAGACCGGCTCAATGCCATGGAAACAGCCAAGGCTCCATCGACATCCCCACCAAGGAATGCGCTTACCGCAGGGGGTGTCGACGGAGACTAAAACGCTGTGGAAACATACCCTAAGGGTCCATTGTATTACCTTCCCCTGCTTCTGTAAATGGGCCACAAGCCACTAAGTAGGTCACTAACGGTACTAAAATCATGCAAAATAGTACGAGTATAAAAAGGACAATTTTATTAAGATCCAAAAAAAAAGGAAAAACACTAAATACATGTTATGCATAATCAAAATGCTTCATAGTTCAATAATCGGTTGTAGTCCACGCGTTTCACCCCTCAAGAGGGCTTCATCAGGACAGAATCTCTGTCACAGATCATAATAGAAGAGGTACTACATCAATAAGGGTGTCTGAAGTCGGTGTATGGTCCCAGTCAAGGATGGGTGGAGGAAATCGGCATATGAGCCCCCTTGAGGGGTGAAATGCGTGGACTACAACCGATTATTGAACTTTGAAGCATTTTGATTATACATAACATTTATTTCATTTTTCCTATATTTGGACCTTAGTAAAATTGCGTGATTTTAGTGCCGTTAAGGTCCCTGGGGAGTAGCCACCTCAATGTTCTGGTTGTGTTTATCTTAACCATTGGTTATTATTTTTTATATTATGTTTGGGATGTAGGCACAGACCTTAAAGAGTTCCCTTTACTGCAATTTTTACAGCTAAGGCCATGCACAAATAACATTTTTAAAGTTGTGACATTACTCTAAACTAAAATGGCAGCAATAACCCATATAATGCACTTGAACATGTACGATTTTGTAAGAAATCCTTTCAATTATATTTCAATTGGATAAAAATTCTAACTATTACAGAGTATAATTACACACAAATGTCTGAATCAGGGATCCCTCATATCGCAGAGAAGTAAAAATTGTTATAGATGAATCCAGCTAAACACTTCCATGGAGAAGATGCCTGTGGTGGAGGATATCCTGCTTCACTAGCCATCCGCTACATCACTAATCAGATTGACTACATTAAACCCTAATCACCATGGCTGGCACACATCTCTGAGCTCCGTGCTAAGCCAAGTGCTATGGTTCATAAAGGAACACGCGCACTTCTTACAACAGATAGTCTAATAAGCCGTATTGTGAGGGGAAAAAATGGTCAATGGTTTAAAGCAGCCGCCTTCATCCAATGGGTTGTGTTGGATACAGAGATCAGAATTTTGTTGCCATCCAAAAACTTAAGCCATTGCTTTACAAAACAAGTCTTTTCTTTCTGGTGGAATTTCATCTGTAGGTGGAAAGTTTTCATACTGTTTTACAATATGCCCAAAATGTGCAGCCCCCCAACAATTAAGCAGGGAACACACGGCTCGATATTGGAGCCATTCGAGGTTCCCTGCAGCAGCGCGATGAAGTCATTGCACTGCTGCCCGTTATCCAAGGAGCTAGAGGCCCAGCACTGCTGTGTCTCCAGCTCAGCCAATGCTTTGGATGGAGACCAGTGGTCCCCATGCAAGGCAATGGACATCAACCGTGGTTTACGGTCATGTCAGATATCCCTGTTTTCGAGCAGGGTTGATTGGTCCCACTCAAAAACAGGGATGGCCGCATATGATATAGGGCAGACAGATGTCCGTGAGCATCCACAGTGCTCGTAGCGGCCATAAATCTGGCCCATATCTACATGCGTGTACCGAGCTTTAAACCTCTAGTTTGCTAACCTAAAATCTGTTATCACAAATTTTCACCACTGCAAGGCATAGGTTAGCCACAGCTTTAGAATTGGGGAAAATTAGTGCACAAGTTTAGAAGGAAGCCAAACCATGATATATGAAAATACTGCATTAGTGCTTTACCTCCTGGGCGTTCTGCCCTAGTTAACTCGAGTTGAGTTTCTCAGCTAATAAAACTCACCCCGAGTTAACATTGGGCAAACTCACCATCACTGGCGACACCATGTATATGTTCCGTGGCAGGAATTTGCAGTGGATTTTATTGTGATCTTTTTAACCTCCCTAGCGGTTGAGACGAACCCTGTTCGTTCACCGTTCAGGGTACACCCGATACCTTCCTGGAAAGCTGCAGCGATTGTCTCCATTTTAATGGAGGAGCGCCGGCTTTCCTGCCCACACAGCCAGCGTCAATAATGACACTGGCTGTGTGGAGAGCAGCGGCGGGAAAGAGGAAATGACAGGTGCCTCGATTGCCCGTACCGATACAGACAGTGCGCTAGGAAGGTTTAAAAAGCACCCAGTAGGTTAATGACCGATAATAGCCCTTTAAACTTACCTAAAAGTGCTTGTAAACATGAAAAAAAAAAGATACAATACTCACCTGTCAACAGTTCAGATGCTGGAAAACTGCTAAAAAAAAACGGGACGGGACAGATGCCCCAAACCCCATTGCGGCTGCCTCGGCGCGATGTAAGGCAGTGGGAGGGGCGCATTTGGAAAAAGCACCCCCTCCTGCTGTCAGAAAAAGGGTTTTATTTAAAATATCGGAACTCAGCAGTACCAGGCGGTAGGTCCGCTTTAAACTACAACACTGCACAATTTGTATGAGTTTCCCTACTTGGAAGAACAGGCAGCATGTCTGGTGGATTGGATTTGACTAGAGGTACCAAGGAATTAATCGTGTGAACACACTCTATTACTGAATGATTAAGCTGCTCCAAAATTTCCTTTTGTGTAGGAAACCTGTGTTACTCCTCTTCTACCTTCCCACTGAAAAAATACCAGCTAGCATTTAGCATCTTCTTTGCTTGGATGGGATCACTGAACATATATGGGCCTCCAGTACAGACAAACTGCAGTGACCTGTATTAGTGATATGACATGTCATAATGATCCCCCAACAATAAGACACTGGTTTATATTAATTTTAGGTACAAAAAAAAATTAACTAGGACTGAGTAATATTAAATCATTTCATTTGTTTGAATTAATATATGGAATGACCACTAGATGTCACTGCAGTCAAAGTTTTTTTTCAGCTTCTCCCAACTCAGCTCCGGTTCAGACCGTCTTTTTATGTATTATTTTCCTGGGGGCGGCATTCACCCCGCGTTGCACACTGTGTGTAACCAAACACAGGGACTTGCAGGCACTTTCTGACAGTTGGCAGCAGGCTAGAAAGCGGGTGAAATACATAGGGCATATATTAGAAGCACAGGGGAAAACACAGCTAGGCCTTCACTTTAGGGGTAGTTCTTACTTTCGCGCAAATACGGCATCTGTTGCCAATAGTGTTTATGTTTATCAGGTGAGATTTAGACCTTCCATTAGAGTTTTGACTCTTCTACAGTTATGTGTCTGGTAAAAAGGTATTTAAAGAACTAACTTGATTTAGTCATTATTAACTTTTATTTATATAGCACCAACGTATTACTTTCAATTAAAGTGGAACACACTTTACAAGATACATTTCACAAGATAACACACAGATACAGGTTATGACACAGGATAATGGGTAACACCGCTTTCAGTTTTTTATATAAAATGCAACACCTGATATCGCAAGATCGCGTATACATCAAGTATACAAATTAAATTAGAAGTCCCCTCTGTCCCACCCAAAGTAAAATTGATGGAATGTGGAGGTTTTCCTAATCTCCACTTGTAAACTTTATTTTGTGTTTA
>CM070033.1:167181259-167209772 GCA_036250615.1 Ptychadena robeensis
TCTATCTATCCATCGCCTAAAAACAAGCCGTAAGCTGGGCATTCGATTTTAGTGTTCGATCCACTTAAAACAATCAAAGTTTTCATTGATTGAACTTAAATTGTTTGCGGCACACATGGTTTGAATGGGAAAATTGTTGATAACAATCAAAACATCGATCAAATAGTAATCGGACATGTTGGAAATTTTTTGTTGATTGTACAATGATCTAACTAAAATCGTAGCATTGTGTTTGTTGATCAGGTCGATTGCATTCGATGAACACATTTATATATGACTCTTTCCTGTGTTTTTTGATCAAAACAAAAATCTCGATTTTGGACGAATTGAAGATCATTTGTGCTAAAATCGTACCATGTATGCCTAGCATATAGTAATTCATAATACAATTTTTTTCCAGTCATTTAGAAGTTCACCAAATTACTAATTATGTATAGAAATCTTCGTGTAGCCAGTTGTAAGTCCCCAATACCCCCAGAGATTTTTTTTTAATATGGCTGGGGGGCTCCTCCTGCAAGTCCCAATTTTACCAGCCAGTTTTCTAAATTAATTTGTAGCTACAGCCTTGACTAGAAATTCTTGCAGTTGATGTTTTTCTTTGACACCACAGCTTCAGAATATCGAAATTGGTTAATGGGTGGAGGGACCAACCGAAGTTAGTCTATCCAACCATTGTTTTTTTTCTTTGCAGGGGCAAAGACGAGGGGACTTTCAAGAGGCCACCCTATTTTGCTACATTACATGAGGATTTAAAGTATAAATGCAAATATAAAAAGTCAGAGAAGATCAAAATCAAAAGCAGGTAGCAAAAAGTCCAATCATAAAGTCCATGTCAAAAGTAGACCTGAATGTCAAAGAATCTCTGGACTGAGAGAATGAACGCTACATCCAAATCATCTGTTAGGTTTGCATACAGTTACATCAACCTCGACACGCGTTTCTATGAACAGGAGGTGTGTTTTTTCTATTATATGAATCAGATATACAAAGTCAGATTTTAATAAAGTTTACAAAAATTCCTTTTGGTAATTCAAAAGGAAGGGGAAAAACTCAACGGGTGTTATATCTTTAAGATTTTTATCAGTCCACCATAAGACTACACAGGAGGAATGGGGGGGCCACTGCAGGGAGCCATCAAGATAGGAATCAAAAGAGCACGGGTCAAGAAAGGGGGGGGGGGCTAAAGTCAGTTTCATAAATATGGATTCAGAGGATAAAGTGAGAGGGTATTACAGGGTTCCCTTTATAATAGATTATACCATCTTAAAACGTGCAGTGTATAGAGACACAGTGACGTGTATTACATATAAGAATAGTGATGCATCTTTAATCTACCTCAGCTTCAGAAGCCTGAACAATTTCAGTAATTTGGCATAACTCTTAAAGCAGAACTAAAATTGCTATTGAGGATACATTGTGATAATACAAAACAAAGATAAATGACGACATTTAAACAAAACAAATCAGAGTTAAAATGTTATCCAAGTCTCTTGGATAATTCTCTTACTCTGGGACAGATGTTTCATGCCTAGTTGGTTTCTGTGCTTCAACAGCCCCACCATGTTTTGCAGGGATAAGCCCCAGAGTGTCACTTCCGTTATTTGGAGCGCAAAAGTTACACTCCGCACTATCACTTCCGCATTCCAAATACAGGAAGATGACACCTTGCGATGTCACTTCAGGGGGGAAAAAGACTGCTCTAAATCCTTCTTCTTAATCTCCTCAGTCAGTCAGTAGGCTTCACAGTTATTGGTATATGTAGTGGGGCTTATATTGCAATATTTTCAATAATGTATAATGTAGAAAGGAAACTGCCTAAATTTACAGAACTGAGGATTCTTGACCTTTATCCTACAATTAAGAAATTTTGCCGCTTAAAGGAAGAATGACAAAACAGGTATACAAGTGGAGTTATTCTTTGACAATCACCAGCTGGCTTCATGGAGATATGTAATACACTTACATGTCCATAATCCATTTATTCTACTTTTGCATTACAAAAGAGCTGCATTCGTACCTTTGTTTCCTGCATTGCCCACAGCCTTTAATCTTGAAGTAAAGCAGTGAAAACTGAATAAATTGTCATGCTGAACCCATCCATCCTCCTGCAGTAAAAGATGCTGAACATCTGAACAGAACAGGTGGGGGCTGAAATTTGGCCAACAACTGACTCTGCTCAGTGCCTCCCAATAGAATAATCTGTAGTTGGAGATCCAAAACTAGACATTTACATCAGCACTCAGCGAAATGAACCTCATGCCATCATGCCCTAGTGCTATCTCGCTTTACCGTTGTACAAGCCAGATCTCACAAAACCAGATGTCACATCTTCCACCTGGTAAGCTGAGTGGAATGCCGCATGGAGATATATTGGAAGGAATTTTAGAGAGTGAAGAGAATGAAAGAACTTTCAATATTTAAAAGATCAAACTTGCACTTGGCTGTCTGTTTTGTAGGCTAATGAATTAATAATATGAGCTTAAATTAACAAAAAAGTGCAAACAATGTATGTCTCCAAAAGTTGTTTACAACAGGGACTTTCACCAGGAACCATGAGGTGAGGAAGCTACTGTCAGTCTCTTATAACTCCAGCTCTGCGGTTGAAACACAGGGCTGCAAGCGACAGAGCTGCAGTTCCCTGGTATTTTTACTGGAATGAGACGCTCTGCTGTATAGGCTGCATCCTTTACGGTTTTGCAGTTCTTACAAAAAGTCAGCCAGTCAAATAATGCAGCCATCTCTATCGATATCAAGACATATTTTGACTTGAAATATTGCCTACATTGATAGAACTATTATCTACAGAATTCAACACACATCATTGTAAGATATACATGTTGAATCATATTTGTTTTAAATATCTAGCTTTGGAAGTCCTTGTAACGGATTCCTTTGGATATATGGAAAAAACCAATAGCCAGGGGTGCACATAAGTGGTACTCTGGAACTCAAAAGAAACCAAAAACTAGCTCGTACCTGCATTATTGTTATAAAGCTCTGTGTCTGGGCAGCCACAACTAAATGTTAAATGTATACAATTTATGTCACTTAGATAACTAATGGAAAATATGAATAACCATGAAAGGTTGCAGTTAGGGGTGTAAAATTGGGAATGTAAATTAATCATCCCAAAAAAAGATTGGACTTCTAAGGTCGTTGGATATCTGGGGGATGAAAGTCAGAGTAGGCATATGTAAGGGTAAAATCTGGCAAGAGAAAAGCACTGTGTGACAGCTGGAATATGACTATGAAAGGTTGATAATTGGAATGCTCGTAGTCTCAGGGGATAGGTACTAAGCCAGAAAATTTCAGGGTTGTACTACTGAGGTATGAGATCTGGGGGTTCAAACATGTTGTACCATACACCACAGAAAATTACCGTGCAATTAGTGTACAATCAACTTTTCTTCTACCAAAACCATGTAATATGAGGACCTTTCTACACCTTCCAATCACTATGTATTCTATCAGGGAGGTCACTATACTACATAGTTGTTGGTAGATCTGATGGAAATTGTATGGAGGAATCTAAAGGTGTATGGAGGGCTTAAGAGTTACATTTCACCCAAAGCCAGCTGCTGAACTGTGGCTGAAGACTGCTAATCGGAGGCTCAATCAGGAACAGGGAGGTCCATCTGCAGCAGAACCTACCATGCAGGAAGTTGACACAGAGGACAGTGAGGACGACCACATACATATGGGGTGAGTACCAAACACCATCTCCTGGTACTCATATGACGAGATCACTAAAAAAGTTATGTGCACCCCTGACAATAGGTTGTTATAAAAGGCATTCCTAAAAGATAGATAGAAGGGCATTCTAGTGTAGATGATAAGATAAAAGATTGGCAGTCACTATTTGAAAAAAAAAACACTGAAGAGCATTTTATAACACAACT
Source organism: Ptychadena robeensis (assembly GCA_036250615.1). NCBI lineage: Eukaryota > Metazoa > Chordata > Amphibia > Anura > Ptychadenidae > Ptychadena > Ptychadena robeensis. The sequence goes on from CM070033.1 coordinate 167,185,159, forward strand.
GGTTTACAATAAATAAAAAATATACTACCAGAGTGTCATTAAGCACAGGAAGCAAAATGAATCTCTTCTGTTGATGAGAAACTTTACTATCACTGCCAAATGCACAGAGGATACTACCAGGTTTGACCTCTGAAGCCCATTCACCATTAAATGGCGAAAGGACATTTCAATTGATGCACAGCTCCCTTTAAAGAAAGTAGGCTGCTTCGGCTGCTCATACATATGTCGATACCTGCTTGTTTGATGAACGATTGAGCGGACATGGTGATGTCATGGATTGTTCAAGAATCAACTTAAAGATCGATCCGTATATGGGGATGTAACCAATAGATAGAAATCATCTATTTCATACATTTAAATGGCATCTACAGGCCACCAGTGAAATCATCTTTTTACTGTCCTAATCCACAAACCTGCCACATCCCAATGAAATATAGTGAACCAAAAACCTGTAAGGGGATTTTTTTGAGACTGCCTTAAAAATTCTCTATTGCCCATTCCTTTAGCCCTCATACACACATAGATCCCAGATGTGATTGTCTAAAGGACAATTGCGGTGTGATGACGTTATAACGCTGTGGCCAATTGCTCAGAGCCCAGGTGTCCAACCTGCGGGGTGTTCTTCAGCGGCTCCCTTCAGCCCTTCACTTGCTGCCCCCCGAAAGCTAATTGTTAATGCATAAGTCATAGAAACTCACCTGTCCAGTGAGTTGAATCAGAGGTTATGTACCCCATAGATATCTTCAAAGGCTTTAATGAAATTTTTGAGGCACATACCCTTTGATGGTATATATGGCACAAAATGTGCATTAAAGGGTTCCCTAATACTTGAAGTATTTAAAATAAGTTTTGTTATTTAAAAATGAAAAATAATTTTAGCTCTACCTGCTGTAATTTTTTTTCCATGAAAAATGCTTATACAATTCAGTATAGATTGAAAATGTTATGTGCGGCCCTTTAGTGATGCTGAGGGCCTCACTTGTGGCCCTCTATATCAACTCAGTTGCCCCCCACTGGCTCAAAGAATCAAAGAGCACCATATGTGTGCTATTCGCAGGCCGATCCAAAGTAATGCAATCGACCATAAAACAACCAACAATTTGGATCATCATGTGATCCTGGTTGATCGCTCCAGGTGGGCATGTTTGTTCTACGAATGATCGACCGCCAGGCGCGGATCAATGCTTGTATGGGGGTTTTTACTCAGGAGGGAGGAACTTTACAGGTCTCTGGTTCTCCTTAGCCACAACAGCATTACTTTAAAATAAACTAAGCATTGGGAATCGGAAGGGCATGACCAGAGATTTTCCCTTCCAAATACCATAATTTAACACCAGAAAATTTGGCAGGGGGCAACTGTTGACCAGAAACTAGTAAACATAAATGGCAAAGATTTAAAATGAAAATGCCAGTTTAGTTGCATTACAACTGCTCCAGGTGCCTTATGTTCAAATGTATGTTACCCAAAGCCAACACATATGTACACACCGAAATGCATCATGGATTTTGTTGGCCAGGACTCCGGTTCTTCTTGTGATTGTGACGTTCAGGCCAATTATTAATGTAGGAGCAGGTGTTTCCTATCCCTCTGATTGATTGGGGAGTGGCAGGATAGGCATGAGTGGCACAGAGCTAGACAGTACAGGGGCCTAATCTGCAACCTAAAATACAGAGCACCGGGGTGATAATGAAGCCAGTCTTTCAGAGGTGGCTTGGTCTTGAAGAGGGTAAGGCTCGGTGAATACAAAATGAAAAGCCTGGCTTTTAATGTATTTCAGGGCATCATTAACAATTTTGACTGTAGTGTACAATTTACAGAACGTGTGCTTAATTTACAAATTTAATATCAGCATGTGTTTATTTTAAAACATTTTGAGTCTTAAACTATTGATTTCTTACATTAGAATTTATACTTATGTTTCTGTTTTATTTCAGCTGACTGTCAAGCCTTCGCGACATCAATTCTGCTGCGTATCTGTCCCCATGAATCACTTAATCAAAATTAAAAAATATTCAAGATGGACAGTGATGGGCAGATTTCTCTGTTCAGATAATAATTAGGCACAGCATGTGTCTCATCCTAAATGGCAGGGTTGGGGCACCTCTGCACATCAGAGCTGTCATTTCCAGCACTTTTACCACTTTTTGACATTGCTTAGTCGTCATTAATAATTAATGTCTTATTATCTGGATGAGTGAAGCAAAAGTGCTCAACGGCAGAAATGAAAAAGGACCAAGAGAAGGAAAAAGCTATTTCATTTTGCCAAGGTACTTGTTTATAGGAGTTCAAAAAGGTTCAAGAGCAAAAAAATATGCTGAAAAATATTTGGTTTTCTAGACCAGGGTACATACATCTTTAAAAAACCATTGTTAAATAAGTCCCAAGATTATCCAATGACATTGATTGGGGTGGTATAAATATATAATAATAATATTAATAATTGTTATTATTATTATGATTATTATTATTATCTATACCACAATATGGTCTAAATTAAAAAAATATTAATAAATATGAATATAATATTACACTCTACTTTGTAGAGACATATACGCTGCATATTCAACTGAAGAATACAAAGTATTCAGTGGTTTGTCTAACCACAGTGAGATTGTTTACTTACAAATTAAATGATAATCATTTTCACATTCTTTTCATAATTGAAATCAGATATAATATGGGGTAACTGGCTTCATATGCCATCCCAGTAGGGTTTATAAATCATTCTGTGTTATAACTTGTTGTGCCTGCTAAGCATACAGATAAGTAGATTCTGACTGCAGTTATACTATTTATTGTGCGTACGGTAATTTTTGTTAGTCATCTCAAAGTTTAAACTGTACAGGACCACCGGGCAGGTCATGCCAGACTGGAATGTTTCTTATATATTCAGGCTGCGATCTCATTAGGTGGTGTATCCTGGAGGGATATTGTTACACAGCAATGAGTGTTATTTTGTTTAGTTTTGGTTACAAGGTCCCGGAGTCTGGAATGGGAGGCAAGGAATTGGGTGAACCTTCCCATTATGCTCAGGTACACTTCAAAATTAAGAGTTGAGTGTGGAATTGGGTGAGTCTCCACAAAAGGAGCTGAGACCAGAGTGTTAGGGTCCCCATACACCTTTAGATTTCTCTGTCAGATTTCCTTTAGATCTCCTTTTGTTTTACCAAACCCATGTAATATGAGGGACTTTCTAAACCATCAAGTCTACCTGTGTTCAATCGCAGAGGACCCGGCACTACATAGTTGTTGGTAGATCTAAAGGATATCTGACAGAGAGAGTTAAAGGTGTATGGCCAGCTTTAGGGTTTAAATGCCAGGAGGCTTTGCATCTGCCATTGACCCCTGCGAGGGTAACCCTTCCAAAAAATACAGACAGGGAGCCCTAAAGATATCCTTTTTTGTGGATGTACCTCTTAAACAGCCGGCCTTTGAGGCTTATCCCCACTGATAATTTAGATTTCCTGCAGCTGACTATTAAGAGAAAAGCCTCTTTTGTGCACTTTAATCTGACAATGGGTTTACTTTGATACTTCTGGCTCTTCTTCTCAAATGTTGGACCTTAGCTCCACCCATGGGCCAATGCCCTGTCTCCCACTGTCTGTGTGTTCAATGACAAAGAACCCTTATCGGTCATTAGAGCAATGAAACGTGAATGACGATGGCACTATAAATGCTTAGACCCAGGGCTAGGGAGCCCAGAACCTGGAATTGGGCTTTAACACCTAGGTAGAGCTTACAGGGTATAAATAATAACTCAATATTTGGAATAAAGCTTTATATTTGCAGCATCTCACAGAATATACAATTGAATAAATGTAAATTAGTTTTTTTAAGGTTATAAACTTTACAATCCGCCTATCCATTTTGTTTGTTTGTTTTTTTAAGGTTTAATTGGTTAGATTAAGTGGATCCCAATTATCCCCAAGTCTCAGTATTAAGCTAGGCACACACAGGTAGATCTGTAAAAAGATTTGAGTACAATCAATCAATGTGCGCGCTCGCAGTGATTGATTGTTCTCTAATCTGTTTACAATGCTACCTGTGTGTGCCTTCCTTTAAGAGGTATCAATAGAGCTTGCTCGAAGAAACTTGATTAAATGGGGTTCCAACATGTTGGAAAACCCCTTTAAATTTCCATTACTTTGCATGGAGACATGAATCTTCATGCAAAGTATTGCATGTGCTGCCTCCTGCTTAGTCATCCGCTATCAGTGAGAAGCGGGCGGAGCCAGCACTCCTCATTCAGAAGCTGTGTGAGTGAGGCTGCTTCTCCCCAGCTTGTAGCGTGTTCTGATTCACACAGGCTACAAGCTGGGGAGAACGGGTCCCTATTGAACGGGAATGGATGTGACCATGTGATGCACATTGATTTCCGTTCAACTGATCCCCAATCAATCAGAGCGTGGTGACGTCACTGTGATTGCTCGGGGGTCGATTGCACAGGAATCTACCTGCATGTGCCTAGCTTAAGAGTACTGAAAGGAACAATCGTGACAAGCAGAAAGGTCTGTAGTGTAGGTCCATGAATCTACACTAAAGCAGGGTACAGACGGCTTGATATTCGAGCTGTCCGATGTAGCCTGCAGCAGCATGATGACGTCATCACGATATCAGATATCGGCAGAGCCGGGGAGAGAGCAGAGACCAGTGGTCTCTAGGCAAAGCATCGGACATCGGCCATATTTACAGTCATGTCCGATATCGCTGTTTTTGAGCGGGATTGATTGGTCCCGCTCGAAAACAGCGATGGGCGCATATTTTATGGGCCAGATAGATGGCCGTGAGCGCGCACAGCGCTCCAAGCGGCCATCGATCTGGCTCATATCTGCAGGTCTGTACCCTGCTTAACATGAAGCAGTTCTGACTCTCAGCATCTTGTGAAAAAAAAACATACTCAATGTAATCAAGCAACTGAACAGCAGATTGCACATGTAAAGTTTGCATTAGCCAGCTGCGAGGAATGATGCAAACTTTTGGATTCTGCTGATTGGACCAATTCTCATCTAAAGGTATTACAGGAATAGATTAGCCAGAGCAGTGATTAGACCTCAAAGATAGGGTGGTGGGTTTCCATAATTTGGGTATCTAGGGAGGCAGATCTGTACAGGGGGTGAGGGAATAAGGCTTTGACTCCACTGCGTCTTCTCAAAACACCCTAAAAACAAGGCGGTAGTGTCTATGGCGTGTCCCAATTTGTTTTCAGTGGACGCATTGCAATGCTGTACGCACTTTGTGGGGAGGGTTGAATCTGGAGAAAACTGTTGCAAAAAGAAAAAAGTATTTTTTTTTCAATACAGGAATAAAAAACATTGGTTATATGGCACATTAAGCATCTATATTTAAAAAGCAAATGCATGTCAAGCTCCATGAAACACAGGAGGGCTATCTCTCCCAAATTTCCATTTATATTATGTAGCCGTGCAATTATCCCATCTATCCTCCTGGATTAACAGACAGCATTCTCTGTGTATTCTCCATTACAAATATATGGATATAAATCATTACGGTACAGCACTTTTCATAGCAAGGATTAAAGGCGTACAAAGGACCACTACTAAGTAATTGTCTGCTTAAACAAGCATCACAAATCTGGGATCTTCCTCAACACTTCATTTACAAGGACGCGTTAGACCCATTTACACCTCTGTGCAACAATCACTCTTCAGAAGAATTTCATGAGCAATTTCTGTATGAACTGGCATATAATTTATGAATAAATGCTCGTTTTCCAATATGTCAGAATGACATTGTTTGTGGTGTTTAGGAATTGATTTGGATTGAAGAGTGGAATTTGATGCCCATAAATTAAAGCTAGGCATACACGGTTCGATTTTATAGTTTGATCGACCTAAAACGATTAAAGTTTAGATCGATCGGATTTAAATCGTACGCTGCACACATGGTTTGATCTGCCTACCCTGCAGCCTCCTTCCCTTCCCCCATCACACCCGTTGCTTGTTTATGCGACCTGTCATAGTGAACCGTATATAGACATGTTATAGAGATTGTATAGTACTGTGTATAGAGGTATGGAGGGGGCATGCAGGACGGGAGGGACCAGAGATTTCTCCTCATTTCACCTCACGCCAGGCATGTCACCTCACATAGTGAAGTCAGTGGGCCCTTATGTCCACATAGTCATAGTGGGGCACATGCGTGTGTGGTGTCAGTATAATAATTGTTTATTTATGTGTGTATAGGCTGTACTGATGTAGTGCTTCTGCGCTGCGTCACAGTACAGGGCGGAATGTGCCTCTGAACGATGGTGTGTTTTTTATACTTTGTCTATAAATAAAGTATATTTTCAATATAAAAAAAACATTGTTTGAAAATTGTTTTGATAGCGATCAAAACATGGATCGGAAAATGATTGGACATGTTGGAAAATTTTCGTCGATTGTACAATGATCAACCTAAAATCGTAGCATTTTGTTTGTTGGTCGGGTCGATTGTATTTGATGAACATGTTTATATATGACTCTTTCCTGTGTTCTGCGTTCAAAACTAAAATCGGCAATTTTGGTCGTATTACAAATCACCACCTGGATAAATTCACTTGTATATTATTCATGAAACTTTGAGGACCCCTTCCCACTTATGCAATCTGTTGTTGTAATGCATTAAAATGGGTATGATTGGATCAGAATGACATATTGTCTGCTGCTTGAAATACAATTCACGATAGAATCTATGCACCTCCACAATAAATGGGGTAACTTAGGGTGAGCTGAACGCTAGGCATTATTATTTCTTTATTAATCCTGGCATTGGGTCCTCCAATAAACTCATTGAATAACATATTTTAGAGTGAAGTTGTTTTGTTTTAGGACAGAGAGGTTATGAGTGAGACAACGGTCTGGTTTTTAAAAAAATTAGGCCAAAATTATTAGCCCCCCCCCTATTAATTATTATTATAATTTATTTATATAGTGCCAACATATTACAAAGCACTGTACAATACATTAGAGTGGAGATACAACACAATATGATACACACAGGTACAGGTTCTGGAGTGGAGGACTCTGCATGATTGGGCTTACAATCTTATTATGAAACACTCTTCTCTATGAAAATTGTCATTTACAAGTACCGTATTTTTTGGACCAAAATTGGGGGCAGAAAGTGCCTGCGTCTTATGGTCCGAATGCGCGGCCACTCGGCCGCCGGTGGTCACATCTTGGCTTCCTGCCAGCTCTACCGGCACGGAGATTAGCCGGGGAGCTGGAGGAGCTGTCAGATGTGAGATGCTAGCTGATGCCCAGCTCTCCCATCTGAACTGTGTAATTGCCTATGCCAGCCCTGAACTGGCATAGGCATTGCAACTTGCATCTATACCCCTCTCAGTGTCCATGGGAACAGCAATCACTCTGCTGCCCCCACGGACACAGAAACAGTAACATCAGGAGAGGAGAGCAGAGCAGAAGACAGCCCAGCCCCCCCCCCCTTTCCTCCTGCAGATCAGTGTAAATCCTGCAGATCAGTGTAAAGTATGACGTTCTGCTGAGAGTGTACTGCTGCTAGTGACACCTACTGGCTGAATTGAATATTGCATCCATTAAGTTCTTTGCATTAACCCAATTGATGTGAAAACTTATTAAATATTTTTTTTCTGTTTTTCCTGCCCTAAAAACTGGATGCGTCTTATGGTCCGGTGCGTCCTATAGTCCAAAAAATACGGTATTTGTTATTTTGGAAACAAATACACTATAAAAACACTCCACTCAAACCTAATTAGGATATTTTATTGATACACAGAGGTGAAACAAGAAAGGGCAAACAATTTATAAATATTACCCCCCTGGCCATTGATAGTCAATAGTTTCTGAGCCACAACTTACAACAATCTTTGAAGGTGTCCATCCATGGCTCGATGGGCGCCCGACAGATGACGCATCACAATTGCGTCACCATGCTGCGCTCAGGCACCCGTCAATTGGACGGGAATCAATCTTTCAGAGGGGACCAGGGTAAACATAGCCACGGTACACAAGTGCATCCACCACCATTAAGGTGCTTGAACAGGCTTATAACCCTATTCGCGGGGGTTAATACTCACCATAGACTACTCCATAAGGAGACATGCTGGATGTATCGCCTGAATGCAATGCAATATCTGGGCCTCAATGAGGCTTTAAGCTTAAATGCTTTCTTTAATCCAGACAGAGGATCTAAAACCTCTGCAACATTCTTATATCATTTAGCTGCCATGATATCAACACAAACATACCCCACGCACACTTTCTGTTGGTTAACTTCATTTCATGTTATTCGCTGTGTTTTATGTCTGCGTTTTTCATACTCTTTGTCGCACTGTATGCACTTCTCAGGATTGGTCTAGCCTAGACGTGCACCCACCTTAACTCTTTCTTTTTTTTTTTACCTTACCATGATTACAAAACACACATAGGTTACCATGAGTGATGGCCGTACTTCGGCCAGGTCCATTCTCAAACAGGCGGATCAGACTTTTAAAAAAGTCTGACGTCCATCTGTTCATGGGCAGATTCAAATTCCCTGCCTGTTGGCGGTGAATTTTAATTAGAAAAACCAGTTCCAGGCAGCCAACTAGGGTACTACGGAGTTTTGCCCTCAGGAGACCTATATAGACTGAACACTTTACCCCATTGACTTTGTTACTCTCAACTACTACTACCTAACTGATGACCTTTACCTTCTTCATTGCCTAGCTACATGGTTGCCAGTGACAGCCGAGGTCCGTCCTTGAGTTTGGGAGCTCCCCGTTCCACCATCACCTCACAAACCCTGACGATGCCACCCACATTGGGTAACATTCTTCAAATCGCTAGAACGCTCCGCAGACTGAACCCTGCCCTCCAGACTTTTTACCCCCTGATGAAGTTGTTTATATCAAACGAAACGTACGTTGGGGTCTAGTCAACCAACTCAGGCTGGCGGATGTCTGTTATGTCTGGGAAATTGATGATAACATTCCATCTGATGATTTGAGCGTTTAGCGAGTTTTTTCGTATGACTTATCATGGATGTAAAACATGTAACAAACATTTGACTGGATTTGATTTTATTTTGTCTATGATTATTAAACGTATTATATTTATTACCTACATCTACGTTTTTTTCACAAATTGCACCTACAGGTAGGCCTTCAAAGTCCCCTAGCCCCTGTTTTACAGAGGAAATTTGGACTGTGGATGGTGATACCTATATCCACCCCCAGTCATCCATTTTGTTTATTGATTTTGGGATGCCGGCCTCCTGTTGGGGATGAGTCTGAGACATATATTTCTATTGCTAGAAAAAACGGTAGTGACGTCACTGATGCCACATCCGGTACCTGGTGCGCATAGGTGCTGGTTCCGATTGCCGGATGTGATGTCACTTTCACTAGAACCGTGTTCTCTAAAAATAAATGAAATGAATACTGCTATGCTGGGATCTATCTATTTTTGTTTCTTACTAGAATACTCCTGCTATAAAGTGTATTATTTCTACATTTTTATTCTTACACACACAGAGGCGCAGCTGAAATGATAACCATTAACTGTGTAAACAGTTGAGGTCTCAAAAGGCTGCTGACACTCGGCATATAATACCAGCTGTAGACTCGGGGGCGACATCAATCAGACAGCTGAATTATTGTGTTAATTAAGTCCTGTGCTCCAGGTAACTCACTGGTGACATCAATACATCACTGTACCTCCGACACTGATAGTCGCTGTAACTCCCAGTGGGTTAGGTATTTCAGACACATGAACACACTAATGGCTGCTTTACAGCTCTCCAGTCTGGAGCAACTTCAGTGTGAACTGGTTCAGAACACAGTAACACATTTTTATCATCTTTCATTTGATATTCTAGCTATTTCATACCTGAGTGCATGGTTGTAATTTATGATGATAAGTAGCAAAGGACAAAGATCACATTGGATTCTTTGCCTTGCAGCTATTAAATATAAATCCCTTAAATCGCTGCTGTTTTTGATCAAGGTCACAGAAGAACATTTAGCAGAGGTTATTGTTAAATGAAAACCATAGCGGAAATATTCCTCACTGCGCTGACAAAATCTGAAGTATTTTAGTGTGAAAGTCAATAAAATATGCTGCCATCTTGTCACATGAGCACGAAAAAAGCTACCCATACACGTATGAATTTGCGTGCGTTTCGCCGGTGAGCGATCACCGCGCTGCTTTCGGCCCGAACACACGGGAATCGCGATGTGTGCCACTCACACATTATTTCCATAAGATAAAAAGTATAGCGTTCGACCAGAAAAGAACCATCAAAGCGGATCGCTGTTTTACCAACTTTCGGTGCTGTTCTGGTCAATCCCTCAGGTCCCCAAGTGAGCAGCAAGAATGGCAGTCTATTGTCCGCAAAGTTGTCCACAGATGGATATGTCTATCCCTAAGTATCTTCTGGACAATACATCATTGAAGGATCATAAATACCAGACCAAAGAATTATTCTGACTAGGCTAGAAATTTGTAGATTACCCCCTCATTCTCTAAAGCCCCCCATACACCTTCAGATTCCTCCATACAACTTTCATGAGACCTACCAACAACTATGTAGTATAGTGACCTCCCAGATAGAATACATAGTGATTGGAAGGTGTAGAAAGGTCCTCCTATTACATGGTTTTGGTAGAAGAAAAGTTGGTTGTACAGAAGTTGCATGGTAATTGTATGTGGTGTATGGGGGGCCTAACCTTCTGAGCGTCTGGCCCGAGTTAACTCGGGCTGAGTTTCATGCATCATGCCGGGCTTATGTTAATGACCTCCAGCTGAGCAGGAAATCGTGGCGGAGCATATTGTGCTCTGCCGCGATTGCCCGTGGCACGGTTATGAAAAAACCGTGCCACGTGGGAAACGCTCAGAGGGTTAAAGAATATTTAGCGCTACTAAGCTGTAGACATAACTGTAAAAGTAATTTTAGCTTATTTGTAATTGGTCAGTTCATTTTTTTAAATGTTGGTGTAACAGGTGGTGAGTCCAACCACACACACCTATTTGGGACTCTTGGTTTGCTTGGCACTATTATAAGGGTTCCTATTCTCCTTCTTTAGACAATCTTTTCTGTTATGGATCACCGGAGCAAGCAAAGATAAGAAGGAACAGTCCCTCAAGAACAACGGTAAACATTCTGATGTATTGTACAACACAGAGATCTTGGAGAATCCATGATATATAACTTTTTTTGCAAGCAAAATGAATGAATGGCTAGGCCTCATCTTGACAGATGATCATAAGCATTGATCGAATTGCTATAATGGACTCCTGAAGTGTCTGTTTATTCTATCTAAATATCACCAACATACTACAAAAAGTACATGCCTCATATGTGTTAATTAACTTGGTTTCAATGACAAAACATTGAAATTTTTAATGCCCAACCTGGCATTTCTAGGATATCAATACTAGACTTTGTTTCCCTCCAATACAATGGTAGTTCAATGTAATAAATATGATGTGATCCCTGTAAAGCCCCCCATACACCTTCAGATTCCTCCATACAACTTTCATGAGACCTACCAACAACTATGTAGTATAGTGACCTCCCAGATAGAATACATAGTGATTGGAAGGTGTAGAAAGGTCCTCCTATTACATGGTTTTGGTAGAAGAAAAGTTGGTTGTACAAAAGTTGCATGGTAATTGTGTGTGGTGTATGGGGGGCTTTAGTCTGCCTGGTGAATCCCTTGGATGGAACCCTTGTTAATAGTTATGTTGCTAGATCTATCAATTTATCATATCTATTCCTCAATGCTAGAAACAAGTCACAGTCCTCATGTAGGTGAAAATGGTGAGGGCTTTACTCTGTTCCATCACGTCTGGGTATAGAGGGACTGGGATAGATGAAAGTACCCAACACCAGCAGCAAAAAAAGAAAACAAAATCTCTCTTCTTTCCACTAATTGGAGCCCCAATTAACCATAAAGATGTAACTTGTTCACTAACCATCAATGTAAATTGGAATTAATGATGCTTATGCTAATCTGCATTGGAGTGAAGAAGTAGGTGGACTTGTGTTTGAGGTCCCTTGTACATCAATATCACAGCAAAGTAATTTAGTAAACTAAAGCCCCCCATACACCACATACAATTACCATGCAACTTCTGTACAACCAACTTTTCTTCTACCAAAACCATGTAATAGGAGGACCTTTCTACACCTTCCAATCACTATGTATTCTATCAGGGAGGTCACTATACTACATAGTTGTTGGTAGGTCTCATGAAAGTTGTATGGAGGAATCTGAAGGTGTATGGGGGGCTTAAGACTTTCCTCATTGCACATACGGAGCTTATATATAGAGAATATAGAGGGTTGTTACTGAAATGGACATAATGGGACAGCTTTAGACAAAGCTAGAACTTGAATTTATTAAAATGAATTTTGTTTCTGTAACTTGGTGTAGGTTGTTTATATACTTTTTGAACTTAGTCATACACATGCTGCACTAAGACCTGTACACATGAAAAGGGTCAACCACCCATGGGGTGGTATAGAAACCTCCCCCTAGCTGACATTCCCTCCCTCCAGACAGTTACACATTAGAAATGGGCTTTCAGGAAGAGAGAATGAAATGGAAGGGGACAGGGCTGCCTTCAAGGGGGACTCCCGTCCTGGCCTGGGCAGCTAGGGGGGCACGAGTGTCAGCATGTAGGGGCCACGGAGGCTGCCGGCTGGCTCTGCTCACTGTGTTTACTTCGGGTGGAAAGGGGGTGTGGGATTTTATGCTAGCACCCCCCCCCCCCCCGGTCAACAACTTAAGCATGTAGGGACCCCTGCTAGCACCAACCTTCCTTTTCCCCGCTCAACTATTTGCTTCTGCTAGCACACTGTACAGACACCCCCCGTCATGGGGGGCCTGGACAATTATGCAGTATGAGGCCCCATGATTTCTGACAGCGGCCCTGGAAGGGGGTTATTGTTTGGAAGGAGAGTACAGTGTAGTTTACAAATGCTCCTCTGACATCTCGGGTCTTCGTTGACAAGAGCTGAACGTTTTGGTCTTGGCCATAATTCTGGTTGTAAGTCAATTCTTTGATTGTAAATCTAGAGCCCCCCATACGCGACTGACCGCCGGTTGCCGATCTAAAACTTAAAGAGCCGAAATTGGCCGCCAAATCGATCTCAGCCATTACAGACATGTCCTTAGATTGGTCTAATACTTTAGATGTGGACAAGTGATGAATCAAGGCGATTGCAACTCAAGGGTCCCCTGTATGCTTAAAATTTTTAGGGTTCATTAAGATGCGTCATGCTGTTTTTTTGTTTTTTTTAATCTATGGAAAATAAGAGTTAACAAACAATGTAATCTCATGCTACTAAGCAACTTACAATTATCCCTCAACCTAAGTTTCAACCTAAGAAATAATTTATCCCAAATGCCATACATAATTCAGTGAAATCATGGCCGAGTGGCACATTACAGACTATACTATCTATGACCCTCACTGAGTTCAGGTTATTTGAGGGTAAAAAAATAGAGGAGATGAGGATCAGAACAATAACGAACCATGAAAATGGGTCATATTGTCAGGACTGAAGTGAGAATTGTTTACTAACTAAACACAAATACATCACAATAAGCTTCTTTGGGGAGTGGGAGGTAAATTGGATTACCTGCCATTTGTCACAGCTGTATCATATTTATTACAGTCCTGTGGGAACTGATTACACGCGTCAGGATTGACACACGGCTATCCAGAGTATAATGGAAGCAAAATTTATTTTTATTGGCATGGATAGTGATCGTGTACTGCAGGAGTACCATTTCAAGGAACCAATGAAGGTCCTGCTAATAAATAAATGCACATGCTGGATATGTTCTGCTTTGACATTTCCATTCAGTAAGGATTTTTACGCTTACTCATCCGGCGCTGGCACATTCACGTGGCATTACATTTATATTTTCATGTTAACTAGAAACTTTCACCAGCTGCTTTTTAGATAATTAAAAGGAGGTAGGAAATCTATAATGCCGCTTACAGGAATTCTGCCCTCTGCATAGATGTTCCATCAAAAAACAGAGATATTTTTGGCGCAGTCATATGGCAAACTAAATTATTGGCGTGCTTCGACAGCATGTAGAATATTCCAATAAGATTAGCCAAAGTTAGCCTTGAACAAGGGTATTTTCTTTCTTGACCAAGGGGTTCGATTGACCTAAAAAACGATTGTTGTAAGTCGACCATTTTACAATCGATTCCTTTTTAAATCGCCCAAAAAGTGATCCGAATAAAAAAGAAAACGATTGAGTAGTGATCAGACATGTTGGTAAATTTCAGTGGATCGTTCAAGTATCTGACAGGTTTTCTTGGTATTTCAATTTATGTATATATATATATATGTAGCAAACATCAGCGCTCATTCACACCATCAGCTCTGCGCTTGGCTGGGCATCGGTCACATGGGGATCTACCTGTGTATGCCCAACATTAGTCTCCACTAACATCAAGTACTTTTGTGCATCTCACCCGTCCATTGAGAGTGCATTAAGCATATCCATTTTTTTACATGTTTATTTTTTAGTTGGACAGTACTGGTCCTTTTTCCAGTGTGTTCATGCAGTTTTTTGATGCCTTTGACTGAAGCTAGTGGCTGAGATGTTTTATACTAAATCGACCCATATTTCTGTATTATGTTTCCTGTCATACATGTCACCGAGAGGATCTGATTAGCTGGATTTGTATGGCTGTCAATGTGTCATCTGAGACAATATCAGTGTACAGAAGCACGATTTCCACACCCCATTGGGATTATAGCAGGTAATCTTTCCTTAAAATGAGCCCTGACCCCCACTACCCCCCATCCCTGCTATTACTGGGGGGTTATCTCAATGTACATGTATTCAGCAAGATTATCCGCAAGCAACCGATGCAGGAACACTGATTTTCAGTGGCTATAGTGTCTGTTACCGAACATGTGTAACAAAATGCTGCCATTAACACAATACAGTACACTTCATCTACTACAATATTTTTAACCTGCACTTCTGTTTGTTTTATTACATGTGGATATCATATGAAAATGTTTTTACTTCTTAGCGTTATATACATTTAATAAAACATTAATATTTAGAAACAAATTGGTTACTTATTTGTTAGTAATCACGCAAAGTAAAGATCTGAATAAGGTTTTTTGTGCATTGGAACATGGGGAATTCAGGGATGAACACAACACCATTTATTTGATTGAAATATGCATTACTATTATATGGCAATCTATCAGAATTAAACAACAAAATCAAAACGTTAAGCTGGTCATACACCCTTAGATCTTGCTGTCAGATATCCTTTAGATCTACCAACAACTATGTAGTGCCGGGTCCTCTGTGATTTAACACAGGTAGACTTGATGGTTTAGAAAGTCCCTCATATTACATGGTTTTGGTAAAACAAAAGTAGATCTGAAGGAAATCTGACAGAGAAATCTAAAGGTGTATGGGGGCCCTAAGAGTGTTGAGATATACCATTAAGAACACAATGTGGACAAGTGTTATTTATAAAGCCCTCTAATCATAGAGCAGATTATTTTCTTCCTAATAAAAAAAAGTTCTTGTATAGAATATGCAACATAGTATATAATATATAAATAATCTATTGTCCATAGTCTAGGCACAGGGGTTGTTTAACATGTATACCAACAATCTTGTAGAAACTGTATTATGTCTAGTAATGTATAACACTGACCAATGTAACCAATCTTGTAAATTTTGCAGAGACTGCATATAATTAGGCCTTTCCTTTTGTGATTTTTCCATATTTTCTGCTCCCTCCATTTTCTGAGGAAATGAACTTGACTTACAAATTCACTGGAGTTCCAACTCCTTTAAATATAATAGACGCATGACCAAAGCCCTGTAATAACTGTCTGCCTGTGACCACAAATGCATGAAATACTTAACACTGTTGTTATAGTCACCTCTGAAAGGGTCAGCTACACATTGAAAGGTCACCTAGAACAAGCGCTGGAACGTGAAGGGAGACAATACTATGTTTGCAGTGACAGATAAAGCAAACCAACCGTAAAATGACAAATCTGGAAGATGTCCAGGTCTTATTCAACGGGCTGGGAGAAGTGGTAGGATTGTTTGCTTTTTACTAAAATGAATTGTCTATACATTGAACATAGTTTAATATAATATACATTGTAAATGTATAATTGTTGTAATGAAGTATGGCTGTTTTGATTCTTTTGTCTACTACATAATTGAAATTGGCACAAACTTGTGCTGTGAGTTCAAATAGCCATACACAAGGCCATTCTGCCTCCATAGATGAGGGATCGGCCCCCCAGCTGCTCGACGGGGAAAAGTAATGGGATCGGCCGCGAATTTACCGGCATGTTGGATCACCCTGCGTTAGGACATGCAGGAGATACCTGGTCGATCTGCAAATGGCAGGAGTGCGCACGGTGGTCGAGTCTGCTCTGGATTGACCAGGTGTCAGGGGTGATGAATTGTGTCCATTGATTCTATCATCTTTTATGAAAAATACAGTGGTTACATTCAACTCAACATTGGGTGATCCCTCCTGATGAGGCCGCATTCCTAGAGGCTGAAACGCGTCAAGGGAGTCTCCCCCCAGGTGAGCACCTTGTGGAACGAGCTCACTTTGTGTATTGTTGCTGTCGGTATTGGGTAATTGAAATGTGCACCCCAACTTTGGGGGTAGCCTTAAATGTATGTGTATGTCCTCTTTTTAATGGTATTTAATAAACGTTATCAATCATTATTTAATCATATATCTTGGAATATCACCCTTTACTTGGCCACAAAAATCCACAGAGGTAAGCCACCTCATTATTTATTCTCTTTGTACATTTTTTTTGTTCTAGTTCAGTTTTGATGAGGGATTGTGGCCAATTTTGCTATCAGCACTAACCTAGGCCAGTGCCCATCACTTGATCCAAATACCAAGAGTTCTGGTGTTGTGATGGGAAAGGAAGGAAAGTCATATACATGCTGTCCAGCTATTTCTTTTTACTAAAGTGCCTGGGCAATGGACGTGTCATACATCAAGCCTACATTGTCTTTATGTAAATGTGATCCTCAGTTCGACGCAGGTATTTTAGTACAAGTGTAGCCCTAGCCGTTGTCCAGCACAGACAGGCATAACACATTGGGGCAGGCAGAGCTCTTGGTGTAAACTGAAGACTGTACCATTCACAGTGAGGAGGGTACAAACTAAAGACTGTGCTGCAGCTATTACATCGACATTGCTTTCCTAATATACTTAAAAACAGCTTTGTTGTAAAGTTTGGTGTTGCCCTTACTCTGCGATTGAAATGGCGTTACCACTGTGTGAATCTCACTAACTGCACTGTGCTAATGGTACTTTTGCATGGACATTTAAAACAGCAATGTAAAAAAGGAGACAGCTTAGTAATAAGAAGGTAAAAAAAAGATATCAAATTCAAAATTTACATTAAAGATTAGGGTAAGTGATGTTTTAAAGGAAAATCTCAGCCGGATAGATTTGATTATAAATGCATGACAGTTCAGTTGTTTCAGCTTTGTGGGTGACACATGGACTTGTCTGGGTAATCCAACTGCCCTTAGGCAACACCATCAGGAAACGGGCATACAGTAGGACAGCTTGATTTGGCCAAGCAAGATGTAAATATGAAGAGTGGGAAGAGATTACAAGAACTGGCACCACCAACACTGATCTATATAGGTTTGCCCAACTGACCGATCTCCCGCAGGCGTTTGCTCTCTTTCTGTTCGTGCCAACCGCTACCTTATTTCATTATGTGGCCTGACATTCATCCCAGACTACGTCGTTACTTTACTGCATGTATCACATAAAATGCCAGAAAATGTAACCCAGTATGACAAATACAATACTATTATCTTAAAGGGATATCTTCCATTCTATTCCATAAAATAATAAAATGGAAGGATATCAAGGCCATTATAAGAACAAATAAATTATAACATCATTTGATTTATATTTACTATATTTATTTATGGCATGTTCAATCTATTCTATCACTAATTAAAGCCAAAGTATTTAGCTAATATTTGGCCATTCATAGCGATCATATACCATGACTCTGTGATATTGAAAATATGGAGTGTCACCTTCATGTTCCGAATACCGGAAGTGACATTCTACTACATCACAGGATCAAGTAAGTGTAATGTCCCCTCACTTCTATTTTCCCACCTTGATTGTGAAAATGCTGTGTAGAGTGGGAAGTTAGGAGGAAGAGTAACACCCTATTCCTCGTTACTCTCCTTCATAACTTCCCACCCAATTTAAGGGCATCAGCAATGCAGCTCTGATGCTTTCAATAAACTTGGCGACCCTTGTGAAATGGCCATTCGACCCCTAAAGGGGGTCCCCACCCACAGGTTGAAAACCACTGTTCTATAGTTGCATGCTAAATATCAGGAAGGAAACAGGATGGGCTGTATCTGACTTGCTTTATCCACCTGTATACCTGGACAGCACACTTGTTCTAAAACAATGACTTGCTCAAAAAATATTGGATCTTGTTCCAGCTCAGCGACTTGAAAAGTATTAATGAAGAATTAGGACATATTTTGACCATGCGCTTTAAAAAACACGTCAGCAATGTTCAATCCACTGATATAGTCTTCTCTGGGGGCTATTTTTGCAAAGGCTCCTTTGTGTTTCATAATGACTGTAATGTAATGCACAAAGCAAGGTTCATCAAGGCAAGGTTGGGTGAGAGCTTGGCTGGTTACCAATTAACGCGACTCTCAACCCTGAACTAGAAAGAAAACTGCAGGTCATGTCTTCTTGTTCAACAGCTGTGTCTGACTTTACCAGATACCTTGTGTAAACCATCCAAGGAATATGGAAGCTGTTATGGAGCCAACTATAGTAATGCCTTTAAATTTAATATACAATATTAATAAAATGTTTATTCCAGTTAGGAAGGGCTACTTTCAGCTACCACAGACCTATCTATGATTTTGAACTGCTGAAAATCCACTTTTTTTCAAGAGGAGAAGAAAAAAATGTTTCATAGTTTTCCTCTGCTTTTTTAGGTTTTGATTCACTGTATAATACCATGTTGATGAAAGTGGGAACAGATTCTGTTCCCTGACAATCAGGAGTGTTGTAATAGAACACTGTTATTAGTGTTGATCATGAATATTCGAATTGCTAATTTTTATTGCCAATATCGACACTTTGAGAATTCATGAATGTCTTGAATAAAGTGCTTTGTCTACTGTGACAGACTGTTCTTCTGTCATGGTGTAAATGGACCCCTCAAGTGTATCCAGGTGTATCCTGCAATATGTTGGCCAACAACAATAGGTTGTTGTGAAGTTTTGTTCAGTTTTTGTTTTGGGATTCTGGATTCTGGGATGGGGGAAGGAACTGGGTGGGCCTTCCCATTCCATCCAGGAACTACACCTGATGGACATCAGAGAGGTGGCTGGGTGTCTCCACAAAAGGAGACTGAAGCCACCCAGTCAGGGCTCCCAAGAAAGTTGGAGACAGTGCTGCAGGGTGCAGCAAACACAGGGCACACAGGGAGTGTGTGGCCCCACGCTGGTGGCTGCTAGGAGGCAGGCCAGTAAGGTTCCTACAGGAAGGTACCATTGTTGGATCGGTGCCAAGCCAGAAGGCTTGGCAATTTTTTGAACTTTTTTCGTTTGGCTTATGTTAACCCCTGTGAGGGGGATTTTGTGTTTGGACTTTGTGTTTTGGACTGTTTGTGTGCAAATAAACATGGGCAGGAGCCCTTAAATGATAAATAATTGTGTGGATTGATGCTGCGAGAGCACCATTTGAGCTTGATCCCCCACACTACGTAATCATAAATATTCTGATTTTTTATATCAGAACCCAGGCCTACCATGCATTGCATTTGTATTATGCGCATGTACAATTGCCTATGCTGCTCATCACTAACCATTATTACCCACTGTTTTAGTGGTGATCGGAGGACATTTTGGAAAGAATTAAGTAGGATTTTACTCAATGTTCAAGGAGTATATGATGGCTTCTTCTTCTGGATGATGGAAGTCCTGAAAGATCGAACCCTGATGGTCAAACACACAGTAGTGCCCTACACATTAGAAGTCCACATGGATTTCATATTATTGGGGCAATCCCCAATGCACTAAGCCTCCTGGTGAGAACAAATGCAAGTGGCCTGGAAGAAAGTATAGAAGAGGGTTGCCTTACTAGAGGTGTGTTACTATGACTATAGGTTTGGGACCCTGTAAAAAGCACCATGGCTGCATATACTATACAGTGTTTTGCTACACTGTGCCCCTTTGGGATTTCTGTACCAGAAAATTGAAACTTTTAGAACCTTGCTTAGTGTTTTTTTTTATAAATTTTACATACATGTACACTTGGTGATAAGTTGTATACACCCACCATGGGCTAAAAAAATTTATGATCAAAAACCTGTTGCCTTAGGGTAGCCATACACGGGCCCATATTTCCATTCGATCAACCACAAATGCAATTTTTTTAAGTTAATGGAATGGGAATCGACGACAAGTGAACCAAAATTGAACATAAAATTCGCTAACATGACGCTAATTAGATATTCACATTTACAGGTCGTTTTTTGCTTTCCAGGTGCCCTCTAGTGGCAGAAAGTGGTAATGACGCTTAAAACAAAACAAAAACGATTGTGAATCTTGGTGGTGCAAATGATCGATGTTTGACTGGCGCTTTTTCTGTTGCGCAATATGATGGAATCAAAACGCAAAATAATCGACCTGTCTATGGCTACCTTAACATTGTGCCCTTCTGTCCACTTGCAAAAATTTTGATAATTATCTTAACTGCAATAAGTTGTAACTCATTTGTATTGAATTTTTGATATAACATACAAATTGATCACCAAAAATAACAAACAAGCCGCACGGTTTACATTGTTCCCATGACATATCACAAAGAAAATATACATGTTTTAACAGGCAAGATGCTAAAGCAATCATAAAAGACTTGGTTTTCAAACATGACAGTATACAAGATGTCCGTGTCAATCAACTAAAACAATTCCTACAGGGCAACCATAACATTAAAACAAAACAATAACACAGCTTGGATCTATCCTCCTCTTTCAACGATTACTCTCTTTACTGCCCATTCCACTATTTTCTTCTTATTAGTCGGGCCCCACACTAGGTAATTTTGCGAGGCCCCCTATCACTAGCACCTCCCTCCCTCTCCCCCCCCCTTTCTGAATGAATGCTCCAGAGGATGCCTACCTAGGAGTGCACATAATTTTTTTTAGTGAGATACTCTGATGAGTACCAGGGTATGGTGTGTGGTCCTCTGCGTCAGCCTCCTGCATGGTATGGATTCTGCTGCAGGTGGACCTCCCTGTTCTTGATTAAGCCTTCTTGGTTGTGTCTCCATCCACAGGTCACCAGCTGGCTTTGGGTCAAATGTAACTCTTACAGTACAGTACACTGTTTGAACCCCCAGATCTTATACCTCAGTAGTCAAACAGCGCTTTTCTCTTGTCAGATTTTACTTCTCGCCCCTAACTCCACGTCTGCTATAGAATCTGCTGGGTTCCATCAAGCCTCCGTTGCATTCCTATAGATATGGATGGCTGCGTCAACATCAACGACGGAGGCTTGCACCAGAGGATCCGGGACTCTAACGGGGTGTAGAGACACAGCCCATCAATGGGCAGCTTGAGCATTGCGTTAAATCCCTGCATTCAACACAGGGATTTTAGTGGACATGGAGCTAGGGCTTTACATATGCCTACTCCCTGACTTTCAACCCCCAGATGTTCCAACACCCTTAGAGGTTCAATCTTTTTTGGATTAGTAATTTACATTCCCAATTTGACATCCCTATCTGCCCCTAACAATAAATACTGAATGAATGTTGGTAATCTAAAAAAAATAGCTTTTACAGTAGTGTATACATGATTAAGATTAATGTTTGCAAGCTTTAATCTCCCTAGTGTTTGAGACAAACCCAGTGAGTTTGTCCTAAAGCTGGAGAAGCAGTAATCGGGCAAACTGGATACACCCCCGGTAAGCTGCGGCGATTCTCTATAACGCTGCAGCATTTCAGGGTTTCCGCAACCACCCTGATGACGTTGTAATGATGTCATAATGATGCCGAAGGGGCAGGGGGATGCCATAGATCTCCCTGTTAATGGAGGGGCATCGTTCTCCCAGCCCACGCCTTCGTACAAACGGTGCAGTACGGGCAGAATGCTATTGGGGTTAATCTCAATCTCCCTGCAAATACCAATTTCAGCCACGATGTCACTAATGAGCACTTGCTGTCACAGTAGCAGCCAAAGTAATTGGCTACTTTTATGCACATCGGGGTGGGGGGTTGGTGAGGGAGGCGCTGTATGTCTCACCCCTCTCTGGCTGTTACGCAGATGTGTGGAGGCTGGCGTCAGCCAGCACACAGTGCGGGAAGCACAAGTCCGGACAGCAGAGTCCACATATGACTCCTGTGGTTTCTTGGAATAAAAAAAAATCTGACTTCCTCTCTAAAAGAATAATACCATGTATTTAATAAGTTGCATTTTTAAAGAATGCATAATATTATCCCATGATTGTGTGTTGTACCTAGTTTTTTAAATAACCGCTGCAGCTAATATAACACACTCATGAGACTTGGAAGTTTCCTTATTGGTGTAATCCCCGGACACACAGGTGTGCTGCAATCCCTGGTGTTACGTCAATAGAGGGAAAAAGCCTTCCTCCTTCTCCTACCTCTGACCAAATTAGAAGCAAATGTTTATATATAGAATAGACATGTCTTCCCAATGCTAATTTATTTATGGCTTGAACATAAACAAATACTTTTTCATGCACAAATCTGAGGGAAACAAAGAAACCATTCGGATATACGCTATATTGTCCAAGGTATTGAGACACCTGCCTTTACACACATAACTTTTAAAAATATCCCATTCTTGATCCTTAAGGTCCCCATACATAGGTCGAATTTTAGTTCAATTCCAGCAAATCAAACTCGACCACCCTTTTGTATTGATCCTGTGGCGTAACTTCTGGTATACGGATCTTGGTTCTTCCGCGTTTCACATACCGGAAGTGATGTCACTGGGCTTACTTCTCAGCTGATCTAGCAGGGAGAGGGCAATTCTCTCCCTGCTAATGTCCCACCCCACTTGGGCTGATAATGTGCGGGGTGGGACATTAGCAGGGAGAAAATATCCTCTCCCTGCTAGATCAGCGAGATTTCAAGAATCTGGGAAAAATCCAGGACTTCTTTAAATCGGGATTTGGCCGGGAAAGCCACATAAAAACCGTCCGGAAGGTTGACAGGTCTGATGGTGACGTCATCTTGCTGTGCTTGAGGGTTCATCAATTGAACGGGTGCCGACCCATGTATGCCCACCTTTATACTTTATACAAAATATTTTTAGCCATAGCAGTTTCAGTTCTTCCATGAAGCCTCCCCACAAGGTTTAGTTTTTATAGATGTTTTTGACTATTCTTTTAGAAGAGCATGTGTGAAGTCAAAGACTGATGTTGGACGAGTAGGCCTGGCTCACAGGCTCTGCTCTAATTTTTCCCAACCGTTGAGGTCAGAACTCCATGTAGTCCAGACAAGTTCCATCACACCAAAGTTTCTCATCAATGGCTTTATGGATTTTTTTTCCACTGCTCTACTGTCTTGTCATGGTTTGCTTTTGCATGGTGCTTGGTTATGTGAGGCTTGTATGCAGCTGATCAGCAATGGAAATCCACTCCATGAAGCTCTTTATGCCCTGGTCTGAGCTAATTGGAAGACCATACAAAGTTGGGAGGTCTGCATCTCTTACTTCTCCAAAAAGTTGGTAACATAGTGTGTCTCCGTATGTAGTGACCCTATTCTGTGATTTTTAGTGGCCTGACATTTTGTAGTTGATCTTGTTTCTGTTGCTCTAAATTTTACTTCTGCGCCAACTTTCCTAGGTTTTCCCTTTCTTGATGGCTAAAGAGTAAATAGCTAGAGAAAAAGAAAAAGTGACGTAATGGAATGGATGCTTCAAAAGTGTGTCAGTATTATGTAATGAAGAGTACAAAGTTGAACAAGTTAAGTATTAAGGTATAGGTAATATACATATTGCAATTCATATACACTGTCCAAAAAAAAGTCACACACTCTGATATTTCGTTGGACAACCTTTAGCTTTGATTGCGGCACACATTCGATGTGGCATTATTTTGATAAGCTTCTGCAATGTCACAAGATTTATTTACACCAGTGTTGCATAAATGTTTTACCAACATCTTGCATTGATGATGGTAGAGTCTGACCCCCACGCAAAGCCATCTTCAGCACATCCCACAGATTCTCAATGGGGTTAAGGTCTGGACTCTGTGATTGCCAATCCATGTGTGAACTTGATGTCTGATTCTCCCTGAACCCTTTTGTAAAGGAGTGGTGCAGGGCTCACTGTTGATCATCTGTCTGGGCGGGGACCCTAGGGAGTATGTGACCTAGGTCACCAGGTGCTGGCTGTGCGGTTGGCACACTTTTCCATCTTCCTCTCAGTGGGTAGACATCTTGGCTCTGCTGTGGGGAAATTACACTGGCTTACTGTGGGGCAGCCAGGCATCCTGGGCCCATACCTGTCAAGCCTCCCGTTTTGGCCGGGAAAGTCAAGTTTTTATGTGGCTTTCCCG
>CM070033.1:167216636-167228312 GCA_036250615.1 Ptychadena robeensis
GTTGGTTGTACAGAAGTTGCATGGAGGAGTCTGCCTGTCTATGGGGGGCTTTAGGGTCAGAACAGTTATATCATGTTACCTTGGTGTTGTTTACTTATTCTTGAATAGATATACAGTCATTATAGATAGAAGCACCAGCTGACTGTTTGATTTCACGGATTTCTATTTATACCACACATTAGAGTTCATAATATTGCTGTTTTAGCTTTTTCGATTTACTATACTACTACTCACAAAAGAGCATTCTGCTGATGTTTAGGCAAACTTGGAGGTTTGCAACTGGTTTAGACAAACATAGAAATCTGTTACAAGGTCTCTTTGTCCCAGTAAATTCCCATGCAACTTCTGTACAACCAACTTTTCTTCTACCAAAACCATGTAATATGAGGACCTTTCTACACCTTCCAATCACTATGTATTCTATCAGGGAGGTCACTATACTACATAGTTGTTGGTAGGTCTCATGAAAGTTGTATGGAGGAATCTGAAGGTGTATGGGGGGCTTTACAGCTTTGATTACAGTTTAATCTTTTTGAAGCATAGGGATGGAGGCCCACTCAAACCCGGCTGTGGTTTCTTGTAGCAAGCGTGTTACAATACTCACAAATATGGGCCTTTTCATTAATGGGTCATTTAGGTTTTAGGTTTTTTTAGTCTCTGAGTTATTTATTTATTTATTTTTTCCTCCCCTGACCATACACCATCCCCTATCTAGAATGTGGTATATTTTACCACATTTTTCTCTACTTCCTAGGTTATTCTGCTAAGCAACCCATGTGGAGTGGCCCCTTGGACACGCTCCCCAGGAGTCGTTTTGGGCGAACCCAAAGGCCTACCACGATAATACAGCAGGTACTGTGGGCTCTAAATTCTGCTCCATTAAGTGAGCTATAAAATTGTGTACATTATATTGAACCTGAGTCAAACTTTTCTATACCCCCAGCCTTTTCTTGGTCGTCCATATATGCTTAATCCCTCCTGAAGAAGCAAGTTCATCTTGCGAAACGCATAGAGAAGACAAGCATTGGATTGAGATCTTTTTGTTTCATTCTGTTGAACTTTTTACGTTATGGAAACATTGTGTGATATTAAAATGTAATGCTGCTTATAACATGTTGAATACATTTTTGATATAGTGCCGCTAAAATCCCTCTTTCTTTTGGTAGTCCTGGAAATGTCCAGTGGCAACTTTCCACTTTCCTATTATTCTTTACACACACATAAAAGATTAAATGTTAGCTTACAAAATGTTGATGAAATTTGGAATCCCACTAAAGCCCCCCCCCCATACACCTTAAGATCAATTCATACAATCTCCATTAGATCTACCAACAACTGTGTATTATAGTGGCCTTCCTGATAGAATACATACTGAATGGAAGGATAAGAAAGCTCCTTATATTACATGGTTTTGGTAGAACAACATTTGATTGTACAGAAATTGTATGGAAAGATTGTAAGGTGTATGGGAGCCTTAAGGGTTTATTCAGATGGTTTGTAGGAAATGTGTTGCTTCCAGTGACCATAGGGATAACTTGTGGATGATTGTCTATGATTGGCAGCTGTCCCCAGGGGACTTGTCAAATGTCAGCCGATCTGAAAACAACAGTGTAAATGCAGCTTGCATAATCCTGGAGCAATGTTTTTCCTGCTAGTCAACTTCTCATCATACTGCGAACACACAATGACTGTAATCATATTTGTGTATGCATTGTAAAGTTAAAGGTCAATCATGGAGTTATGGTGTTCTGGTAACTTTCTTTTTTTGTTAATATGCTGTTATTACAACAGGGCTTACCGGTATATTTGTAAAGCCCCCCATACACCTTACAATCTTTCCATACAATTTCTGTTCAATCAACCTTTCTTCTACCAAAACCATGTAATATGAGGACCTTTCCAAACTTTCCAATCACTATGTATTCTATCAGGGAGGACCCGGCACTACATAGTTGTTGGTAGATCTAATGGAAATTGTATGGAGTGATCTGAAGGTGTATGGGGGGCTTTAGTTAAAATTTTTCATGCTAAAAATCTTACTATCGTAGTGCACACCAAGGTGGGGAATCGATTCCTGTTTGATACTTGAAGTAATGGCGATGGACCAAACAAAAAACCGACATGTCAGATCACTGTGCGATCGACTTTTGATTCGTTCTTGGTCAATCGCTCAATGTGGGAAGCATTCGATTCCCATATGATCGATCATCACAAACTCGTGCTGGGGTCGATTGTTCGGAAATTGAATGAAAAATCAACCCGTGAATGGCCAACTTTAGATTGATAGACGATTGAAATGAACCTCCATAGAGTTCTGCCCGTACCACGTACTCAGTATTTTGAAATGGCCCGCTCTCTGCTCCTCCAGCATTTGGGACAAATGCAAACTGCAAACAAAATGGGTTAGGGCTTGTTTCCATTATACAACGGATACCCCTCGGATCCCGACGTATCACACAGACATTGCCTGATCGGCGGATGATCTGTTTACACATCCGCCGGTGCAGAGGCTCAACGTACTCGACTAGGTTCAGCCTTACATCGGCGAAGCCTTACATCGTGAAGACAGATCCTCCGCCGAGCAGGTAAGTCTATCTGCTATGTTGGGACCTTCAGCTAAGCGTATATGCATGGAGCGTATATGTATGGAAACATAGCCTTAAGCCCCCCATAGACAGGCAGACTCCTCCATGCAACTTCTGTACAACCAACTTTTCTTCTACCAAAACCATGTAATAGGAGGACCTTTCTACACCTTTCAATCACTATGTATTCTATCAGGGAGGTCACTATACTACATAGTTGTTGGTAAGTCTCATGAAAGTTGTATGGAGGAGTCTGCCTGTCTATGGGGGGCTTTAGTCTCAAACGCTAGGGAGGTTAAGATTGATGATGCAAAAGTCTATACATGTATGGCTTCTTTTACTCTCCTGCTGCAGGAATATTTATAATGGAAACAAGAGTTTAAAATCTAATTTAATTCTAAACACATACAAAGGGAACAAGCTTAAAAACATTGATCCCAGTTAATATACTTTTCCTTTCACTCGTTCTTTTCAAAGTTCCCTACATAAAGGTATTTATTCAGTCATCAGCAGCAATTAGACTGGGAGATTACCAGCAGCTTAGCCAGCTTTTTCCTAGTGCTCCATCTTGTCAGCCGTATTCACATTGCTTGCTTATTTATTCTCTCTTTACTTGTGGAAAGAATTATCCAAGTCAGTGCACTTGTCTGCTTGAAGCAAGTCCACAGGGATTGTCCAGCGCTCCTCCTGCTCGGCCTGCTATAATCCGTGCTCACTTACTCAAACTTCCTAAATTTATAATCCACATTTTATCTTCATACTGGTGACCAATCATTCCACACACTTCACCTGTGCAAAAGTCAAGTAGTTGTGAAACATATTTAATAAATGTCAAGGAAGTATCACATGCAGTCCCAGGAGAGCTCAGAGAAAGGTTGTATTGGATTAAGAAAGAAACGCGAAGAAAGCACATTTCCGGAGAACCCATTTTTTTCTTTTTTATAGAAGCGCCCTCGGTGTGTGTCACACACACTATGTTACGGTGTGCACACACTATTCGTGCTCCTATAAAGCCCCCCATAGACAGGCAGACTCCTCCATACAACTTTCATAAGACTTACCAACAACTATGTAGTATAGTGACCTCCCTGATAGAATACATAGTGATTGGAAGGTATATATCACTGCTATGTAGTGCTGGGTCCTCCCTGATAGAATACATAGTGATTGGAAGGTATATATCACTGCTATGTAGTGTCGGGTCCTCCCTGATAGAATACATAGTGATTGGAAGGTGTAGAAATGTCCTCCTATTACATGGTTTTGGTAGAAGAAAAGTTGGTTGTACAGAAGTTGCATGGAGGAGTCTGCCTGTCTATGGGGGGCTTAACACCCGGTGCAAATACGTGAGTGCACAAAAGTGAACCACACAAAAAACACAGGTGTTTTGCCACACTCATAAAGAAGCTAAAGCCCCCCATAGACAGGCAGACTCCTCCATACAACTTTCATGAGACTTACCAACAACTATGTAGTATAGTGACCTCCCTGATAGAATACATAGTGATTGGAAGGTGTAGAAAGGTCCTCCTATTACATGGTTTTGGTAGAAGAAAAGTTGGTTGTACAGAAGTTGCATGGAGGAGTCTGCCTGTCTATGGGGGGCTTAAGGGCTCATTCCCAGAGAAAGAGATTTCATTACTAGGCCCAAGGAGCCAAAGCCCCTTGACTACAATTCCCGTTCCCCAGGGGACCACCACTGGAGTCCAGTCTCCCAAATACAAGGGACCGTTGTTGGAGGAGAGCCATAAGCAGTCACTCCCCACCACTTTCCGAGGTGAAGCCCATAAAGGCAAAACACCATACTTGTGAACAAAAGACAAACGTGAATTAGTTAAGCTAGTAAAGGTGGCCATACAAGAAGTTTTGCTCAACTTGAAAAAGCAATTGATTAAAGATGGCCATACATGGATTGATTTTTCGTTCAATTATCAAACAATCAATTGCTGTGCGCATTAAGCCCCCCATAGACAGGCAGACTCCTCCATACAACTTTCATGAGACTTACCAACAACTATGTAGTATAGTGACCTCCCTGATAGAATACATAGTGATTGGAAGGTGTAGAAAGGTCCTCCTATTACATGGTTTTGGTAGAAGAAAAGTTGGTTGTACAGAAGTTGCATGGAGGAGTCTGCCTGTCTATGGGGGGCTTTAGTGGGAAGATTTTGGACGAAAGTTTGCTTTAGTCCAAAAGACTCTTAAGCCCCCCATAGACAGGCAGACTCCTCCATGCAACTTCTGTACAACCAACTTTTCTTCTACCAAAACCATGTAATAGGAGGACCTTTCTACACCTTCCAATCACTATGTATTCTATCAGGGAGGTCACTATCCTACATAGTTGTTGGTAGGTCTCATGAAAGTTGTATGGAGGAGTCTGCCTGTCTATGGGGGGCTTAAAGACCAATGGTTAGCATTACTTCATTTCAAGTGCCCCTCCCTGACCATACTGATTTCTGATACTCAGTCAAGATTTTTACATATCTGGACCCCATGGATTGAATTCTCCCACCCAAATCTCTCCACAATACGGTGAAAATGTTTTGACAGATTTCCCACCTGCAACCTCACAAGGGGGACTATATATTCACCTGCACAAGCCTGGTTCTCTGGATTCTCTTACAGTTAACACTTCCCCTTCTTCCTCTTGTCTTGCTTCCTTCTCTCCTTTTCTTTCTTTTTCTTCCCTTTTTTTTCTCTCTTGTTGTTGTGTGACTTTACTTATTTTTCTTCTATGTCACACTGTTCTAATTTTGCACCTGATACATTGTGGTACTCCATAGCTATTGTATGCATTGGCTTTATGTTCTATGCTGCCTCAGTATTGCATTTGTTTGATATTATTTGTTTGTGTTAATAAGAAATGTGCAACTTGTTTGCCTGTAAAAATTACTCGGGGATCTTTGTAAATTGATTCTTTGTTTAAATTTTTTAAAAAAAACAATCAAAACGATTGAAATAGAACAATTGTCAGTTGAACTTTCGGACAAGTGTGTTGATATGCCAGTCAGAATGAGAACGGGGCAATATCACGTTTCATTGTGGAGCTGTAGTTCACCCAAAAGATGCTCTTTTGCTGTGGAGCTGTAGTTCACCCAAAAGATGCTAGAGATGTCTATATATTTTCTTTAAATTTTCACTGACTTTGGAAGCAAATTGCAAACATGATATCATCACAATTGCTGAAGATGTAGAGACAGGTTGTGGGAATATTACAAAAAAATATATATATTGATTGAAAAAGATTTTTTGTCATATTTTTTAGTTAAAACTTTGACTTAACTTTAAACTTAAAGCGGACCTACCATCAGGAATCTATGGTTTAATGAATGGCACTAGTAGTGCCAATAATAGGGAGGAATGCAGTGAAAAAAAAACTTACCTGTATTGAGAAATTTAAGAAGATAAAATCGGCAGGTCTTCTCACTTCCTGGCTCATTTTAGGCAGAAATAGGCAGGACGTCACAGTGATCTGCTTTGAAAATTCCCATAGAAGATCACTGAACGCCCCCCAGTGGCCACCCACGATATTGCACCCCCAGTTTCATGTGTTGCCTTCAGCGAACCAGGAAGTGAGGGGAGCTGTGTGGTAATCTTGTTAAATTGCTCATTACAGGTGCGTTTTTGAGGTTTTTTTACTGCATTCCTCCCTATTATTGGCACTTCTAGGGCCATTCATGAAAACATAGATATCTGGTGGTAGGTTCACTTTAATTCATGCTAGACCATAATGTCCCCAGAGCTCTTAGGCTAAGTTTACACTGGCAATTCCCAAGCTGCTTGCAGCTCGGAAACCACCAGTGCGCTCCCGCAGCCGCGGGATAAACGACTACCTGTGGTCGTCTGCAAAACAGTGCAGGTGATTACAGGTAGTCTAATTAAGGACCCCCTAGAGGTCCTATGGCACAGCCGCCCGAAAACCTAACGGCGGACGCCTAATGTGGCGTCCGCCGGTCGGTCACGCTAAACGGTCGTTTACCTGGCGGTAAAAAAACGCCAGTGTAAACTTAGGCTAACTCTCCAGAAATGTTGTTGATGATTTGTTGTTCAGGTGATTTGCAATTGACTCCCAAGTAAACTAGTCAAAGTTTTGTGCTCAAACTGAAACCCAAACCCCACTTATTTCTCTTAAAGTGCCGGCTTGGCAATTTAACCTCAATTGCACACACAACTCCTATACACACATGAAAACATATAAACACACACTACTTTCTTATAAGATAGAATAGGAGAGGGTATGGGGCGCTGTGTGCAATCAGAAGAGAGGGGAAGAGTACTGACAGCATTGAGAGCCAATAGGCTGCAGTTCTCTCCTCTGTGCTGGCTAACAGCTCGCGTGCCCACAGAGAGGGCTCCAAGTGCCACCTCTGCCACGCATGCCATCACTGCTGTGGGATATATCAGTAGATGACAGTGTTATTATGATGTAAGCACAACAAAGGATTGTTAGATAAAAATTACTATTAGCTTATTATTGTGCAAAAATGATTCCCACCAGTGACATACAATGTCTGTTTGTGCAAACCAGCACTGAAAGCTGCATAGTACATGTGCCTGGAAGCAGAGGAATTTCACAGTGACCACTCACAGATTTTCCACACTGTAAATAGCACTAGAAATACATTGTCTCTATACGCAGTCTATCATGTGCTTGGTGAAGCTATTTCACATATGTGTGCTTGTTTCTACCCGTGTCCATCATCTGTATTGATCCCATTTTCCATGTCTGCTTTGAGTCAGACTGAGATCTCATGGGATGTCTGTGCACATCACATGGCCAGTCCTGATGTCATTGCATGCATAAACTTCTAGGTTAATAGCCGGGCGGGTGGCTTCTGCTAGAGGGTCTGTGTACTGCTGTATGCGAAACTACAAACCTTAAAGGGATAGGACTGTTTATGTTTTCATGGCTTCGTTTACTTTTTTTCGATTTTAGTACAAAAAGTCTGTGATTGTCCTCTGTGATTTCTGGGGAATACAAAATACATCTAAAAACACAATCAACAATGTGAAAAATGCAGTAACACCTGCACAACTCCCTACACACCGTTAAATTTTTAGATGAAACGATTGAAGGAAATGTCCATCAATGGGCATGTCCACACTATAGCGATCTTCTGTGATTATAATCTCGGCACGGAGATCGCGCCCATGTATTTCAATAGGCTCATCCCCACAGCTAAGATTGCCTTCGATCGGCCGCACCAGCAATTTTAAATTGGTGCGGCCGATCCCCCCTGATCTCAGCCATAGACATGAATGGGCAAGGTTAAAAATTTGTCTCATTTTAACAATGCCGATTCACTCTCTATGGCCATGATCAGTGGGTAGGGCAAGATGTCCTGTCCCACCCCCCCACTTCCTGCCTACAGGTGCAGTACCGTGATTCTAATCACGGGAGACAGCGGGAGATCGCTGGGTGCTAGCGATCTCCTGCAGTCTTTGCACCGCTATTCAAATTGCAGCAGAACGCTATAGTGAAAACATGGCCAAACAGAGAACCAACATGTTGGTAAACAAAATTACATAAGATTACACAATAGTTCAAACAGATTTCTATATATTGCTTTAACCAGGGGTGCACATAAGTGGTACTCTGGTACTCAAAAGAGGCCAAAATAGCTAGCTATACTTACCTTCATTATTGTTACAAAGCTCATATGCGTACTACTTGTCTGGGCGGCCGCAGCTAAATGTTAAATGTATAAAATTTATGTCACTTGGATAACTGCTGGGAAACATGAATAAAGATCAAAGGTTGCAGATAGGTGTGTGAAATTGGGAATGTAAATGAATAATCCAAGAAAAAAAAGATTGGACATCTAAGGGTGTTAGAGATCTGGGGGTTGAATGTCACAGGAGGCATATGTAAGGGTAAAATCTGACAAGATAAAAGCACTGTGTGACAACTGGAATATGACTATGAAAGGATGACATTTGGACTGCTGGTAGTCTCAGGGGTTAGTTACTAAGTCAAAAAATCTTGGAGTTGCACTACTGAGGTATGAGATCTGGGGGTTCAAACGTGTTGTACTGTGAGAGTTACATTTGACCCAAAGCGAGCTGGTGACCTGTGGATGGAGACTGCTAATCGGAGGCTCAATCAGGAACAGGGAGGTCCATCTGCAGCAGAATCTACCATGCAGGAAGCTGACGCAGAGGACAGTGAGGGAGACAGTGAGGAAGACCACCGTACATATGGGGTGAGTGCCGCACACCATCTCCTGGTATTCCACAAAAATAAACAGCCTGTAAGGTTGGTGGCCAACGTCTCAAAATTCATATAGAAATAATTAAGATGACCCAAGTCATCCACAAAATTTCCCTTGAATTAACCATGGGCGGGGGGACTTTTGAGGCCACAGAGATACAGATAGGTAATAAACACTATAATGTATTTAATTGTTCCATAAAAAGTGGGTAAACATATATCATAATCACATATATATGTACACATAATCAAAAAATTACAGCAAATTATGGCAAGGCATCGAATTCAACATGATATGTAGCTCAATAGTGGACATGGAATCTAATCATGTAGAGTCCACCCCGACGCGCGTTTCGTATAACTTTTTCAAGGGGTGCCCTTCTTCTATGGTAGTTTGTGAATCATATATGCCAAGCAAGGTGTCCGAATAGTCCAGGACATCAATAAAATTGCCCTCATGGGGCCAGCCACGAAATGGGGGAATGGGGCACACGGAGGTCAAGGGAATGCCTGAATCCTGTATCCAGTTAGATAACAGTCCAAAATTATTGAGGAGTAGTCTTAGCAATGTCCCCCATACAGGTGTGTTTATGCAAAATATAAACCTTGACAATTATTAAAAAAATGTCTACAATTGTGTGAGTGTTTCCTTCTCATCAGATATAATGATGGACACAACAACTCTATGGAGGTCAGTGAGAGTGGTCCATTTCCATCAGCAAACTGATTGCTGGAATTAATTCATTCTTGTTTGAGCTGATTTTTGTGTTTATTTAATTTATTTGCAATTTATTTTTACATAATTGTGTGTTTAGAATTTATTTTGTCATGAGGACTACTACATCCTTGTTTGGACATATTTCATTAAGTTAAAGGCCTATAACATAAAATAAAATTCATGCAAATCCTCTGCACCACTTTTGGTACAGAAATCTGGATCTCAGTGAACCACTAGGGGTGGGCACATTATTCGTACTGCTTTTGGTACAGAGGTCCGGGAGGAAGAGGGGATTGGAGTGACAGGTCCAGTAGGGGAGGGCCCATAAAAAATGTGCTATGGGGCCCAGTCATTTCTAGCTACGCCCCGAGAGTGAGCCAAACAACTTGAATTCTATGTGGTTCTACAATAAAGCTTCGTTCACTATCTGCTTTGTCATTTGCTTTACAACTATGCACAAATTCCAGTCCTGGCCCCAAGTTGTGTACCCAATAGGAGACCATAGGAAATGAATAGGGATGGCATGGGGACAAGAATGACCACTTACCGACCATATACCCAAAATGTTCAGCCTCAAAGGAGATTGAAAAATATTCTATGTGCACCAAGACCAAATATGAGCCCAGACTCCTGCTGTTGGAGTGTTGCTGATACAGTTCCGGGGCCGTTTCTCCTGCTATGCCAAATAAGCGAGTGGCCCCATACAGATATGAATATGAGCTGCCCATGGGAGGTGTTGGTGAGTAGAAGAAGAAAAGGAACACGCCCATACATGACGCTTCCCCTTCCTCTCCCCCCGTTGCTAGCTCCACCAATAGCATCCACCCACCCTGTCAAAAGAGGGCCCTAAGCAAGAACTTGGATAGGCTAGAAACGGCACTGTAAAGTAAGGGTCCCCGTACACCTTCAGATTTCCTTTAGATCTCCCTTTGTTTTACCAAAACCATGTAATATGAGGGACTTACTAACCATGAAGTCTACCTGTGTTCAATCGCAGAGGACCCGGCACTACATAGTTGTTGGTAGATCTAAAGGATATCTGAAAAAGAGATCTTAAGGTGTATGGCAAGCTTAACTTTAAAGTGTGTTTTACAGTGGAGGGAGGAGGTCTCACATTTTCCTTACATGTTGGAATAAAACCACCAACCACCCTCCACACACACATGCACAGTGTAGGGAAGTTTTTGAAAGTAAGCGACTTGTATGTTGAAGGAAAGCATTATACTGAAATATACCCCCGCAGAGGGGTGCAACATATCTACCTTTTGTGCTATCTCTTGAACTCAGCCTTCCCCTTACACCTGCAAAACAGAACAAAGGAGCCCGTTTCACTGGTATAATTAGCGCCATGTTTGCCACTTGTCATATGCCGTTATAAATGATTTGCAATAAAGAAGATGATTTAGAGGCAATAAAAGCCACCAAATTGTAACCATTTGTATTGTTTAATTCAAACGTGAAGCACAATTGTTAAATAAAGATACATTGTCACACTTTACAGTCTCATTGGTCTGCTATTGAATTCCAAATTACTGGGTAAGCTTTGATTTATTAGTATAGAAATAACGGAGAGAAGAAAAAAAACAAAGCGTTCAGCCGGTGAGAAAGAGAAACAGGTTCACAAGACAAAATAACAGATCTCTACTGAGGAAAATGTCTCGCCTGCCATTGATGACCTGCGACTGATAATGCTCGCTGCCAGGCTCATTCTGGAATTATTTTATAGTGACTCTGAACTAACAATTGGAAGCTATGCTATCCTATAGGGACTGTCTAGAAATGTGGATTGCACCTAAGCAGTAACCTGAAACGTAAACCCTTTGTCTTTACTTCCTTCTGAAAAAATAACAATGCATTTCCTGTGCTTACAGACTCATATCTAGTGATGGACCGAACTGTTCGCCGGCGAACTATCCGCGGCGAACATCGCATGTTCGCCTTCACGCATTTTTGCGAACATATGGCGAGTTCGACCCGCCCCCTATCTTTTTACATTGGTTAAACTTTGACCCTGTGAGTCACAGTCAGCAGACATAATCCAGCCAATCAGCACCCACCACCTCACGGACCATCCCACCCCCTATAGCATAGCAAGGACACCATTTCACATGTTGCTGGAGAAGGAGAGAGTCAGATCAGAGAGCTGCTGCGCTGCATAG
>CM070033.1:167256996-167271491 GCA_036250615.1 Ptychadena robeensis
GAAATTATGCAACCTGATCTCCATTAATTTCTCAGCTTTTTTTTTTTTTACTTTTTATCCAATTCAGATAAAGGACATTTATTTTCAAACCAAGTAAATTATATTTGTTTCCTGAGATAATCTATCATGATAGTCTTGGGGGAACTATTTAGCACAGGGATGGGCAAACTTTGTGACTCATGGGCCACATTGGCTTCTTAAATTTGTTAGTTGTGTCAATTCCATGCATCATCATCATCCATAATGATGGCATTGATGTGGAAAAGGCGATGTGTGACAGGGAGATTATCCTTTTACATTTCCTGCACCTAATAAAAATCATTGCAATGAGCAGAGAAAATTCCTGCCTGGTGTCACCATGAGGATGCGCCCACAGTGTCATGATCACGCCCCTGCATCATCCCCAAGGCAATGTGTATGATTTGCAGAGAACAAGTGAAGGGGAGCTTCTCTTCAAAAAGGTGCCAAACTGCTGGAAAAGAAATCTAAATGGTCCGGATCCGGCCCCCAAACCTTAGTTTGCCCGCCCTTGATCTAGCATGTGTACATTTGTTGATATTGTTTATTTAGCAATGTTTCCTGCATAGAAAGTGGCTGTTAAAATGGCAACAGACTCGAGAAGCATTTAACAATGATCAACATTTTCCAGACCATATGCCTGTGTAAGGGAATACAACTTTTTTTTTTTATGTTTGATGGGAATCTAGATGATTTTCTATGTATTTATAGTGTTCTTTACTGTATTAATCATAACGACACTAGAACTAGTTTACCCTTCCAGAAGCAGAGAACTTCAATAACCCCTAATGCTCCTCCAATAGGATTAATAACACACTGTGAGCTCAACAGTGGGCAAGGGGCAGTCTGCAAATAGATATCATAAGGAAATTCTGCTTAGGGTTTCACCTTAGATGTAATGTCCATAGACTGGTTTAGTAATTATAGGAATTTTATTTTACACAATTTAGGTTTTACAAAATACAAAAATCCACATGTTTTCTGTAGCTGCACCCATGCTTCGGAAATTGTTGTGCTCACACAAATACTGCTTGTATGTAGACTAGCTATGTTTATATGGCGTTTAGGGATTCCCCTGCGTTTATTGTATGCCTTGATGGGGATGTCGCGCATCGCATACGTATTGATGACTTCCTGCCCCGCCTGTTCACACAGCTTTCAGCGGTCCACAGCGGTCCACCGG
This sequence comes from Ptychadena robeensis, assembly GCA_036250615.1. Taxonomy (NCBI): domain Eukaryota; kingdom Metazoa; phylum Chordata; class Amphibia; order Anura; family Ptychadenidae; genus Ptychadena; species Ptychadena robeensis. The sequence continues at coordinate 167,258,198 of CM070033.1, forward strand.
CCGAGAGGTTAATGCAGGGCTGTACGTCAACCTTCACTGTCTGTTGAGCTGGCGGACCCCCTGAAAGCTGTGTGAACAGGCGGGCGGGAAGTCATGCATATGTATGGGATGCACAGACATCCCCGTCAAGGCATGAGATTAACCAAGGGGGTTGGACATGAAAACCTGCTGAAATGCAAACCTTGGGCAATTGAATGTGCCATGGTTGTTGGTGCCAGGCTGGCTGGTGTGAGTTCTCCACAAACTGCTGATCTAGTGGCATTTTTATCCACAATGCGGTCATGTCATTAACATGAATCATGATACATTCGTTAATTATGATTTGAGTCATTTCAGACATCTTCGGGTAGGTTAATAAATATAGAGAGAGGATAGTAGGGGTGAATTACAACGTAATCATCCCCACTATGGTTTTTCCCCTTGAATAAACAAGGGCAGGGGGACTTTTAAGGGCCACAATTAGAAAGTAAAGTAAATAGGTAGATAGGGTTCACTACATGTATATCTGAGTAAAAATGATCAGTTTTATTAGTGCCTCAACATGAGGCTCATGGAAATAATAAAATAAAACAAGATGACAGCCACATTCATATCAACATTTCCACCACTTCTGATTATATAACAATGTCAATAATGTATACATGGTTAAAGTACAATGCAATTACAATAAAAGGTGAACAGTAGATTTGGACGGGGGATTCCATAGCTTAGAATCCACCCCACCCCTTTAGGGTAGGTTAATAAAGGTACATACAGTAGCAACTATGGGTGCTAATTGAGGTACAATGCTTTCTGTGTTGAGGTGAATGAGGTGGTGTCTCGGAAACCTTGTGTTACTTTCACTGTGAACAGTTTGAGGTTATGTCCTTAATTTAATATCCATTAAAAGCTTAATTATTAGGTATCTCTAATATTGTTCACAATTAACGAATGCTTTTTTATAACTTGCGTTCTTGTGATTTGTGACTGAAAGCCACATAGATCATCACTCCCAAGGCTAGGTTCACCTGGGTATTTTATAGCATTTGATTTGACAACTTTTTCGGTTTTAAAATAATTGAACCCTATAAGGGAGTTTATTAGATACTATTTGCAGATGGTGTTGCAGTTGTGTTTACTTTTAGAATACATTATATGGAGTCCAAGGGGCATTTAGCAGTTTAAGCTCCTCCATTGACTTCAATGGGAACACTTACCAGATGTCTAGCAGACATGAAGTTGCATGGAAAATGAATGATGTTTAATAATAAAATTCTGTTCTCCTCCCTTTTATTTTATTTTTTTTATTTTTTTTGCAGTACCAGCTCCCATTTGGGATAAGGTCTTGGCAGGACTAGTAATCTGACATTCACAGTCTAGCTCCCTGTCATTCTGTGTGAGGACTTGTTGGACCCGATGCCCCATGTGTGAAGGTTACCTAGGATAATGTTTGAAGTACTCATTCATGTCGGCTGAGGATTTTTAGATGGTCTCAGTGTAATTTTTATTAGGATATTTACTGAAACGACTTAGGACTGGGTAAGGAGTCCCCATGAGCTCTGAGCTCATGCCTGGCCAGTGTGAAACGAGGTCCTGGACAAACATCCATGTATACTTCTACTACAATGCTGCTAGATTTGTGAAAAATGCTCTTTTTCAATTTGTAAGAAAATTTAAGTGTGTGAGTTAATTCAATGTTTAAATTTTTTTTAAGGGTGATATGTAGTCTTTTGCAAGGCCAGGGAAGACCAACACCTTGGGGAAAAATATGCTTTTCTATGGCATATGGCTGTTAGTGGCCCACAGATCTCTTATGCCAGTTCACATACAGAAGCAGATGCCACCCGCTGGTGGGCAGAGTATGTATGGGAGCTGGCAGAAGCTGCTGCTCACATAGACAATCTGCCCATGGATGGATCATCTGGCTGTAGGGATCATTCCTGCTGCTGTATGTGAGCTGACAGCCGCTCACATACAGATCTGTCCATGGATGGATTGCCTGCCTGCAGAGTGTGTATGTGAGCGGCTGTTTGCTCACATACAGAGCTATGACTGCCTCCCTGCGGGTGGTTGAACATTCACAGTATAAAGGTAGGAATACAGGTATAGATTTTTGCACAATCGACGAAAGATTCGATCAGCATGTTAGATTTTTTTGATCCAATATCGAATGTACACATTGTATTTTCGTTCGACCGAGTGAAATTCTGTTAGACTTTGGAACAAGAAATGGCTTCATTCAAATTCATTAGATCGAACAAAAATTATCGAATGAAACAATGGTACATTCGTTTTTTACAAGACAGATGAAAATTTACCAACACGTGCGATCAGCTTTCAATAGATTTTTTTGTTCAATATCGTTCACTTTTGTTCAAAGGTTGGTCAAAAGAAATCTTGTTCAGTTTTAGATTTTAGTTCCAACGATTAAAAATCTATCTTTTTGAATCTGTGGAATGAAAAAATCAACCCATGTGTTCCCACCTTTAGACACAACCATTTTTCACTCCCAATTTAAAGGGGAAGGGTGAGGGGTATTGCAAGCAATACATGCAAGTAACAAAATGTTGTTGTTTGCATCTATAGTGAGTTCTGGAGAAAATTCTCTCTCCAGCAAGTAAGTCTTTTTTGTTATTTATTTTGAGCCATAGAATCCTTTTTTTCATACTGTCCCCTCCATTAGTGTTGCAAGAATCTGAAATTCCTTTTTTTGGATTTTGACATTTCTGGGAATGTTGGACTACTTGTGCATTTTGGTTTGTTCTTTCCATCCACCAAGTAATGGAAAACATATCACATGCGCTTTGAGCATTGTTAAATTAAAGGCAGTGCCTGGTGTAAGATAAATAGGCATCAGATGGTGTTTTTTCGTTACTTTCCGAAGTTTGGTGCAATAATTGATTGGCTAGCACTTAAGGAACATTTTTATAGTGTTAATACACTGGTGATTTTGCAGCTCCCTTTAGGTCAGTGGTTCCCAAACTGAGGGGCGCGAAGGTATTCCAGGGGGTGCAGGCCCTCATTCTTAAAATGTGCTTGAATGGGGGGGGGGTGGGCAGGGGCTTGATAATGTTCCTAAACAGAAAGGGGGGGGGGGAGGGGGCTGCAAGGAAAGTTTGGAAACTACTGCTTTAGGTTGATGGATTTTAGCAATCTGATATTACAGGGTCTCAAATTCTGCTGCTGGGAGCACCATGCTAGGGCCAAAATTGCCAAGGTGTCAGTTTCCTGCAGATTCCTGCAAATTGCCAATTAACAACACGGCAATACCACTCAGAATCTGCCAGTATGGAAAGCACTCTGTAGAGAAGGCAGGTGGTCTTGCACTTTCCTCAACTTGTTGTCCTACGTAACTTGGCGCTGATAAAATATCGCATAACTGGTTGATATTGTAGTACTTTGCCATGTTACTACTTTCACAATCACTGACCTATAGTTATTATATAGCTCAGTTGTTCAGTTAATGGCACTTTAACCATGTCTTGTTAAAGTTCTATTTACATGGCGCTCCTGTTTGCAAACGCTTGCAGGAGCTCGGGGACGTCTAGATAACGTCCCCATGACGTCGGGAGAGAGCCTGAAAATTGCCCCGCGAGTGTCTTGTGCAGGGTGGATTTGATTTAAATCAAACCAATTTAAATCATAATTTAAATCACGATTTAAATCACTAGTCTGTAAGGCTCGATTTAAATCAAACTGATTTAAATCAATAATTTTTGCCGGTATAACTTTAAAATGCGAGTAAGTGAGGATTTTTAGAATAACAACTTTTCATAATTTGTAAAGAAATAGTAGTGGGTAGGTTGTTCAAGGTAAATCAATCAAAGAAATGTCCATCCCCCCACCTCAAACCGTGAGGCTTTTATCAATATGGGAATAGGTAACAACTTTTCATATTAGTTTTTTTTTTATCCCCAGTTTAGGTTATCATTCATATTTGGACAACTTTTCTGTTGCATTTAGTTTTGAGAACTGAGAAAGTAAACCAAGCATCTGTGATAATATCTTTTATGCAGAGAAACTGCCCAATAATCTTACAGAGACAGACAGAAGGTGATGAAGGAATAAGCACATCACCCAAAATCTACCTTGAATAGACACGGGGACACAAAAGCAGATTTGGCTTATGAAATGACATATTGTACCCCCTGAAGAAGTCTTGTGCATTGTTTCTGATGGATATGATGTCATTGCTTCATCTTTTGCTCTGTGTATAATAAATGTATTGCTTTTACATATTGAGTGGCCTGTCCCCTCGTCCTTGTCTATTCAAGGGGAAATTTGGGTGATGACTTCTGTCTGTTGTTTTTGGGATGTTTTTTTTATGGAATTTATTTACCAAAATATTTAAACATATACAGCCTTATTCTACATAAACTAATCTTTCATCATGGAATAACCTTGGGATGGTAATATATTTTCCTCAAAAAGCATTTTATTTAAAAAAAAAAAAATCAATATAAATCAAAAAAATCCGATTTAAATCATCATCGATTTTTATCCGCCCTGGTCTTGTGTCTCATTTGCTACTCTTCTGGAGACATTTAGTGCCAACATCCTGTGTCAAGGAGTTTGACAAACTGTGGAAGCATCATCTTTACACACCTAGCATTATGTAGAATGGCTTCAACCTTGGCGTCTTCATTATGTCTGCTTCACTTAGAAAGGGGTTTATACTGAGTACTTTTTAGTGTCATTAACCCTTGCTGTGTCAAGCCAGATAAGCCTCAATATCCCCTCCGTAAACCCAAGATGGATTTGGTCATTACAGGCTTCCAAGTGTCATTACTATTAGCAGGTAATTTAACCTGAGGCTCTTCATGTCAAGTGAATACCTGACTATCCTTGAAATTCTTTTTGAAAAGGATGTTATGATAGAGTTTGTTGGATTCCAAAGTTAAGCTAGCCACACATGGTTCAATTTTGGTTTAATCGATGCTCGATTAGATCGAGGAATTCAATCGTCTAATCGAAAATCGATCTTAATCGCATCAACATACACCCCACATTGAGTTTGCGATTGTGGTGAGATTTCGATTCCAAAAGATTACTAAAATCGTCGATTTTGGTATTGAAACGTTTGAATTCCCGATTGAAGTGGTCTATGTTATGTATATCTAATCTAATCGATCCAGGAGAAACACCACAAACATCATCGATTATAAAACGATTTTGGCACAATCGACGATGATTTTCCAACATGTCCGATCAAAATTCGATTCGATTTTCTGCCTTCATCGAACAATTATCGTCGATCGTACCATGTGGGCATTCCTCGATTTTCGTTCAATCGATGAAAAAATTCATCTAATCGAGCATCGATTGAACCAAAATCGAACCGTGTGTGGCTAGCTTTAGTTTTTCTCACTAACAAAGGCCGTTAAGTGGATTGACCCTAGGTAGGGCCTGCTTAATCTTTCAGTTATTAGAAAGTTGTTCAGTATGGAAAATTTGAAATTAAGTTATAATTATAGTATTATTCCACTAGTTTATATGTCCCATAGGCCTTATTGGAACATAAAGGCCGTAAAATGTATGTGTTTAATATTATAATATTGTTAAGAAGGTTCAATTTTTTTTTTATTGTAGTCATGTTTTCTCCCAATTTTCTTGTTTGTGCCTTGCATGATTCACTATAAAATGCTGATTAGTGTTTACAAAACAGTTCATGTAACGTTGTCCCTTTAGCTGCAGCTGCTGCATATGTTAAATCGATGTATATATTTACAATATTTTATGATCCCTGCTACTAGACCAGTGGTTCCCAAACTTTACTTGCAGGCCCCCCTTTTCTTTATAGGAACATTATTGAACCCCCCTCCCTATTCAAACGCAGGTTAAGAATGAGGGTCAGTGCCCCCCAGTTTGGGAACCACTGTACTTCATTTTCATCCAAGCTATGAGTATGAGTTCATACCCCTAGTCATTTTACCATTGTACAAGGCAATGGCACCCATTGTTTAGTATGTAGCTGAGGCCTAAGGCTATGTCCCACTTAAGCGATTGCCCGTCATTATAATCACGGGGCAGAAACTGCAGGCGATTCTTTTTCCCTTTGCCCCACCCCGATTGTGCCCATAGAGAATAAATGGGCGCATTTGAAAAACAGTGATTTAAGACGCGATTTGCCAACCGCAGCCGTGGGGATGAGTCCCATCACATCAGGGCTGTGGAGTCGGTTGATAAATTCTCCGACTTCTCAGTTTCTGATTCTTCCGACTCCTCTGTATGTAATATGCTAATGAATTTTATCCATCCATTGAAGGAAAGGAAGGCAACATACATTAACCACAGAACTACTGGCCAGGAAACCAACACTGGACTGTAATGGCCAATAAAGCAGAGAAAGGGAGTTAGGCAGAAGATGCTGCTGCTTTTTCCTTAAGCTAGGCACCACGCTGTGATCGGGGATCAGTTGAACGGATGTCAGTGTGCACCACATGGGCACATCGATTCCTGTTCAATGGGGACCCATTATCCCCAGCTTGCAGTGTGTTATTTACAACACGCCACAAGCTGGGGAGAAGCAGCCTGTCTCATACAGCTGCCTCACTTACACAGCTTCTGAGTGAGGAGTGCTGGCTCCGCCCTTTCACACTGACAGTCGACGGCTGTGGAGGAGGCAGGAGCCGCAGCTGTTTCAATACTTTCCATGAAGACTCATGTTTCCATGCAAAGTATTGGAGATTGAACGTGGTCTTTCCAACATGTTGGAACCCCATTCAATCAAGTTCCTTGGAGCCGGCTCTATTGATTCCGCCCGAAGGAAGGCACACTCAGGTAGGTTTGTAAACAGATAGGAGTACAATCAATCACAAGTTAATTGATTGTACTCAAATCTTTTTACAGATCTACCCTTGTGTTCTGATCTTCTGCTGAAGATAGGGCAGTGGAAGGCTCCAAGAAGAGGAGGGGTGAAGGGTCACTTCAAACATGACTCATAATTTCCCTTGAATCCCATAGTCATGTGTAAAGTTGAGGCTAACAATCTCAGTATTTGTCGCCTCAGCTCAATTACAGCGGTTTCTCAAATGTTTTACAGCTTCAATCTTGAACTATTGGCGATCCCTTCCCTTCACTTATACAAGCGTCTCTAGCCCGGCAACAAACATTTACTTCATTATCAGCGAGAGTTAAGGCTGCCATACACTCACCGAGCGGCGGCCGATTTTGCTGCCGACCGATGGGCGTGCGCGCTCGCCGATCGGGGGAGCCCACATGGGGCGATAGATCGCTGTTACCCCACAGCTCGGCCGGCCGGAGAACGGACATGTCCGATAATCTCTGGCCGATGCTGTTAGTTTCAATGAAGACCGGCGTCTTCATTGAAGCTAACAGCCGGCACACAAAGGGTGCCGGCCGATGCTGTCAGCTCTGGAGTCTAGAGCTCATCTGAGCTGGTCTGTCGGCCCCCACTTGGTACGTGTGTGGGGGCCTTCAGTCTAGGGTCACAGTAAGCGCTGTAATGTTACACACGGCATGCATTTATTCTTATAGCAGAGAAGTCGTTCATTATGTTTGTTAATTGCGACATTTGAAGTAAACATTTTTTTTAAAATTCCTATTTAAATGCTCCGACTCCACAGCCCTGCATCACATACATGGTCGCGATAGTCACGTCATGATTAAAATCTGTGGTGATAGTTTAATGGGGATAAGCCCTTAGAGCTATCATCTAACATGGATATAATGTAGTAGAGTTTGCACATTGTTATTATGTAATGTTGTGACAAGGTGTTTGCATTTTACAATTTTCAAATTTGCTAGTTTGTTCAATTGTAGTGATGGCTACAGATTGTATTGTATAGCTTCAAGTTATTTGTAATCACTAAATTAGAAAACACTTTTGTCCCTGCCAATGGCAATCTTCCATTCTACCCATAAGGTTAATACCTCAGGAATAATGAAAGTTTTCCTTGTGTGTTTGTGTTTTTTTTATTGCTTTTTGTTTGTTTTGTAGTATATTCAATGCCTACAATGATTACATCCCTGGATTATAAAAGTTTTTTTTATCTTACTTTGGCACAGTGCACAAGCCGCCCTACCAAGGACCGCTTTTGATGCAGCAGCTAGGGCACAGAAAATGTGCTTTTGTTTTGAGATGTTATTTCAACTGACTAAGTTAATTACAAAGCCCCTGAACATGAGATCATCACCAATATTGCTGGAGATATAGAGATGGGGTGTGGGAACATTGTTTAGGAAAAAGTTATTGCTCTAGCTTATGAGGTTTTTGCATAATTTCAGCTCAACCTTAAGTCTATTTTTTCTGCAGTTAAATTTTGGAGAACCTATTTTATGTGAAAACTAATACAAAAATTATTTATTTCAATTCTTCCTACAAGACATCTCTGCATCTAAAGCAAACTCGCAATGTCCACCAACGAAATGGTGCAATTTTTATATTTTTACCAGAGCATAACCTAACTTTTTGAGCATGTTTCAGGTATTCATGATATGTATGCAGGGCCTGGCATCTTTTTTGACGCTTCTATTCATATGAAATCGCTTTTAAATATTTTTCAGTATCCAACATTTTGAGAATTTATACTGTTACTTCCTAAGGAGTTTTATACTTGTTTGGTGATATTTTTTTTTTTTTTTTAAGTTTAAAGAGATCCTTTTGAAATGTGTCTAAGGTGTGTTGTGTTCTATTGTTCGTTGCTATGTCAGCCAGCAGCACCCTTGGCATTGTTACTTCTGGAAATGTTTTCAAGGTTTCAGCTCCTACTTACATAATTGTGCTGCAGAAATATGCATGTTTGTACAGTGAGATGCATGCTCCAGTCTGAACTATGTTTTGGTGAACCGCCGCAGTTTCTTCATTGGATGGACGGAAGTAACATAATTCCGAGTAATACTTAGCCAAACCCATATCGGTGTGCATGCGCTACTTGGTAAATGTGGATAGATAGATCCTGAGAAGTTTGCATCGCCATCCCGTACATTGCTCTTTGTTTTTCAATGAGAATCCATCACAATTAAAATAGTAACTTTTGTTTTGACTGCGTGTTTGGATATTAACAGGTCTGGATATTCCTTGGCGCATACCCCTTCAGGTTTTACATAATTTCCAATCATCTTGTAATACATATTTATACAAAGATTTTTTTTCTTACTTGCGTTGTCTTGTGAGCTGAGAGATACCAGACAGTAAACCCTCAGATTGTATTAGAGATTTAAACTTCCTTTTACATGAAAAAAGTAAATAAGTGAAGAATGTTTGCGTGCAAAGTATCCTAAAGTGTCAGTAAACCCATCTGCCTCCATTCTGCAGCACAGGTAGAGTGCTGAACACCATTCCATCTTTATGGAGAATATAGCGAGATCAACACTTTTTTTTTTTTTTTTTTTTTTTTTTTTTTTTTTTTTTTTTTAAAGCAGATTTATTCTGGCCATGTGACTCCTCTCCCCTTTATATTCAAGGACCTGGCTTGTGGGTAGACTTGAGCAGTTAGAATGATGTCATGGCTTTATTCAGGATTGGACTATTTCCTGTCACATGACTTAAATAAGCAGAAAAAAGAATTGTGAACGTTTGCATAGGATTTTTGTGGGATATCCGATGTTCAGATTGTTGGCATCCTTCCAAGGATCAGCTTTAACAGTGTGTTCAGTGCGAATGAGCAACACAAAGGATTGGATAACCTGCTTTTCTCTTCAGACATCACTCTATGGAGCTGCCAGCTATGTTTTTGAGGTTGTTCCATTACCTCCAGTAAAGTCAAAAGGCCATTGTCCAGTGGGAGATCCTAGAACACTTTGACCAACTAACAGAGTCACATTTTACAATCTGGCACTAACGCCTAAGGGCTTGTTTCCATTACGTCGGGAGCCCTCCGCTAAGCGTACACGCTTAGCGGGGGTCCCCGACGTAGCAGATAGACTTACCTGCTCGGCGGACGGGTCTGTCTTCATTGCGCCAACCCGATCCGCCGGTGTCAGGCTGAACGTAGTCGAGTACGTTCAGCCTGTACACCGGCGGATGTCTAAACAGACCATCCGCCGGCAGGCTGAGTCTATGGGATACGTCGGGACCCCTGCTTAGCGTATACGCTTAGCGGAGGGCTCCCGACGTACAATGGAAACAAAGCCTAACTCATGAGCAGCTCTATTTACATATGGGAAGAGAGCATTGTGTATTTACATGCATGAAGCAAAATAATATTATGACACCTTCTCAACTATCTCTATCAAAATAACAAATAGCTAGCTCAGCTTTCTCAGTTTTGACTAGAGATGGTTGAATTTTTCGACTTGCTAACTTTGTGAACTCACTGCAAAGCCTCTGAAAATGGTATCATCAACAAAATGGCTGGAGATGTAGAAGATTGCTGAAGATTATTTGAAAAAGAAAAGTTTTGCTCTAGCACATGTAGTTTTTGCATAAAGTTCAAAATTGACATGATTTTCCAAATTTTGACTTGACTTTGAACTTTGTGCAAAAACTATTTGTGTTGGGTAGTAAACCTCCAATCCTTTTGTATATCTCCAGCATGTTTGGTGATAACATGTTTAGGGGCTTTACTCATCAAAATGGTTGAATTATGGACAAAAAAAGCTCAATCTGTTGCTGTGAATATATAATGTGAGTTATCCCATATGTAAATAGCTGTGTAAAAGCTGGGTGAACTGAAGCTATTAAGATAGCAGTCCTATTATATGTAAGTGATTGAGTTTGTTATTTTGATAGCATGAGTTTTGGTTTAACATTCTGCATTGCAGTAGAAAAAAAAATTGTCAGACTCCTCTCTCCTCCCATATGTTAATAGCTGCTCATGGGTACATTGTTAGTGCCAATTTGTAAAATGTGTTTTTAGGTTGGACAGTGGGTTCAGGGAACGGTACTGCAAGTGTAGACACTTCACGCTCTGCTGAAGCAAAGACCTCCCTCCTTGCACTGGCCTTTTGGCTGGAGGAATCTGGAGTGAGTACTGCATGGTCCAGACCTGACCGCCCTTCTTTTCTGGAACATGCTGTATATTCCCCTTATTTGTGAATTGCTGTGCCTCTGACTATTTTATTTTTTTCTCAAAAACTATTGTTTGTATCTAGTTGAAAACCTCTTATGGTGACTGATTGTCTGAAAAAGGCAAGTAAGCTGAGAGATCATTGTGCAAGTCACTGCAAAATGGAACCTCCAGATGTGCTTGGGAGGTGTTGCCAATTTAGAGCCCTGGCATGGCCATATCCCTTTTCATTAGAGAGTTTATTTGCTTGTGTTGATTTTATTATGCTCTATATGGAGCTTTCTATTTGATGAAAATATGTAATGGTGTTATCCCTCAATGTGTACATTTTTAAGGCAAAAAAGGTATCGTACTTTTACCTCCCTGGTCTTGCGGCGGTTTCTCAAATTTTTTGTCTGCTAGTATTCTGCTGTGATTCCCCTCGTGTCTGTGGGCCGGGAAAAGTGAGACTGCCTCTATTAACACGGAGGTCTATGCCCCTTCAGCGTCACCGAAAGAGATCGGCGAGCCCGCAGCAATACAGAATCGCTGTGGGCTTGCACAGCACTGGCATGTTTGCTCGATCCCAATGCAGGCACAGTTTGTTTTGAGAACAAACTGTAAACCTATTGGGTTTAGGCATAATGCCAAGGAGGTTATTATAACAGTATCAACATTGTCAGACTGCTGGTTTGTGTCCCTTCATTTGGCTGATTGTACTGCCTATCCGTGTATAAGCTATAGAGATATCTTAATCAGTAGAACATTTTATGTGTTTGACCTGGCCTCCCTATTTAATTACTATGGAGAAAGTTATTGGCAATACATTTATGTAATTTGTTTTCAAGTTGGCTGGCTTGTAAAACCAAAGCAGTAAAGCATTGATCTTGTATGTGAATGCAAAACCAGCATGTGAATGCAAAGTCAGGAAACTCTACCCTGTGTACACCTAACACTAAACTATTTAAAGTTTACATTTATATATATATTGGTATTGTTTGCAAGAAGTATTTCTTTGGATGTATGTTGGAGGATTGGCTGTAGACTAAAGGCTGAAGGTGCTGGATTAGGCTAGCCTATACTCCTTGTGGTTAATTAGCAGAACCCCCTTACTTTTGTTTTGTAATAATATGGAAACAAACATTTAGAAAGGGAAACTCCAGTCAAAAAGTATTTAAATAGTTCTAATAAACAAATGTGTTTCTGCGCTTCCATTTTAAAAACATACTTTATGTTAACACGTGCAGAAATTCTCACTTTATTTAAGGGACGTGTATAATTTGGATTGTTTTTATGTGTGACATGTTTATTTTATCTGCAGCATAGTAATTAATGTTTCTTTATTCCAGGTGGAATGAACTTTCTTTGAATGACTCCCAAGTTTTATTTGGAATTCTGCCCGTGGTGAAGAGGATTCCTACAGCTGAGGCCACTCTGTGGCTGTATTCTTTACATTTGTGGGGTTCCATAGGATTTGTGAACTCCTGAAGGTCTCCTATATTAAGTCATAGAGACTTAGCAATCATGGTCCTGTCACAGAGACAACGAGACGAGCTGTAAGTATTTTTTAAGTTGCTCTTGCAATTGTTGTATGATGTTTAACAATTGATGTTTCCTGGAAACATTTTGTGATTCTTCTTATTGGTGTTCAGACAGTATGCTATTAACAAATTAGAAATTGCTCGTCAGTAAAAACTGAAACATAATGGATAGTTAGGGTCCTTGTGTGTGTGTGTATATATAACTTCCCTGTCTGACAGAACTGCAGTATCTGTTTGTAACTGTTTTAGACCTTCGTATGTTGTGAATGTTTAGTACAGATGGCAGTTTGTAGCCGATAGGAATGATCGTACGTGGTTGTTTCCAGCAACTATTTTTATGGAGGGGGCAGAGCTCCCCCCTTTGTCCTCACTTACAGGAAATAGGCCAGTTTACCAGATCACTTAAAGACTGACCCAGGACACTATATAGATGCTAGGTATTTAACAATTATATAGAGACCGTACGAGGCTCAAAATGGGCGCACAAGTTGGGCCATATTTTAAGTTAATAAAAAGGGGAATTATCCTCCCACTCCCCCCTAATGTTACCTACCCTAACCTTTGGTGCGTGGGCCTTTTCCCCACAGTTTTCTATCTGTGGCCATTGCTCTTGGACCTTATCTGCACATATTATATCCTCAATTATTTGGCCTTATTATTACTTATGTTATTTAATATCAATACTGTGCCAGTTTATTCCATGTAATGTCAATGCATTTTAGTCCTCAGTCTGAATCTGTGGTGGGGTGGCCTAGCTTAGGGAATAGAAGAAAGTTTTTGTGCATGTATGAGAATCGTTCAGTTAGAGCTGATGAGCGAATATTG
>CM070033.1:167271591-167282607 GCA_036250615.1 Ptychadena robeensis
CATTTTCATGTCATCTGCCCTGCCCATGGCCTTCAGGAGAGTCTGGGTGTAGTAGAATTATACTGTCTGTAAACAGGTCGGACAGGTTTATATTTTTTACAGTGGTAACAAAGTGCCGTTAGTTTAGATTGTTGTAAAAATCAAATGTATTGATTTACATGGTTTAAAGAATCTACTGAAGCTTGAAGGGAGTGACACAGAATTCGTTTTCTACCAATAATGATGGGTAATACACTAGAATAGAAGGTTTCTGAAATTAGCAGCTTGGGATTCTGAGGCTTGGCCTCTTGGTCCACAGTCCCTATCTGGCAAACCTAAAATAGTTTTAAAATTATGATTTATTTATTTGTTGTTATTTTAATCCTAAAATTAGCTAGTACATATTTACATCTCTCATCCTGACTTTAGGGAATCTTTTAGTGGCCCTCCTTGAGAATCCATCCATATATCTTCTTAAGCAGGGTACAGAGGGCTCGATATTTGAGCCATCTGATGAACCCTGCAGCAGCTTGATGATGTCATCATTCTGCTGTCAGATATCGGCTGGCTAGGGAGAGACGGCACTGCTCTCTTCCCAGCTCTGCTGAAGCTTTGCTTGGAGACCAGCGGTCTCTAGGCAGAGCATCGGACATCGGCCGTAATTACGGTCATGTCCGATAAGGCTGTTTTCAAGCGGGATTGATTTGTCTCGCTCGGTGGGCGCAGATTATATGGGTCACATAGATGGCCATGAGTGCCCACAGCGCTCGGAACGGCCATCGATTTGACCCATATCTCCACGTCTGTACCCTGCTTTGCAGTTAAGCAGTTAGATAACTGTTTACCATACAAAAGATCTGTTACAGTTAATCATTCACAGCTGCCGGGATCAATGTTCCGGATTCAGGGATTGAGGAAGCACCATGTGCCGAAATGTGTGCGACATTGATATTGGCACTTGTGAATGATTGTATGTAATGTTTTTGCTTAAAATTAATTGGACAAATTAAAAAAACCTGAAGAAAAGAGTTTGTTTCTAACATTGGTTAGAAACTCGTTGCTGGCAATGCCAGACTGAAATATTCTACTCATGGATGCCACCAGATGCCAAGTTTCCTCCTTTTTAGGGCCATTTCGCACTATATGCGTTGCGTTTTGAAAATGTGCACGTTTTTACATAGACAACCAATGTAACCATGCACACTGTGTTTTTAAAAACCAGTGTTTCCGCATGCATTTTTTTTTAAACGCTCTGCTGTATGTGTATTTTTGTTTACTTTTCATGCATTTTTCATTTGACTTGTTACAAAAATACATGCGTTTTTTTTTACCTATGCAGAATGCAACCTACCCATGCCTTAAAAAACGCATATAGTGTGAAAGGGCCCTTGCTTTGCCAGGTCTTCACTGCAGCGGCTTTTCGAAGCTGTCTGGCCTTTTTTTTTTGTGAAATGCAGCTCAATTGTCTTCCGGTCAGGTGATTGACTAAGCCATTCAAGAATTATCCACTTCTTTGCTTTAATCATGTTGGCTATATATTTTGGGTCGTTGTCCATATGTATAAAATGCCTTCTAGTCATTGTGATGTTATTTAGCTGGATGTGAGCAGACAGTATGTCTGACACCTCAGTATTCATTCTGCTGCTTCTGTCCTTTGTCACATCTTCTATATAAACACTCCCAGTGTCTCCATTGGCAGCCATGACCACCCAACCCATCACACTGCATCACTCATCACACTGCGTCATTATTCCACCCAGAACAGTGTTGGTGTTCAGAGAACAAGCAAAGGATAAAGGTGCCATGTTTTAGAGATGGTACAGTGCTTTGGATGATGAGCTGTTCCACACCTTCTCCATACTTTGTTCTTGCCATCATTCTGGATTAAATTGAGCTTAGTTTCATCTGTCCAAAGAATGTTTTTCCAGATCTGTGTTGGCTTTTTTAGCTTTGAAGTCAAATCTATTCTTACTAGTCTTGAGGCTTATGAGTGGCTTCTACCTTTCATGCAGTCTTCGCTTTCTGATCGACCTGGATATCAATATGCTCCCTTTCAGGAAGGTGTTGTCTTCAATTTCTATTGTGAAGGGGTTTCTCTCCACCATGTGATCACCCACCACTGTTGCTTTCTGCGTACACCCAGGTCTTTTGCGTAGCGGAGTTCATGCTTGCATTCTCGTGATGTACCAAACTAGATTTTTACCACCCCTGATATTGCAGCAATTCCCTCTGATGGGTTTTGCCTTGTTTCACCTGCATGGAGAGCTCATTTGACCGCATTTCTTCCACATACAATCACCTCGGCACCCTCACATCAACTCTAGACAGTCTTTTTGTCTTAATTAAAGCTCCGTCTGCTGTTCAACTTTATATTTGTTGCTTTATTTAAAACCTATTGTGCTAATGTATAGAATCAAAATTAGAAAAAGTGGTCTCTGACCAAATATTTATGGGCCTAGCTGTATCAGGTTACTTGTTATATGTGCAAGTTCACTGTATTTTACACTCTAAAGGATATGTAGTAGTTTTTGAAACTACCCTGTGGGTTTATTGTTACTTCCCATGCCAATTTTTTAAAATGCACTTAAAAAAAAATAAGTTGACTTGACTTGCAGTACACATTGCCTTGTATGCAGCAAACTGTGGTGATCTTATATTTTGATCTCCATTGCCGGCCATGTGATATGTGGATGAGGAAGTTCCCCAAAACCCTCTCCAGTATAACCAGCTGCTATGTATTGGCAATCATATTCACTAGGCAGAAGCTCAATGTTCAGTGACATTAGTACCCGCAAGACTACTTCTTTCAGGCATAGGTGCACCACAAGGTTTCAATGTTTTGTTTAGTCCCTTCCTCTCCTTACCCTATACTTGAACTAGCTCACAAACTTTAGTTTTATCAGAGAAACAAGTCAAATGAGGGCCTATCTAAACTTTTCAATCCATCTGTTAAGAAAACCTACCTGGAGTGAAAAGTGTTTGAGCTTTTTTCTGCAGCCTTGTCGAGTTGGTAAATTTGTATTGATGACTTAAGCTGGGTATAGACGGGCAGATTCCTTCCCGATTTTTTTTTATTTTTATTTTTATTTTTATTTTGCTAATCGACCACCACACCATGCACGTTTTCTCCAAGCGGCTGGCTGAAAATTGGGTGCTCCCACCTTGCAGTATCAACCAGGAATCTGCCATACATCGGATTGCACGGTGATCTGACATGCCAGTAAATTCCTGGCAGATCCCAGTACGTTTGTAGTAATAGGCGGCACACAAAGGGGGCCCAGCCAATTCTCTGCACGACAGGCCGTGCGTGATGACATCATCGTGCACAGACTATCTGCAGCAGCATCAGGCGGAAAACTACAAGTTTATGCCCAGCTTTAAGCCCCCCATAGATGTTGCAATACATGACCTACCAGACCTACCAACTACGCGTGATGACATCACGCATGGCTCTCCGGTCTTTACCATAATTGCCGCGCACCCTTTGTGTGCCCGCATATACTTTGGATGGGGGACGTGGACATGTTTGCTCTTTGACCATGTCATCTTTGGAGCAAACAGGATTGGCCACTCGATCTGCAGCCGAATTTTGGCCGTGCACGTTCACGGCGATTGACACTGAAATCTGGAGCGGATTGACATGTCTATGGGGGGCTTTACATACTTTGTACAATTAGTTTGTTTATGGAATTAAGATGGTTATACGGTAAAACTAAATAGACAATCCCTTTATGTTCTACTATTTTATAGATTTTTTTATTTTTATTCCAGCATTTCTTCCCTTTTAAAATATGTAAGATCAGAAGCTAGAAGGAAAAGGGTTACCGACCAGGAAGATGTCCATGTAACTGAATACTGCTGAACAGGCAATGCTTTGTACAGAGACATTTCTCTCTTTTCTGGTGCAGAACACTGGGGTTGTGATTGAAATATTCTTGGTGTAATGCTTCATTAAGATTCTAGAAGCCTGTGATACAAGTGGCTGGGTTATCTAGACGATTATAAAGCAGTATTGATCTGGTCTCACATTGAACTTTGGAAGCTGCTTTCCCATTTAGGAAGATGAGAAAAGATAAATGTGTATTGTGTGAATGTCAGCTTTTCTCCTTGTACTACAATTCCAGAAGTTCTGCAGGTTGCATGCCAACACGCACAGCTGTCAGGAGACAGACAACCTCTAACCGACCTTCCCCGCCTTGCTACGGCTTTTATATCTCCATATGAACCTTTGCTGGCAGATTAACAAGTTCAGGTTCATGGAGCATGTGTGCTAGAAATGCCCCAGATCGTGGAAGGATTATAACAAAGCATGAATTTTTTTTTTTTACATTCGTAAAAGACGAACCTTAAATATACCCATGTAGTGTTTACATGATATTAAATCCAAAGGGTTGTGTTTCATTTGTAAATATAGTTTGTGCTATGTTGCTTAATGGTCTAGTGTAGGAAAGCCTTTCCTCTTTCTCAGCCTCTGATCATTTTCATGACAAACCTATTGTGCCCCCCCCCTTTGTTTTAAGCACAGATCATTAAAGCAGCCAAGTTGATTAATTAGTTACCCGAAGCTCCAAATTTTAACCTCCCCAGATTTTCTCAAAGACTGACCTGAAACAAGCTTGAATATCGAGTCAGTGGTTGTTCAGGTCAGATAGCATATTAATAATATTGTAATGGTTATGTAAGTTGGTACTGTGACGATAAATAAATAAAAAGTGCATATGCACTTTCAGCCCAGGTGCCCAACCTGCGGCCCCAAAACTGTTAATTCATAGGGAATAGGCACTCGCCTGTCTGCTGATCCCACACCAACATGTCCTTGCCTGGGATCTTCTTAGAGCAGGAAGAGGAGGAGAGGTGAGGAACTCGCTCACGCTCCGACTGAGCATGCTGATTGGAGTACGTGAAAGCCACATGACACAAAATGTGCATTACCATACTACAATGTTCCCTAATGCTTAAAATATATATTAACCTCCCTAGCGGTTTGCCCAAACTCAGTTCGGGCACAGTTTAAACGCCGATCAAACCATGCCCGTACTGGGATCAGGCTAAACCGCCGTCTCCCTGTGTGTACAGAGCTGCCGACACACGGAGCCCTTCTGGCCCCGTGTCTTTGGCGTCATCTGTGATGCCGAAGGGGGGGGCGGCGCCATAGACCTCCATGTTAATGGAGGGGGCGCCGCTCTCCTCTCCACACGCCGCCGGACGTCGGAGGCGTGCAGAGAGCTGGGCGGAGAGCCGGCAAGCACGGCGGAGTACAGTGTACTCTGCTGCGATTGCCGGTGACATGAGGTTTTCCTGCCATAAAAAATGGCGCGAAAACCTCAAACCGCCCAGAGGGTTAAAGCAAGTTTTGCTATTTAAAAATGAAAAACAATGTCTTCTAGCTATACCTGCTGTCATTTCTTTTATTTTAAAATGCTTATACAAGCCAGTATAGATATTATGCGCGGCCTTTTAATGATGCCAGGGGCTGCACTCGTGGCCCTCCATATCAACTCGGTTGTCCACCACTGCCCTACAGGATGGCTGCACTGTTGCTTTAGAAATGATAAATGTTGGTATATTTTCATATACACACTCAAACAACTCAATCTATTCATATAAAAGGTAATAAATATAATAATATAATAAAAAATTCTCTGAGGGCCCATTGACACTGTAGTGGAGCTCGGTTACAGCTTCAGCTTTTGGACTACCACATATAATTCACTCTGCAGAGATACTTTTAGAAATGTTTTTAGATTCCCTTCATACTAGGTGTGCTTGTCTGCACTGGTGTTTGGGTTGGTAACAGATGCGCTAGCGGTAACTATTCTGCGTCTGTTACCAAAAAGAAAACACATTTTGCTCTGGTTTCTCCCAAACAAGTGTAAGGCTTTGTTTCCATTATACGTTGGGACCCCTCCACTAATCGTATACGCTTAGTGGGGGTCTCGACATATCATATTGACACATCTGCCAGTGCAGAGGCTCAATGTATTCAACTATGTTGAGCCTTACATCGCCGGAGCGGCTCGGCGTTGTGAAGACAGATCCTCCGCCGAGCAGGTAAATGTTTCTGCTACGTCTGGACCCCCACTAAGCATTACAACATAATGGAAACAGTCGTGCTGTGGCAGCATTTATGGAAACACACTGCAGTCTGCATTTTTGCAAATGCACAATCCCAGTTGATGTTGCAAACGCAGGAATAGCTAAAAAGTTCCAAAGGTTTCCTTGCGTTAACACTAGTCGTGCAACGCTAAACTGGCTGGTGTGAAAGTGCCCTTGGACCCTTTTCTTTTAGGTCCCTTTTAAACTTTTTGCACTGCATTGCGTTTACTGTGACGCAGCACGTTTGGCGGTAAACTACCGTGGTGAATTTGCAGCATGTGTGGTGTGAAAGGACACGTACGTTTTAGTGCACTCTGCCAGCTTTTCACCGTTTGACCTAATTTGATTTGAATCTCTTGAACCTTTATGGTTGCATTTGTCCTGCCATTTGAACCTTTTATGTATTATATTTATAGATCTTGCTCAAATATACCGAGGGCTGGGATTTTTTTCATACACAATGGCTATGATCTGGCTTTTTATAATCTCACGCTGACTGATAGCGCCTTTTCCATCTGGTATGAACTTTGATCTCTGCAGCTGAACTTGAGGTGTCAGGCTGGCTTATCTTGCTCTAGGCTGTAATTGTCTATTAACACTTGTCATGCTGCTATAGTGCCGCCTGAATTTTAATGACAAAAAATGCTCAATGTATGATTTTCATATACTGTTTATAGAAATAAAAAAGCTAGTTATTTAAAAAAACTAAAAGAAAAAAATGCTTAGTTTTTTACGCATGTATTGTGTATATTGCAATTTGCTGAAAAAAATGTCAGAAGTCAGGTTTGCGGCTAATATAATTGCTTGACCCTGGATGACACAGAGCTATAATAAATGAGAATAATCACACATTGCCATAACCAAGCAACCTGAAGTCCCCAGAGCCCAATCCAACGTAGATCATTTCTGTAGTTTTGTTCTAGCACCGTCTTCTTTTTATGTGGCCTCTGTCTCTGGTAAGCCGGAATTTACCAAAGCCTATGCAGGAGCCTACAAAATACCCAATGAAGTAGCTGTTCAGTGTGCAAGTGTAAATAGGCTTTGTGTGACCAGTATTCATTTACCCCCAGCAAAATATCAAATACACTAGAGTATAGGCTACTTTTATTTTTTTATTGGAATTTTTTTAAACACCCAAAATGTGAATATTCTATTTGGCTTATTCCTGATTTGATATGCAGAAAAAAAAACCAGGGAGGTTTAAAAAGAAGAAATGTATACAAAAGTTTAAATTAAATATGAGGGATAGTAAATCTAAGCAAACTGCGGCCTCTAGCAGGAGACCTTTATAATCATCCAATAGGTTAGTGATGGTGAACCTTTTAGAGACAGAGTGCCTAAACTGACACCCAAACCCACTTATTTATCTCAAAGTGCGGGCATGTCAATTTAACCTGAATTACACAACTTGAATACACACACAAAACATGTAAATGCACACTCTATTTTCTTATAAGATAGAATAGGAGAGGGTATGGGGCGCTGTGTGCAATCAGAAGAGGGGTAGAGAACCAACAGCATTGCGAGCCAAATAGGCTGCAGTACTTTCCTCTGTGTTGGCTGACAGTTCGCATGCCCACAGAGAGGGCTCCAAGTGCCTCCTTTTGCACATGTGCCATAGGTTTGCCATCTGCTCTGGGTTTGATCTGCACTTATTGCAAGTAGAGGGGAGCCAGAGTATCTAGACACCAAGGTAACAAAGGGCTGGATTAAATAACGGGCAAGATATAGCCTTTTTTTGCCCACGCCTCTTTGGCCTAGAGGTAACAATTTGTGAGTCAGGTTAGGGCTACACGGTGCTAAAATCCCTATGTTTCAACGCAGTGCACAAGGGCGGTACTGAGGTCAATGGGTTATGACATGGGTGTCTACAGCCCATTATAGAACCCATTCCATCAGTCCAAGTCCCTGTCGCGCTTATGTTGATGCGGAGTACCACATCATAAACGTTTTGAAAGCTTGGCGTATGATGTGTCCATTGACGTCATGCTGATGATGTGTCCATTGAAGTCCTGGGGGGGGGGTGGGGTTTGCAACTATGTACCCACAGCCCCTCACCTTTGCAATTAAGTCTGAGCCTTAATTGCTAAGGTGAGGGGCTGTGGGTACATTCAATTTTAGTCAATTCAAAAAAAAAAATTGACGTTGAAATTTTTACTTCACGCAAATGAAGTAATTACCTAATTTTCTTGTCCCTTGTTGGCAGACATCCTGTTATTGGGACAAGCTTTCAAAAAAAGATTGTGGTTTCTGTGCTTTATTATCTTATATGGTTGCCTGACTGCTGTGTGTACCCGGAATCATATTTGTGGTCTTGTCGATGTCATCTGAGAACTGAAGTTGACATTTTGTGTATTGGGCATCGCTGGTTTTACCACTGAAGCAGTTTTCTGTTCTTGCATGGATTTTTGATAAATTTATCTGAGATTGTTCTCGAACTGTACAAATCTAATGGTGATCACTACAATTTTTAGTAACCTCCCTAGCGTTTGAGACGAACCCAGTTCATTCAGTGTTTGTTCCAAACACTAGGTGACCCTGATACACCCGCGGAAAGCTGCAGTGGTTCTCTTAAATTGCCGCAGCATTTCTGGGGCTTCGGCACCACCCCAATTGCATCACGGTGATGCGGAGGGGGCATGCACTAGCAGTACCCATTCTTGGAACACATTGACCAACTTATGGAGAGACATAATTACAATCAGCATGAGTTGTGTATTCTGCAATGAAATAAATAAATGTTATGACAGACTCATATCGCCTCCCATATGTAAATAGCTGATCATGGGGTAAGTTGTGAGTGTAGATTGTAAAATGTGTCTCTACATAAGTTTGCCAGTGGGTTCAGAGAATGGGTACAGCTAGTGTAATAACACATGCAAAAGTTTCAGCCCTGCACACCTTTTTCCTGGCACTGGCCTTTTGTTAAGAAGAATATAGAGTTGTTACCAGAGAAGTATTATGGTACCTTCTAGTTTAGATCAGACGTGGGCAAGCTAAGGCCCTTTAGTCTGGTCATTTGGCCCTTTGACACCTTGGTGTTGAGATGCTCTGCCTCCCCTCATTCCCTGCAATAAGCAAGATTTTTTTCCTGGAAGCCATAGTTTACTGCAATAGAATGTTTAACCTTTTCTATGAAAGCTTCTATTTATTCATTTTTTCTTTATTACATATTTACTTTTTTTAAATGTTCTGTTCTAGCTATGAGGACTTTTCAGGCTCTTGGTCTGGCCCCTATGTCACATTTAAAAAACCCATTGTGGCCCACAAGTGAAAGTTTGGCCCACCCCTGGTTTTAGGTTCATGAGTAGGTTTAGTAGATTAGAGCCAATTAGACTAGATATCTAAAGTAACTTCAAGTACAATTAATACCATGTAAATAACCTTTGTTTTAAGATTGTTTTTCTGGATAAATGTGTTTGGTTAGTTGGTGTTGGTTATCTCCCTAACATGAAGTACGCTCCATATTGAAGTTTTCTGATCATGTGTCTTAGAAGGTGGCACAACGATCCTCCAATCTTTTCTACAAGCTACTAAAACTGCTATGGCGGTTTATGGTGATGTCATTTTTGAGTCGCTGACCTGGAACAAGTATGTGATGGTGATGTTCTGATTTGTGTACTTGTTCCAGATCATTTGCTTACAGTATTAAAGACAGAAAATTGGCATCTTGACTATTAAGAGCCATTTGAATGTATTCACTTACAACATGCAACCAATTGTATTGGGTGAAGAAAGGTGGTGTTTCCCTTCAATCCCTATCTATCAGGTTTTACTGTAGAGCTCCAAAAATGTTTTATAATGTGATATTTAATAGACATTTTTTTTTCCTTGCAGAAATCGAGCAATAGCAGACTATCTTCGCTCTAATGGCTATGAAGAAGCCTACTCTGTTTTTAAAAAGGAAGCAGAGTTAGACATGGTAAGTCCAAGGGTTTGTATGCTGCTGTAACAATTTCCAACCATATGGATGTCATTTCTGTAAAGGCTTTTACAATGTCTGTTGTGGAAATCCCAGTGCATCCCTGTAAAATGCAGTGTATGGCCACACACCCTATACTATATGTGCAGCACACAATGTTGAGTAACACCTTTTTTTTTATTTATTATAACTGCAGCTATGTACCAGGTCTTTTGGCTATCTAAGGCTACAGTTACACGGTCATTTCCCGTGAAACGACCGGGCGCTCCTGTCTGTGAGCACCTGCAAACTTGTTCAGGCGCACGGGGATATTTTAAAAACTACCCCATGATGGGCATATCGACAAAAGCCTGAAAACCGACTGGTGGACACCTCATGTCTTGTTCACTGGTCGGTTGTGCTTATTGCTCGCTTACTGCGTGGTTAACAACCCCCTGTGTAAATGAGCTGTAAACATGGACTGTAGAGTGTTTGTGGTTACTTTTTCCTTGCTGTGTGTAACAGAAGTCAAGGTGCTTCAAGTGTCAATCAAATGCGCTCTGAACATGGTGATGGCAAGCTTGTTGCTGCCCTGTAAATGCATCCTGCCTTCATTTATATTCTTTGTTCAGTCTGATTATAACCTGGTCATGGAACAATGGTAGTCTGCGTTTCAGGACAACATTCACAGGCCAATGGAACATTACAGCTGCAGTCGCAAAAGAAAGAAAACTTTTGTAATCCAGAAATGTTCCTGCGAGCATTTAGCCTGAGATGAGGTCCTCCCTCTGTGCTGGCATCTTTGATCTCCCAGATCTGTTGGGCACACATGTGGGAAGGAAAATGTCACACTTCGTTCCCAGGTATGGCAATTCCAGGGCATGTGTCGATTTCTGGCTGAGAAGAGGGCTCACTTACCAGTAGAGGAGGTAGGCGGGTGCACAAGGGAATGTTAGGATTGTGGAGCAGTTTATTTGGTCAAAACTTGATTAAGTAATATGTTTATGTATTTGTATCTTCCTGTTTTTTTTTCCTTTTTT
>CM070033.1:167282707-167307936 GCA_036250615.1 Ptychadena robeensis
CGGCCGGGGACTAGCCCATTAAACAGAATGGGCGCGGATGTATCCGCGCCGTGCACAACCACGGGCTTCTGCTTTAAGTGGAAACAAGCCCATACTGGTATTGCAAGAAGGTAAAAAAACTTGCAAGTATGAATATTTGCAACATTTTATATTGATTTCAGAGAGTTTGACTTACAAATGCTTTTGTTTTATTTTAAAATATTTTTAACATATATACATTGTTACAATAATGGACAGTAAAGAAATCTCTAGAAAAATTACAGTGGAGCTTTTTCAGTAAATGTAGATGTCTTTGATATTAGATATTGCATTCTTCGTGTATTTATGTGCGTTTTACCTTTTTTTTTTTTTTAGAATGAAGAGTTAGATAAAAAGTATGCCGGCCTGCTGGAAAAGAAATGGACATCAGTTATCAGATTACAGAAAAAGGTAATGTGAAAACGGAATAGGACAATACCTGTACTAAATCAGAAAATGTATGAAGGAGTTTGTGAGAGTTTGCATAGTGTGATTTTTCGGGATCCTCACTTATACAGATATATTAAGATTGCATTCCCCCTGAAAAAAAATGCCTGTTGCATTTCTTCCTTACCATTGTATCATTATTAGAACCGTTGGCCCTCAGCAAGTTTTGGATATATTACTTTTCACTCTCAACATAGGAAAACAGAACGATGTCTATTATGTATTAACTTGATTCTGTACTTTTGCACTTATGTGACTTTTTGTGGTGTAGGTTATGGAATTAGAATCAAAACTGAATGAAGCAAAAGAAGAGTTTACCTCTGGGGGTCCTATAGGACAGAAGAGGGACCCCAAAGAATGGATACCACGTCCTCCAGAAAAATATGCACTTAGTGGCCACAGGAGTCCAGTGACTCGTGTCATTTTCCATCCAGTGTTTAGTGTTATGGTCTCGGCTTCAGAGGACGCAACTATTAAGGTATTCCTGTCACTTTTTTCTGTCCTGTCAAATCTATAAAACAATGAAACTAACCTTTAACCTCCCTGATAGTATGGCCAAGTGCAGTTCGGGGAAAGTTTGTTTACACTCGGGGACATTTGCCTATCCTCAGCGAGCCAATGATTAAAAATGTTGTCGGACTCTACGATTCAGTCATCGTTAAGGAGGCGGCGGCGATTTCCATCCCCACAATGTGTAGAGGGGAGGAAGGTGAAACATGGCATAGTACCATCTACCCTGCTTTTATTTCCCGTACTGCAACTTTGAAAACATTTTTTTTATTTTTTTTTTGTGTGAACCTGTCTGTAACTTATCATAATGGGTGGTTGGTAAAAGTGAGGTTTTCTCATCTAGCAACCAGGTTGTTTCTCATCTTGCAGATATCAGGGATATTTGTAAGTGTAGACTGAAAATGCAGTTTTCCACAAATAACTTGACATAAAGGACTACCAAAATCCTGTATTTGCTAACAAAGATATATTGTTATCTTTGTGTAGTCATCAGTGCAAAGGTGGCCATACACAGCTTGATTTTGTAATAGAATCCAGCACAGTCGAGCAATGTGAGCATTCACGGTGTTCAATTGTGCTTGAATCTATTACAAAATCTATTACATGTCCGTAAATCCTGGTCTATCTGACAAGCAGCATAGAGGCGCAGGCGGCTGTGTCTCTGCTTCACATCCCCCCTGCACACAGCTTGTGATTGGATCCTGGCAGGGGAAAGGGGGCTGAGCCCTTAACGACTATGCAAACTACACAGGCAAGGCCTCTGTCCGGCTCTCCCCGCACCCAGCCAGTGTTGTGAGCCAATATTCCTACCAAAAAATAACCCACAACACCGCAACAGGGACCCCATCGAATGGGAATCAATGTGCAAAGTGGTTCACATTGATTCCCATTCGATTGACCCACGATGGAGACGTCACCACGCTGCGGTCGATTGTGCGGGTATCGACCTGTGTATGGGCACCTTAAGAGCTTCTATTTAAGCCCTTCACCAGTAGAACATTGATTTTCTGTTGGCCATTAGTAGTTGTGTGTGAATGTAGAATATTGAAGGAAGGCTACTTTGTGATTCCAATCTTCTGCGCTTCAGGGAAATACTGTCAGGGAGGTAATGACGTATGCGTTGTTTATTACTCAAGTTCAGGCATCTTGGTGCACGGCGTGTAACACTACACCACTCACTTTTACTTCTGTCTGGTTAGCTGCTCCCATATCTAACTACACAGGATCTCCAGCTGCTGAGCCCTCATACAGTTTAATAAGGGTTTTATTTTTTGACCAGTTTTCAGTTTTTTTTATACTAAGATTTGTCTTCAAAGCTGTAATACCATCTTGTTCTATAGATCAAGTTCAGACCATATGGGGGCACCTGGGGGCACCACATTAATTGGGTGTACTCTTGTTGTCCTATAGTCCAAGCAGTATGTTTTATATGTTGTATGTATTCTTTTAGGAGTTTTAATGGAGTATAAAAGGAAAGAAAATATTGGGAGTGGCAAAATCTTAATGTAAATCCCATGTGAATGTTCAAAAAATCTAGATGCAGCCCGTGGTCCATATCAGGTTTGTTTAGTCTTTTAATCCGGCCCTTTTAATTAATTACTTTAGTAGAGGGGAGCCAAAGCATCTTGACACCAGTTTCCTGCAATAAGTGGAGATGATGTGTAGAAGAGGATTGTCTCCTAGAAGCTCATGTCTGACATAGAATGTCTTCTTTCGTTCCATTTTGGAATTCACTAAAAGTTTATAGTCGGTCAAAGTTTTTTTTTGTTAAGCTGGTACATTTTTAAAGCAGCGTTCCAAAATATTTGTTTTAGTTGTTGCTTAGTAAAGCTCTGTAAATTAAGTAAATTGTTTGCATAGATCTCTACATGTTTGTTTGCTGTGGGTATCCTGTAGTAAGTGTTTTTGTTAAAAAGAAAAAAAATTGGGAAAGCCATCTATTAGTATAATTGTGAATGTGGATCTAACCATGAGAGATTATACATTTTACTATTGAATTTCTCTTTAAAATTTGTGAACTACCCAGAAATTCATCTGATCTTTGGCGTCAGTAGTTTTTCACTTAAAACAAGCATTCAACAAACCGCTGGATAGCTTGTGTATTTATTGGTTAAACAGTGCAACAACATAGCATTAAATATTTTGTTCACTTGGGACCTCTAGCATGAATCTTATTGCACCACCCTCCTGCCCCTGTTAAGGTTGGAATACACATATAGATTTTTTCACAATCGACGATAGATTAGATCAGGATGTTCAATAATTTGATCCAATATCGATTGTGCCCATATCGAATGTATACACTGTATTTTCATTCGACCGAATGAAATGTCGTTCGCCTGTACTGGCGAAATTTCGTTCGATCTTTGAACAAAAAATAGCTTCATTCAAATGTATTAGATCGAAACGATTTACATTAGTTTTTTACAAGATAGATTAAAATTTACCAATCAGCTTTCGATAGATTTTTTGTTCGATATCGTTCACTTTTGTTTAAAAGTTGGTAGAACGAAACTTTTGTTCAGTTTTAGATTTTCGTTCCAACGATTAAAAAATCTATCTTTTTGAATCTATCGAATGGAAAAAATCTACCCGTGTATTCCCACCGTTATGCTAGCCATACACGTATAGATTTTTGCACAATCGACCATAGATTCGATAGGTAGGATGTTCGATATTTTGATCTAATATTGATTGTGCCTCGAATGTACACACTATTTTCGTTCAACCGAATGAAATTTCGTTCAGATATGCTGAAACGGAATATCGTTCGGGTTTTGTAACCGGAAACCGCTTCATTCAAATGTATTAGAACGAACAAAAAAGATCAAATGAAACATGTCCGATTTACATTAGATGGTTACCAATTTACCAACATGTCCGATAACTTCAAATCGTTTTTTTTTTTCTTTCAAAATCGATAACTTTTTATCGAACAAAGTTTTTCGGTACTCGATTTTCATTCGACCAAATGAAAAATCTTTCGTTCCCACTCGATTGAATGAAAATATCGAACAGTGTGTGGCCACCTTTAGAGTTTACAAATCACTGGTTTCCAAAAAAAAAAACTTTGTGGTTGGGCATACATCGAGTAAAGACATTAGAAAGAGGGATCTTGACTCGGTACTGCTGTCATGGGTTATGCAACATTTTTGAAGTGGTTCTAATAAACACTGCTTGCCTGGCTGCTATTTTCATCCCTCTGCTCTTTGCTTAGAACACTTTATGAATCGCTGACCCAGCAGAATGATCCCGGCTTTGGTGTTTGTGCTGCAGTTAGGTGCTTATGACTGATACCAACATCCTGGCAATTGGCACTCCTTAGGCTCCACTGATGCGGGCAGAGAAACACTTTTATATATATTTTTATCTTTTCTTTTAGTCCATACATGTTAATGTTTTTGCGGCTGTTACGCGACTATGAAGACAGGTACATTGAGGGTAATGGAAGAGGTTTGGCCGAATCTAAAAACGCGCCCGAGCCACTGCCATACCGCCCCAGTGGAGCCTCAGCCTTCGAATTCATTCAGCAGTGGCAGCTCATGAAGGGCCCTTTCACGCTATATGCATTTTTTAAAAGCCATGCTTTTCTGCTATATACAAAAACGTTTGCGTTTTGCACATCACATCTGCATTTGTGTTTTGCATTTTACACTCCTTGGTGTGGTACCTTTTTTGGCTGGTGTTACTGGTGAAACCCTGCACTTCAGCATTGCCCCGCTCTTGCGTCACCCATACATGTGTATATGAGATGCTTACACTGCATCTAAAAAAAATCCATGCTGCAGGACGTTTGCGGTAATGCCCAGCCTTGTGCGGGGACAGTGTTAGAAAACACTGGGATTCAGGGCCATTTCCCACTAACCACACGCAAAGCAGTGCAGCTAAACTGTTTTTTATGTTCTAGGCCCCCAACCTGCGGCCCGGGGACCACATGCGGCCCTTTGGGCAGTCCCTGTTAATGCATGCGGCATAGGAACTAACCTGTATTTACCCAGGATCTTCTACGGGAAGCATTACTACTGTGTTCCCTAATGCTTGAAGGATCATTAAAAACAAGTTTTTTTTATTAAAAAAATTGAAATAATGTCTTCTAGCCATGCCTGTTGTAATTTTTTCATTATAAAATGCTTATACAAGTCAGTATAGATTGAAAATGGTATGTGTGGCCCTTTAGTGATGCCGAGGGCCGCACTTGTGGCCCTCCATATCAACTTGGTTGCCCACCATTGTTCTAGGCTCTTCACCAGACATACATGTTTCCTATTAATAAACAGTGGTGGTAATGTGTATGTATAAAATATTTCAAGGGGGAGGTTTGTGCATGTGTTTTTTTGGGGCGATGGTGTTTTTCTGTTTGTTCTTGATTTGCCTTGTATTCTATTCTTCAACCATAACCTCTGTGTTTTTTGTTAGTAAATATTATTGTGCTAGTCTGCAACATGTACATTTGGATCATTCCTAATAATATTTTGTTGGCAGAGGTGTTGGAAAATCCCAGAGCTGAATGGATAATGTAAGGCGCTCTTCCTTTGTCTGTGCCTAGCTAATTATTCTGAGGTGCCAGACTGCCCCGCAGAGTGCAAATGGAAGCCTCCACAACTTGTCACGCCACAGGCTGCCGCTAACATATTTCCCTCTCTCTGTGTTAGGTGTGGGACTATGAGACGGGAGATTTTGAGCGAACACTCAAGGGACACACAGACTCTGTGCAGGATATCTCATTTGATCATTCTGGCAAGCTGCTGGCCTCCTGCTCCGCTGATATGACCATCAAACTTTGGGACTTCCAAGGATTCGAGTGCATTAGGACCATGCATGGTGAGAACTGTACAGACTTGCAGAACTCTGTTAAGGCCCCCATACACCGTACAATCTTTCCATACAATTTCTGTACAATCAAATTTTGTGCTGCAGTTAAGTGCTTATGACTGATACCAACATCCTGGCAATTGGCACTCCTTAGGCTAGGGGAGAGAGACTCTTCCGGTCTCACTACATCCCCCTTTCTGCATCTGAATTGGGTAATGCTCCGCCCCTCCGCGTTACCCAATTCAGATGCTGCTGGCACAAGAGACATGGGAAAGGAGACATCAGAAGGGATTTCCCATATTCCCTTGGGGCCGCCGTGACGTCATAGATGAGGTGGAGCGTCAGAGTTTTTTTTTGATTTACCAAGTTTGTATTTCTTTTTACATTTGTCCTCCGATCTGCCGTATTATCCGCACCAGAGGTGCAGAGAGCAGAATCGGAGGAGGTAGGTCCGCTTTAAGTAATCTGTTATCGGTGAATTTTTTTGGTGGGGTTTTTTTTTCTCTTAAATCATACATTTTTAACTTTGAGTTTGATTCTTGGTTTGGATTATTATGATGGTTTCTGTCCTTTTTATTTTCAATTTAATATCAGAGATGTTAGGCGCGTGTGGAGCATTGCACATATGTTCAGTGTGTGTTTGTGTAGCTGTGTGCGCCCTCTGCTGGCAGCAAAGTACTGCTGTATATAATCATGTTTGTGGTTTTTATCTCTAGGTCATGATCACAACATTTCTTCAGTAGCTATAATGCCTAATGGAGATCATATAGTGTCCGCTTCAAGGGATAAAACCATTAAGATGTGGGAGGTCCAGACTGGGTAAGTGTCTGGTGAACACTTTTATTTCGTTTTTTTAGTTTTGATTTTTTTGTGGTGTGTTTTTTTTTTTTTTTTTTTTTTTTTTTTACATACTAGTAATTTTTTATTTTAAATACTTTTAGGTATTGTGTGAAGACTTTCACAGGGCACAGAGAATGGGTGCGCATGGTGAGACCAAATCAAGATGGTACTCTAATCGCAAGTTGTTCTAACGATCAGACAGTCCGCGTTTGGGTGGTAGCTACAAAAGAATGCAAAGCAGAGCTTCGAGAACACGAGCATGTTGTAGAGTGTATTTCCTGGGCCCCCGAAAGCTCTTATACTACTATAATGGATGCCACAGGAACTGAGGTACTGTTCTCTTCTGCTTCTCACTAGAATTGCCATATGTGTTATATATTATCCATATCATAACATTTCTCTGTGTAAAAAACTAAGGCTACACCAACACAGGAAAAGCCACACAGTGTGCGCTTCCCTGGCTTTCCCCTATGGGAAATGACATGCCAGACTATACTGCCGTTTCATTACCCGTATTGCCAATTACAATGGCCTGCTGGGTGTCGTGGGTCCACCATTTGTCACGGAGACATGCGGCAGCCACATAAAGCATCCCTTGTTAAACATTGGTGCCTTATGTGACTGAAAAAATACATCAGGGGCAGTTTGTTCATTAAAAGTAATGTCATGGTGAATACTGTGCCCTTAACTGACCCAAACAGCACTTTAACAACCACCAAACCTTGAGCGGGCACATAATGCCACAGACAGGTCCATTCTGTATGTGGATGTTTGGTCATTTACCAGACGCAGCCTGGAACTTTAGTTGGGTAAATGTTTGGGTGGTGGGGGGTTGGCAGTGCCGTGTTTTATGGTCTAAAAGCTGGTTACATTGTTATTCCTGAAATTGGACGTCAGCAGTTTCTTTCTTCTATATTGGTGAACTTACTCTTCAAGAATATTAAAATGTTATGTTGGGGAGGTTGTGGTTAAAAGGAGAAGAAACTGTTCAGACTCCAAGTCATTAGACTAGAAATTGCATTTAAATACCATTTATTGGTGGTTCAGAAATGGTTTGCTTCTGACAAAAGGCGGTGTTTAAATGTGTCTGGATTTCCAATGTTATACAAGGCGTGCTCGGATAATCCATAACCTGTGTGATTTGTGTGTTCATAACCTCATGCCTACCCTTTGTCTCCTGACAGACCAAGAAGAGCGGTAAACCTGGACCCTTTTTGCTCTCCGGTTCCAGAGATAAGACTATTAAGATGTGGGATATCAGTACTGGCATGTGCCTAATGACACTTGTGAGTATAACAAACCATGTCTTGTAATTGCGTCTAATTTTTCATATAAAGACGAGGACAATTTATTGTTGATATTGAAGTTGCCATGTTCCTTTAGAACTGAATCTCTCAGACGTGTGTTGGCGGCAGCTGCTCCTACTCAGGGTGTGGGCAGCCTCCTGTTAGCCAAGACAATAGCATTCTTTTGCAGCAAAATAAATAATGAGAATAGTTATTGGTGGTGTGAAATAAAGTGTTCTTAGCCCATGAAGTTAACACAAAGTTAGGAGCGCAATTGTTTTTTGGCTGGTGAGCATCTTATGTACTTGGAGTGGTTAAAAATGGATACAGCTTTGGTTGTTGTATCCATTCTAGAAATATAATCTTTTTCCTATTTTTTGAGTACTGTTATGTAATGGCAATGGCTTAAGACGGTGGTTTCCAACCTGGGATGCGTGGCACTCCTCGCAGGGGCTCCTCGCAGGGGCTCCTCGCAGGGGTGGGGTGGACCATCATGGCGTCAGAGAGGGGGGGGGGTGACACCCTCTGCTCAGCTTCATGTTCCCCCGCTCTCTTTCTATAAACGGAGCGCCGTATTGTGGACATTTTACTTATTATTTATAGACATGGTGAAAAATCTTTTTGCAGATTTTATTATCTGACTTTATCAATTATGATAAAGCCCCTGAACATGCCATCATCCCCACAAAGTCCTGAAGCTATAACGAAGGTTCATGTCCATGAACATTAGGAGGGAGATGGCGTTACCTCAGGACAGGCGCGTTGTGACATCACTTCTGGGGAAAAATGTTTGTGTATGTGAGGAGCAGTTTGGATTGGGGCACCTGGCTTGTCTTGGACACAAATGTAGTTGGTTATTGGTTTAATATATGACTTTGTTTCACAGGTTGGCCATGATAACTGGGTACGTGGCATCCAGTTTCACCCAGGTGGAAAATTTATATTGAGCTGTGCTGATGATAAAACCCTACGTATTTGGGACTACAAGAACAAGCGCTGCATGAAAACCTTGAACGCGCATGAACATTTTGTTACCTCTTTGGGTGAGTTTATTCTCTTCAATGTTCATAGCTGGAAGAGCAGATAGTTTGAATGTGTTTCTTCCCACTTATACTTAAAGGACATTCATCAGCCCAGTCTGAAAAAACTGCGTATTCTGGGTGTGGGTTTGGCTAATGAGGCTAAAAGGAATGATTTGCATGACCCCACCCACCATCCTGTGATTGTTCCTTTTATGTTTGGGCCTGGTTCCCTTTCTGGTTTTCATTTGCTAAGCAGATGTTGTCCTCGCCATGTTACTTGCCTTCCTCCAGCCAACTTCCCAGGCAGTGAATAGGCAGATGCCTTAAGGCCCCCATACACCTTCCAATCTTACCGTACAATTTCTGTACAATCCACTTTTCTTCTACCAAAACCATGCAATATGAAGACCCTTCTTATCCTTCCAATCACTGTTTTCTATCAGGAAGGACCCGGAACTACATAGCAGTGATAGAATACATAGTGATTGGAAGGTATTCATCACTGCTATGTAGTGCCAGGTCCTCCCTGATAGAATACATAGTGATTGGAAGGGTATATATCACTGCTATGTAGTGCCAGGTCCTCCCTGATAGAATACATAGTGATTGGAAGGTATAGATCACGGTTATGTAGTGCCAGGTCCTCCCTGATAGAATACATAGTGATTGGAAGGTATATATCACTGCTATGTAGTGCCGGGTCACTACATAGTTGGTGGTAGATCTATACCAGTGGTTCTCAACCTTTTTAGATCCACAACCTTGGAAGTGATGCCTCTGACCTCACTTCCTGCTAGATCAGGTTAGTGAAATGTTAAGAGATAAAGTAACGCCCCCTTCCTCCTAGTTTAGATGGGATTTAGATGGGGAGGTGGTGTTACTCTCCTAACTTCCCACCCGCATGTGAGCATCAGCATTGTGACTTGTTAGCAGCAGCTCTAAATTTAAGTGAACACAGCAACCCCTGTGAAATGGGTCGTTCCACCCCCAGAGGGGCCCGACACACACAGGTTGAGAACTGCTTATGCTTCTCTGTTCAGTAAGGGCTCATTCAGTCAAAACATGTTGTTTTCAAGATCAAACCGCCTGAAAGCCATTGAAAAAGCAAATTTTTGCCTTTTAACTTTAGCGATGACATGGGGAGCTGACTTTCGGTGCCCAGAATGTGTGCAACTGCTGCAAACGTCAGCGGTTACATGGTGGCTGCTGTGTATATTGTCGTCTGTCTATATTGTCGTCTGTCTATATTGTTTGAACTCTGTAAGTAAGTAAGAAATGTCACGTCTTCAGAAAATGCTGAAAGTAAGTCTCTATGTTCTGATTCTTTTCTAGATTTCCACAAGACTGCACCTTATGTGGTCACTGGAAGCGTAGATCAAACAGTAAAAGTGTGGGAGTGCCGTTGATCTGAGCTCACCTTGGTCCCCATCGCCTCTCCCCTCTCCTCTGGATGCACTCAGATACCATGGTTACCCATCTGTTAAATACCTATTGTCCTTTCATGTAAATTATTCTGGATGTAGATTGAGCTTATTAAATGTTACACAAAAAGTATTCATGCATGGTGAATCCAAATTGTATACTGTAAATTTACATACGTTGTCTAGAAGTACCATAGGTTTAAGAACACGGGCAGGCATTGGTCACATCAGACCTAAGAGGCAAGAACCGGGTAATTCTGCGGTGTCCTGGCGAATCCTGCCTGTCGCTCTTTGTCTTCGGTTGTGGTTTCCTGGATCAGTGGGCTCACTTCAGAAGCACATCTTTTTGTGGGGCTTTTTGAAAAGTAATGTGGATCTACTACAATATTTTAGTGAGCTTTAAACGAAAACTATACACTTCGTGTTGGAGTGTCCACAGAGTCAGAGGTTTGTGTAGCAGCAGCACTTGTCTTTTTATGTATGTAAACTTACTGCAAAATATGGCACTAAATACTTTGTTGCAGGTATTAAACTTCCCCCGCAGCATATGTGTTCCCCTCTTGTTGTGTTTTTGTTATTTTTTGGTTTTATTTTTATAAATCACACGGATTTGGATGTTTGCTTAGTGTCTAAGAATCACCACTTTGAGTACTTTCCGAGGCATTACATGCTTGATGGCCTTCTAAGGAGGTGATTGTTGGATGGCAACCAAAGACTTCTCATTGGTCGTAAAAGAATATGCAACAAACTTGTCATGGTTTGTTTTGTTACTTACGGACGTCTGCATGCGACGTTTTTACCTCTTTTATTTAATCTGTCAATCCACCGTTTTGTGCCTCGGGATTAGCTGCCATCATGCCTTCATCTAGAGCAGGGTTCGGTGGCCAGGGTTGGACAAGGTTTAGGCGCAGAGCCAGACGGGTGCGTAGTTTATCTGTTATAGGGCGGCATGTAGAGAATTCTGTCTTTTCCAGGTGCTCAGCCTGCAGGAGAACTTACTGGAAAGTGGTAGCTGAAGTAAGAAGCTAGTCAGCCATGTTTTTGGAAAGTTTGGGTAGGTCACTTAGAATACATAGATTCGCCCAGACATTGACCAATTAAGAAGCGGCTAATTCCATCCTCGTACTGGCTTTGTGAAGTGCAATGACCGGTGTGTTGAGTAACCTGTAGCAGCCTATGAGACTTCGCTTTGTACGGAGCTGACTACTGATTTTATATTTGGCTGCTCTGGGTTAGCTCAACATAATCTGTCATTCTAGACAGACGGACGCTTTGGACCCCGGATAGGATAATCCAGTAACTGATCTGTGGACGGTATGAAAGTTGTAACTGTGCTTTTCACTGACCCTGACATCCATTGTCCGCTCTCTGGAAATGCCTCCGTCTTGGACCTACTCTTCCCGCATCCATCTTTTTTACCAATTCCACCTTTCCTGTGAGACCGCACCAATGACCACATTACCATCACGGCGTGGGGATGAAAAGACGCGAGCAGTTCCTTTCCTACCCAATCCAGCAACAAGCTGTAGGCTTCTTTCTTTCACAAACCTTCAGAATTGCTCCTGAAAGATCAGTCTGTAGACCGCACTGGTCTACACTGGTTACCTGAGAAGTCGCTCCACCTGCAGAGACCTTTTTGTAGTTCTGTGCACAGATGTCATTTTGGATTTTTTTGTGTTTTAATCTCCACATGAATGTCGCCACTTTCAAAGCGCTAACAAGGCCATGTAAGTTTATAAGGAACATAATTGGAAGAGCGAAATGTGCTTCAAAGTTTAAAGTCTCTTTGGACCGTCTTGGCTCCTAATAAGGAACTGTCCGAGAACATCCCAGAAACCCGGGTCCAATCTATTACTTTTACTGACAGATCTAACCATTGCTTTTCAAAAAGCACCGTTTTAGAATCGAGCGCACACGTCTCCGATGACTAGAATTTGCCTTTGTCCAAGTCACCATGTCAACTAACAGCGCAGTTTGTGTAATGAAAACTAAACCATAACATTTTTTTAATTCCCTTTTTGTGGAATAATTTTTTGGGGTTTTATTTTTAATCAATGTCATTGACTTCACCAATCTTGTTTTTCTTCCTGGCACATATGAGGTGCCCATACACCCCAGGAGGAAGTCAAACAAGTGGTTGGTTACTGGTGCCCACGTGTCAATGTTTTTTCCTTTGGGTAACCCTAGCTCACTGTACAGGTTGCTATGTATCATCCCTCTCCTATCTTTATAGGTTGATGTTTAAATGTTACAACCAAAACTGCACAAAGGCTTTGAGTTTAGTGGGTGAGTGGCCTGTTGTATCCAGCTAAGTTATATAATAAAAAAAAATATAAAAAGGAAAAAAAAACCTCACACTACACTATTTGAGTAAATAGAAAAGGTTCTGTGCATTTGTCCCCGAACGCCGAGAGGAGCTCTGTCACTTACCCAGCACACGATTTGTATCTGTCCTGTGTACAAAGTCCGCACCAATTCCATTTTGTACAAGAATTAGTTTCATTTTGCTTTCTTTTGTTCATGAATTTTCCCGGTCACTCCCACTTCCACGTAGACTTATACTTGAAGGACCCCCTCGGTCTAGAGCTCCCCTAAGTTTCCAGCGGTGTGCATACTATGTAATGGACTCCTTGGCTGATGTTCAGTGTACGGTCGGCTGTCATGTGAACTCTCAGTGATTGGGCAATTGTGAGTGTGCCTTATTGCCTATTTTACTTGTACATTGGTCCATTTTTTTTGTATAGTATGTTGGAGTGTTAATGACCCGCTTTGTAGTGCTGCTGTCTTTCCAGAGATACTGCAGAGGCCTAGACGGAAAGGCTTTAGCTCGCAGAAATGCCTTTTTCAGCAACTTTAAAAACCAAAAGTAAGTTCCATGTCATAGCTGGTGTCACTACACGCACCGTTGCTTTTTGGGGTCACTTAGAAGCCTTTTTCTCTGCTCCTCCTGGGTAACGGCAAATCATTACAGGATAAAGGAGACCAACCTCGGCAACAAGGATGGGTGGCCAAAATGCAGGCAGAGCGCCAACTCTGAATAGCTAGGAAGCAGCTGCGTCTATTTATTAGCGCCAAACACTTCTGTGGAAGAGAAAAGGACTCAGTGTGCGTAGGAGCCAATGTATCGCTATGTTGGTGCCACTACGTCTGAAGATGCCCATGGCCATGCCAGCAACCAGCTCCATTCACAAACCTGCCTCCGTGCGGATGGACGCTTGCGTTGCCTATACTTCAGTAGTATGTGTTGCTGTGACGCGGGGTGGGCGAGTCGGAAAGGTTGCCGTCTGTTAGCATCTTGCACTTTAGACGATAAAGCCGTCCTGCTTTTGTGTGGTGTGACCAATGACGTGCCCAGGCACTAATCAAACAGTAACTAGTTACTAGCAGCTTGTCCAGGGCCGCGGAGCATCGTAGCCCAGTCTATGGTGGTCAGACTCTGCTTAACGTGAAGCCCTCTGCTGACCCGCGACACGGGGCGCCTTTATTTTATCCTTCAGCGGTGACTTGATAATCCCGGTCGATTTTAAAAGTGGAAAGATTAACGATTCTATATTAACCGGCACTTACCCGATCTGTCATAGTAGCTCTAGTCATTAAATTAACTTACACAGATGTAAACTTGTGGTGAATGTAAATTCTTAACTTCTTCTTTGTTTTTCTTCTTCAAACCGAGTTTTGGAATTTACAAGTCACAACTGAAATGTCTCCTCTTTAAACCTTCTTTTTTTTTTTTTTTTTTCTTTGAACTGTTTCACACGATCATGTAAGTGACTACTTGTCCTTCAGGCTGTCATTGCCCCTCCTCCACCCCCTCCACTCATTCCTCGCCTTTCTCGAAGAACCGTTTCTTCAGTCTAGTAGACCCTCGACACGGACATGACGGAAAGTGTCCATTTTCGTAATTAAAACAATCTAAAAAAAAAA
The DNA here is from genome assembly GCA_036250615.1 of Ptychadena robeensis. Lineage (NCBI taxonomy): Eukaryota > Metazoa > Chordata > Amphibia > Anura > Ptychadenidae > Ptychadena > Ptychadena robeensis. Next base: position 167,296,988 of record CM070033.1, read on the forward strand.
AAAAGGAAAGGTTTTATTTTGGAGGAAACGTTTTTTTTTTTCTTTCTTAGACTGTGAGCGTTAACAGAGAGGACGATGACACAATTACAGGAGGAATCTAAAAACCAGTAAAGGAATGTATATAATACTGCTCTGTGTTTTACAGTAAGATTTGTTGCTCTCAGACTGTGTAAAACAAAATTTATTCGTTTTTCTGCATATTAAAGAAAATCTTATTGTACCGATTGGTAAACTATTAAATGCATATAAAACTAGATGTGTGTGGGGCTTTGTTCTTTCTGTCCGGATACCTCTTAAGCTAGCCATACACGTGTCGGATTCCATGTCCGCTCGATCACCCATCCGATCGATTCCGGCGATCTCAGCGGGACTCGGAGCTCCGATCGAGCGGCCAATTAAGTGATCCGATCGCTGCATACCACCTTGTCCAGCTGATTCCGGGACGGATCCGTGTCCGATTGTCCACCTCACAAATGGCAACTCCCCCTGATTTGTGCAGAATCAATCTGATGGAACCAACATGTTGGTTCTCTGTCGGATCCGATTCTGAGCCCCGGAACGGACGGACCTGATCGATCGGACAAGGTGGGCTGCACGCGATTCCGGCACGATCGTTTGGCGTGCACGCGCCCGGAATCGATCGGCCCGGAATCGATCGGACCGGAATCAGACAGGAATCTGACCCGTGTATGGGGGCCTTTAGTCTCTGTCCCCTGCGACCGCTGAAAAATACTTGGCTCACGTTCCTCCACGTCCCTCAGTTTTCTATCGTACTACAATCTGATTTTTGTTTTTGGGGATGCAGGTTATTGGTATGATCCATTTTTTATTATAATCAATATTTAAATGGAGAGTATCTGATTTAATAATTACGCATAAGACGCACTTAATTTTTAGAGGAGAAAACCAGAAAAGTTTTCACATCAATTGGGTTAATGCAATCGATTAAAAGAATGCAATATCAAATTCAGCCAGTAGATGTCACTAGCAGCAATACTATCACAGTACAACGTCATCATCCTTACTGACTGGGAGGTGGGGGGCCACGGGGGTAACAGCTGCAGAGTCTCTCTTCTCCCTCTCTGTGCCTGTGTCCTTGGGAGCTGCAGACTGATTGCAGTTTCCACAGACACGGAGAGAGGGATAGATGGCAGTTCATCTATCTCTCTCTTCATTGCTTATACCAGAAGGGCTCTGTTGGCATAAGCAATTATACAGTTCAGATGTGAGAGCCAGGCGTGGGCTGATCTCTCATCTGACGGCAAAATCGGGGGGGGGGTAAAAGAGTGCCTGCACCTTATGGTCTGAATGCTTGACCCCCTGTGGTGCTGGATGGCCGCACCTCGTCCAGTGCGATAGTACCAGTTGGAGCGCTGGACGAGGTGCTGCCGTCCATAACGCTAGGGCGGTTAATCTACAACACTATGCCAGTCAAGCATTGATCATTGTACCATGACCATCAATTTTTTTATTGTGCAATTTGACAATCGAATCCCTAAATAATCGACCTGTCCATAGCTATCTTTACGCTTGCGCAGCCTGGTGTGTGGTTTTCACTTCCTTGCTGTCCTCCCAAGTGCTGTCTATTGATAGGAGGGAGGTGAGTGATTGGTTCTGGTTGTTGCGCGTCTCTGCTCCGTTTACCCTCTCCTACGTGCCGTATATTGACTCTTAGGAGTGATCAATGCAGAGAGACATGCAGTGCCTGCTGACAGCTGCAGGAAGTGATCACAGCGAAGAGGAGAAATGACACTCCTGTATACAGGAGCAGAGCTGATCGTAGTGTCTTATCATACGGTAAGTTTTATTTATAATATTGGTTACTTTGCAAAGGAAAGGAGAGCAGGTTGTGGAGCCCTGCTGCAATCTCCCAGTAGGTCACAATCCATTGCACCCCTCATCTAGGGCTGCGGAGAGGGGAAGCAGCTCTTTGGGTAACCCCATTCTAAGGGGTAAGGACATTTCTAGCTGGAGTTCAGTGTTCGTACCAGAATGTTTTATGTTTATATAAAGTAAAGCTCTGTCTATGAAGAGAATATACCAGTACAATTATCTTCCTCGGAGAATGCTTGTCCACCACCTTTCTCTGGCTTATTGAGGGTATGTGACTACTCACACTCCAATCCTGAGTACAGTAGTCATAGGTCGCCGTGCGATCCAAAATGCGGCAGATTCCTGGTCATTCTTGGCAGGTGGGTGGGACTGTGCATGGTGGTAGATCGTCTGAGTGGGGCAGGAATCTTCCAGGTTATGGCCAGCTTAAGGTTGGGTCTACACTTGGCACTGAGTAGCATTATGGACATGTTGGCATGGTGTGCAAATTTGCCAGCTATATACTGTCAGTTTTGGGGTGCCATATCCGCAATAATGCATGGGGCACACTTTAATCACATAACGCCTATCGTTTGTCAATGGGCACGTAAGAGGCTTTGGTGTGTCTGCTAGATGCCCAATTCCTGTCTGAAACCTGCTTGACTGATCCATCTTTAGGCCGGAGTAATTGATCCTACTCAATAACAGGTGGGTGCATTAGATGGCCGCTTGGTGTGATGTCAAGTGTTCTAAACGGTAATCACAAGGGGTGTATAGACGATAAGAAAGTCAGAAAGGGGAAAATGTCATGTATACCCGAGTGAGGTAGTGTTACGTGGTTGGTGCAGAGACTGGGGTTGGGTGCCCTGGGCCCTCCATCTTGCAGCGAGTCATCCAAAGCTGGAAAGGAAGGGGTGCGCTCACAGTAATCCTGTGAATGAACGATATTCTTCTTTGGTATATTGTATTCATTTTCAGAGATAAAGAAAACACAACGGCATGGTTATTAATTTATTAAAGGCTAAAACTCTGACATTTTAGTAGCATGATGACAGCGGAGCCTTTATGATGGAAAAGTACAAGTTATTCTGCCCAGAAGAACGACCCCAAAACATGAAGGAGCAGCATTTCATCAGTGGATGTCACCAGAGTGCTCTGCCACTCACTGGTGACCAGAAGCATCTAATGGGAGACAGTCTCATCACTAACTTAGACAAAACTGATTTACCAGATTTTTTCGGACCATGACGCACATTTTTTCCTTCCTAAAATGGGGGGTGGAGATTGATGGTTTGTCTTCAGGTCCGAAAGTGAAGGAGGATCTCGTGTACCCGCATGAGTTCGTCCAGTCAGCCTCTTGGGACTATGTGATGCACTTATGCCCTGAAAAGCAGGCACATACAGCTTCACCACCCCCCCTTCCCCCATGTGTGAGAAGGAAGTCTGTATACTGACAGCCAGTGGTGACTAGTGACATCTAGTGGCTGAAATTTGGTATTGCATTGGAATCCCCCCCATCCCCCATACTTTTTTTCTTGCTCTAAATACTGGGTGCATCTTATGGTCCGAAAAATACAGTAGTTCTTTGTTCTTGCAGTGCAGGTCTTAATGTAATAAAAATAAAAAAACTATGAAAAATCAAACATAGAAAGAAATAACTCGAGATCTAATGAAGGACAAATGGGAGAAAACAAAAAATCCAAAACATATGTAAAAATGATCATTTTAAATCCTTTAGTTAAAAAGTAAAACTACAAATGCAGTGTAATTCTCATGAGCCAGTGTGTAGGAACCATTACTGGACCCAATTCATTGGATCGTGTGGTCACGCAGAGTCCTTATAGACAGGGGTGCACATAAGTGGGCCACCAGTACACAAATGGGGCAAAAAGCTGGCTATGCGGACCTTTATTGATGTTACTGAGCGCCTTCGCGTAGCACGCTACCTGTGTTCAGGCGTCTGTCAGCCAGAGGAGAGATTCCCCCTCCCCTTGACACATGCTCACTAGAGGCTGTGTCCCCAGTGGCTGAAACTGGTTATGCAGCTCAAACACATTGAATCGCAAGCCACACAATATCATTGTATAATAAAGTAAAATTTAGTTTTAGTTAATTTTAGTTTTATTGTTAAATGTATACAATTTATGTCACTTGGATAACTGCAGGGAAACATGAATAACTATGAAAGGTTTCAGTTAGGGATGGGAAATTGGAAATGTAAATTACTAACAAAACAATTGTACTTTTAAGGCTCTTGGAGATCTGGGGGTTCAAGGGATATGTCCACATGTTGCTGCAAAGATGCAACATTCCATAGCTTCATATCAGCACCACAGCAATGCCACTTAGATAACACAGAGTGGACACTGTCCCATTCATTAGAGTAGGAAATGTCCTTTCTGCATCTTTTTCCAAAGGCTAAAAGCTGACAAGAGAAAAGCACTGTGTGACAGTTGAAATAGGACTATAAAAGGATGATATTTGGACTGCTGATAGTCTCAGTGGTTAGTAACTAACCCAGTAGTTGCACAACTAAGGTATGAGATCTGGGGGGGTCAAACGTGTTGTACTGTGGGAGTTACATGTGACCCAAAGCCAGCTGGTGACCTGTGGATGGAGACAGCTAATCAGAGGATCAATCATGAACAGGGAGGACAGAGAGGGAGAAGGACCCTTTTAAAGCCACTCTACATATGGGGCGAGTACCACAAACCATCTCCTGGTACTCATCTGAGGAGCTCACTAAAAAAGTTATGTGCACCCCTGCTTATAGTATGGAAGGTGAAGATATGACTTGGCCCACCCGATAACATGATTGGACAGCATCACTCAGGGGACGTAAGGGAAATTGATGACGTTTTTACACGAGTGCAGGAAACAATATAACAAATCTGAAGGTTGCGAGATGTGATTGAGTGTGAAACTGATCACATGATCAAATGCTGCTTTAATGACACAAATGACCAAACAGCCCTAACAAAAGCAGCGTCACAATGTGCGGCCCATGGCCGTAGTCCAGTAGGTGCGTCTTCCTGTAGATTACAAGACGATGGTCCATAGCAGATTCTACACTGATTCGAGAAGCAGCCGCTGCGGATATGTAAATGCCGATACGTAGGAAGCACCTTCTCAGGACGCCGGCCCATAGCCCGGTCTAATAGGACAAAGCTCTGTGTTCCTCCCCTCTGTACATTCAAGTGACAACAGAAGCGGGTTGTCTAGTATCTTTGGATCTGAAAAGGATGATGCAGCCGCGCGCACACACACACACCATCACAATATCATCATTAAAATTGAAGCAAATTAACAGATTTAGAAAAGTGGAAAATCTTCAATAATAAAAAAACCCAAAAAGCTGAAAAGAAAAAGTTTTTCCACATAATCACCTTAAGGAAGAATACATCATACACGTCTGCTCACACCCAAATAAGACGTGGCATTGAGGTCAGGGGGCTTGTATTTCATCCGGGGTATGGCTTAGGATTTGGGTCATCGGCTCAGAATACAGCGCAGTGGCCCAAAGTTGATCTGACTTGTGATAAGACATCTTGCCCCCTGCCCCTCCCCCCATTCCATGTTAAATGACCTGAGAAATTTTCAGTCAGCTAAGCTTTGTAAGTCAAACCACAGACACACAACATACACACAGTCCCTGCCTGGTCTGGCAGGAGCGCCCAATCTTAGGGACAGAAGGGCGGGCCTTGGTGCAGACGGAATTAGTTCTCTCATTGTATATTACCAGCGTGTGTACCTGTGCAAAAGCATCACAAAGACGCCCTGTTGTATCTTTTCCTTTTTTTTTGTTTTTTTTTTAATCTACAGGCCTTGGTGACAACCCGCGGAGGGGTTCATCTTTCATATAGGGGGTCAGTAGAACAGGAAAGGGGGTTAGGCTGAGCTTTGTGCCCGGACAGTCTCTTCTGTATCAGCGGTCGGTTTGCTGGCGTCTGTTACTTCTGGTTCTTTGTTGTCAGATTCCTCATTTTCAGGTCCCTTGATGGCTTCTTGTAACTGCTGGCGTCGCTGCACCTCGGCCTTCAGATTTTCCAGGTCCTTTTGACTAGAAAGACAATGAAATTTTTTTTTATATAAGGAGTGAACCAAATCCCAAATACACAGAAATACATATTCAAACTGCGCATCAATGCCCCCTGCACAAATAGGTTGAGTTATAACTGGAGCTTAATGGGAGGAATACACCACTTGTCTCTTCTTACTGGTGACCCTAAATACTTCAAACTAAGAAAGAGAAATGTATAGTTATATACAACTGTCAGCAGTGGTTACACAGTAAAAGTGATGTCAGTGGCCAGAAAGGCCCTCAGTAGGTATATGGAGCCTGAGCAGAGATCAGAGTAAAAATGGGTCAGTATGAGGGGGGGTGTATAAGTGGTGTGAAGCTCAAATGAAGGGGGAGTGTGGACCCCTAGTAACAGATAAATAGGAATAAGGACTCAAGGCACACACAACCTATTGCAACAAAGTACTTTAAATAACATACATTAAAGGAGGTAGGGTGCAGGCTTAATGAGGAGCAATCCCTTTGTCCGTGTGTTTACCAGGATGACATCACTTCCTGGTTACGGATGCTGGAGGGTCAGTAGGATCAATGATGGTTCACAAAGAGCGGCCACTTGAAACACGTCCCATTGATCCTACTGAACCCTCCAGCATCTGTAACAAGGAAGTGACGTCATCCTGGTAACCACACGGCCAATGAGATCACTCCTTGCCAAGCCTGCACTGTAACTCTTAATGTGAGTACTTTACCTTTTATTGTTTCATTCACAGTACTTTACTTTGTTGCACTAGGTTGTGCGCCTTGTGTCCTTGTTCCAAATTACCCTAAATACAGTGAGATCTGTCCGCTAGAATTCCTACTTATGTTCCTGTCTACCCGGGTAGGTGTGATATCCCAGGACCTCTTATTGTATTATTAAAAGTAAACAAATTCTAAGTAAAAACAGGCGGCCAGCTGCAGAACCTTGTACATGGAAGTGAGGGACACTTATTAAAATCACCTTCCCTCAAGTGTCAGACAGGTGTATCCAGAGGGATAACTGAATGAAAATACTGTCCCCATGACATGATGGCAGACAGATTTCCCTCCAGTTTGTTAGAAGTTCCTTGCATTGTGCCCAACTGACCTCCCCCATCTGATGGAGCCAGGATAGCTCAGAGGCAAGGACTGATTGAAATCATTTCCAGAGTTCCTCTGTGGTACACTGTCCTCTATATAATCTAGTGTCCATTCTTTCAGGGACCGGCCTCATATCCCAGCCGTGTACTTCCACCACCCCACAGATCCACCCTTCGACCAATATACGATTCATACTACTATTCACACGTGTATATGCATCGTTTGTGCACAGTAAGGATTTTATTACCTGAGGGGAATGAAGAGGATTCCATTAATGATATTGAGCTGATCCAGGACACTGGCCATGCTGGGCGCTGTGAACTAAAACAAAGAAACAACATAGTAAGACACCGTTAGATTCCACCGAAAACTAAAAATATCTCATTCATTCACAGAGTCTATTCCACTGTTGTCAAATACTAGACACTTCACTTTACAACGGACCCATGACTTCTGAACTTAGTTGGTTTGGTTGTCAAGTCAAGTATTTTTACCCTAAGAAATAATGAAAATGCTGCCCACAATGAGTCAGAACCTCCCAAAGCCCCCCATACCTGACTATTTCTAAATAAAAAAAAGCACTGTATAATTTGTTTCATTTACATCAAACACCAATACTTTTCCTGCTGTTCTCAGCCAGGCTTGTAATCACCATACAAGGTGACATGTTTAGGTTTCAGGGAGAGGGAATGGAAGATAGTTATTGTTTGGAGGGAGAGTCCCCTTCCACAAGAACATCAGGAACCTGGCCTCCTAGCCTTTTGTAGATTGGTGAGATGGTCCAGTTTGATATGCTGGACTTATTAGGGACATCAGGTCACATGAATGCACCACACAAGCAGAAACAGGTTTTGGGCTCGGCCATAATTCTGGTTGTAAGTCAAATTTTGGTATTTAGACCAACCAAAATATTAGTCAAGCCAGTTTTAACTCAAGTCCACTGTGTATAGAAGTGAGACATCTATATTAGGCCCGAGTTCTACCTCAGGGGTTGCTCTCCCACTATCCAGATGGCAAGAGATTTGCAAATGCTCAGGGCCCCTTAAGCATCACCCCCAATGAGGATATAAATGTAGTGCTCAAAATAAAGATATTTACTGATTGCATGTCTGGCTGCCATGTGACGTTCATGTTAACATGGACACATGGCCAGATCATTTGCTGCAGGAGATAATCCACCTGTCAATCACGAGGACATCAGGGATTTATCTCTGCATAGTGGTTCCCAAACTGGGGGGGGGGGGGGGCAGAGACCCTCATTCTGAACCTGTGTTTGAATGGGGAGGGGGCGGGGCTCGAAAATGTTCCTAAATCGAAAAGGGGGGCCCTGCGAGGAAAGTTTGGGAACCACTGCCACAGAACATACATACATACATGTCCATACATGAGATGTATGTAAAATAGAAAATCATACAGCAACACAGACCTGGTTGCAAATAGTTTCTGCTTTTTGAACAAATACTTTGAAAACTGAAACTTTAGCTAAATTATTCAAAGGAAGGAAATTAGGAGGCGCGGCTCACCTTCAGAGGCATTATGTTAGCACTGGATCCATTCTTGTAAATCTCATTCATTGTGCGCTGCAGGGCTACAGCCTGCTGGGTCAGGTACTTCAAGTACTCTGAGCTTTCTTTGGTCTTCTCGTGCTGCTCCCCAAGCTGGACGGAGGACAATGCACACATTAGCAGGTGACATTATAAAGCACCGACATTAGAATGGCTGATCAGAAGCTTGGACTTGTAATTCAAACATGACACTAACTAATAAACGTCTGAAGGTTCTCATTCGTCCAGGTCATTGTATATCTGTAGTGTTTAATTCAAATCAACTGGACTGGCTGTGTTTATTTCTTAAAGGCGCTGTGCTAGTCATCCGATTGGCTTTTTCAATTCAGATCTAAATACAATGGTGATGTAAGAATACCAGCTGTGTCAATGCTGCTCAGCACATTGATTCTTCTCCAATACGGACAGGACATAAACCCGAGCTGAAGACGAGAGGGCAAAATCTGACTCACAGAGCGATTTTCAGGCTAAGGGCTTGTCCCCACTTAGGCCAATCACCCGTGATTCTAATTGGGGCAATCTCGCCCATCTATATGATGTGGCTAATCCTCACAGCTATGGCTATTTCATGTCTATGGCCACCATTGGGCGAGACCGCAGCTGTGAGGATTAGCCACATCATAAAACCCTGGTCACTCATCAACTGTTCAAAAAAGGGAGATCTGAAGGGACATAATCCTGCTATCCACATTGCTGGAGGGAAAAACATACACACATGGCAACTCCTGTTCCTGTAGGTGATGACTACTCCTTGCAAAGCATTGTACCTCCATTTGAGTGCATTATTTTATCTTCTCCTTAGCCATAAACAGCACTTTTTTGCACTAGATCATACACCTCATGTCATTTTACCTATCTGGATTCAAAGAATTAACGACTAAAAATACTTCTAAGTATACAAAACATGTTGCAAATATACTTTAGATAATAACCCTATGTAACAATAAACAGTTACTAAGATAAAGAGATACAAAGGTGTTTGTACCTGGTTTTTGTAGATTGTGTACCCTTCCTTCTCATGCTGTAACGCAGAACGGAACTCCCCTTTAGTTTCATACACACGAGCTACAAGGTGATGACTGAAAGACAATACAGAATAACAAGTTTTAAAGGAGAAAAGGAAACCACTGACAATATCTTCTATCTATGGTACAGTAATTTTTTTTTGTACACGGTTTATGGATATGAAAGCTGTTTTAGGGGCGACGTATAACTTGTGTAAAGTCATAGGATAAAACGGATAGAAAGCACATTATGGAACTGGTTCTTGTAGCTTTTACAATATAAAGTGTGTTGGAGGTCAGTAAAGATTCCTTTTGCTTATTCACCTGAGTGCGACCTTCAGAGACTTGGCTCCATGATACTTGGAGTTGACGGTGAGAGCATTCTCCAGGAATCGAAGTGCTAGGTCATACTCCATTACTCCGTGAAGCACCAGTCCGATGTTACTCTGCAGAGACAAGGATCACAAGTCTGGCTTAGTATCAAAACAACAAGACTTCGAGACAATGTGGGATCTGTTGACGTCATTACATGAGAAACCTCTTACACACTGGAATGATGGATATAACAAGACTACATACTGTATACTTACATCTAAGAGTGCCATTTCTGGGTGTCCTTCCCCAAACACCAGCAACATGAGGTAACGGGCGCGGTACAGGAGATTTAACGCAGTGGAAAGCTGATTATTTGCAAAACAGTAGAGCGCTAGATGCATCTACAACAGAACAAAGCAGTATCAGTAAACATAACCGGATACATGAGTAAGAACCTCCCCAACAACCCAGAGGAGATGGGACTACTACAGCTACATCCGGCAATCTAAGCTGGAATTCAAGGCAGGGGATCCTCTGATGTCATACAAGCTGGAGTCATTTATAAAGATCTTTATTAGACCGTCATTGTGGACAGGATAGATGGTTATAGATGGAGGATATCAAGTACCACGTGACACTTACATATTCCTGGATGGTGCTGGGATGTTCAATGCTCAAGATTCGTTCACTCATCAGAACGGCTTTCTGCTGGTTGCTTAAGGCCTTAAAGAAAATATTTTATACAATCATATGATAGAAAACAAACTTTACATTTCACATAGTAAATAAACCATGTTGTATCTTAGTAGAGGATGATGTCAAGAAGTTCTGTTCTGATGGTAGCAAAGTGTCAAAGAAAAACTGAATGATTCCATCACTTTTCTTCAACTACAATCATATCCTGCTGGTAAGGTCATAGGCATCTCGAGAAGGCCAAATCTCTCCCAGAGTGCAGGATTCTGGCTACTAAACATTCCCCAAGATGTGACCGGGAGGATGAGGACGGCACTGCAGGACATAGCCAGGAAGAGGAAATACAACAGCTTTACCTCTTTACCTCTCTGGCACGCCCATTCCTTTCAAATATTGGAGGTACCAAAAATGTAATCGGTT
>CM070033.1:167327619-167341403 GCA_036250615.1 Ptychadena robeensis
AAGCCTAAAATTTGAAGTTCAGTCTTGTATCAGACAGAACAATGTTACAATGAACAGACATCGTCACACAATTGTAATCTGCAGTTAAAATCATTGAACACATCCACAAAGCCATACCTCCGAGATCCTCATCTGTGAACACGCTTAAAAACGAGAGGGAGTTACAATCAACACCGTTAAATGCATCCGATGGGTCCAGGCTCTTGAGTAAATCTCTTATATGGCGTACATGAATTCTGGCTTCTCGAACTGTGTATGGTTCTAGAAATAAACAGAAATAAAGGTTAGGAGAGGTTCCATTTCACAGATAAGGTATAACCAAGGGCTAATATTCAAAATCTATCAGACCCAACTGTCTGGCATCTGAAGTACATATACAAAGCTTCTAAAAGGTTTAGCCATATATTTTAAAGGAATTACCAAAATGTTTTGAAACATGCTTTGCCAAGTACAGTTTAGAGAGTTTAAAGCATAGCATGTTGCGAGGGCCCTTTCACACTGCAGCTCATGCGATTTATAACAGACATGCTAGGGGCAAAGCTACTGTGGCCAGTATTGGCTATGGGTGCATTGGCTGTGGGTGCATTTGTCTATTGAATGCATTGTCTATGGGTGCCTCAGCGCATCCATACTTGTGTTGGGCTCCATTGCATTGATATCGACGCAGGGATCTATGTTGATTTTAACGCAAGGGAGCATAACGCATCACATCAATGCATGTGGGATTTAATGTAATGGAATACGCCAAAATCCATTTTAACATTCCAGGATTTTGACGCTGAGGAAACCAGTACCAGTAACCTGCGTTACCCTTTAGTCTCCCATACATGTGTACGAGAGACCCTTACGCCTGCAAAACTGCATGTGGAAGTGGTTTACGGTACGGCGGCCACAAATGCAGGGCTAGTGTTAAAGGTACACCCCTTTGCGTTAACGCTAGAATCCCTTCCTTCTGTTACTGCAATCCAAACGCTGCTAGTGTCAATGAGCCCTGAAGGTAAAGATTTGTGCTATAAATCCTGACAATTCTAAGGCTGGGTCTACACTTTACCACCCCAGCAACTGCAGGTTGCACGTTGGCGTGTGCTTGCCCATAGCACCCCCACCCTCTGTTTGGCAATACATTTCTATTGCCAAACATTGCCCGGGAACACATCGGTTTGCGCGCATCACACATGTATCTCTGGTGAAGCAGGGCGTCCCCGAATCCCCAACGCCGGGGCTTTGTTAATCCACTGCGCTAGACTGGCATGTCATTCCCCATAAGGGATAACTGGGCGGCTGCACTACGCGGTTTTCCCTGCGGTCTACGCCCGGGAAAACCGCGCAGTTTAACATAGTGTAGACGCAGCCTTGGGCTTCCCGAATGGAAAACAGAAGCTGCTATTCTATCCAATCAAGGCAAAGAAACAAGTTTAAAGCTTTCCCAGATTCCTCTAACACAAACAGATTTGCTTTTTTGTTTTGTTTGCATAAGCAATGTCTTGTATGACTATTCAATATTGTGTATACACAAAAACAGATATACTGTTTGTTTTCTATGCAAACGCATACACTGTGGACATCATATTAGCGTTCCAAACATAAAGTGGTCAAACATTTACATTACATTGTAGTGGATAACCTACCTTCAACAACTTTTAGAACAACACCCTCTTCAAAGCCTTCTATAGTCTTAAGCTCTGCAAAGTTGTCCAGAACATTTCCATCTAACTGCAGTGAGAAGCAGGTTCTATGACAAGTGTCCTCTCTGTCCATAAGAACCTGATGGATCTCCTGAACCATTTCCTGAGGGGAAACCTGGAGGAAAACCACACAATACATATGCTAGGAGTATTAGAATGTGCTAAATTCACTACAAGTTTATTCACTACATTGCTGGTATGAGGGTAACATCAACAGTGAAACTTCACAGAAAGCAGTTTACCTGAATAGAAAAGGTTTCTAACCCGGGGACTTGAATCTTGACAGTGAAACCTGTATCCTGAATGACAATGACCTCCTGTTCACTTCCGTCTTCTGCCTGTTCCCCGTCATCATGGCCGTTCTGCTTTGGCTCAACGTCTGTGTGGTGCTCCGCAGTCCCATCCCCATTCACCAAGGTCATACTACTTTGATGCTCTGATGGAAAACAAAGCAAGGTCATGTTAGTCTCTAAAAGACAAATGGATGGAGCTGCAGTTTACAGTTTTAAAGACATCTGAAAAGCCAGCCTTTCACAAAAGTGTTTTCCCCTTGCAGTGAAAGCTACAAAAGTCCTTGTCAGCAGACCATGACATCACTAAATTTACCTCAAGGATACCATTACATAAATTTTCAACCGAGACAATAACTTGCAATAAGTCGTACCTACATTTCTCTACAAAAACTGGGAAGACTCGAGTAGTCATTGAGCTGCGACATCCAGAGTTTATTTTCTCTTCTTCGAACTCTCCTTCTCTTTGCCCTCTCTATTTCATGACATTAGTGTTCCCCACTCCAGTACCACCTCCAACTTGGCATATCGCCATCTTGGACCCCTTCACTGGTCCGAGCGTAATCATAAAGTGTGTGATTTGGATTGTTAAATCCTGGGAGTGCGGATCCATCTTCTAAGTCAAGCTACTAACTAGTACTGTCAGAGTGAGACGGACTGTTAGATTACCGGTACCCGATATTACCAGCATTATATCATCACGAAGCCTAGAGGGTCTGGAACTTTAAGGCTAAAGCTGGGAATACACGGTACGATTTACTGTCTATTCCTTATCCGATTCTCTGCACTAAGAGCGGCGTGATGACGTCATCACACCCTCCCGCTAGTGGCGAGAATCGGACGGCACTCTTCACGTGCCGCTCATTACTTCGGCTGGGGGCGGAACTAATGGGATCGGGTTAAAATTTACCTGTCGGATCGCACAGTTATGCGACAGGATGGCTGATTTTAGCCCAATCCTCGTCAGTTGCAGCCTTGAATTCCTGCACGACCTGATCCTTAAGGGATGAGGGAGCGCGCACACCATGGGATCAGGGATAGGATCGTGCAGGAATTGGACAGTGTATGCATAGCTTCACAGGTATATACATTGAGTGTGGGTAACTGGTCTTTTGACTCAGTTTGTAGCTTGGTATTAGAAACAAAGCTTAAATACTGCAATAGGTTGTTCATTTTAAAGTGTATCTATAGAATGACAACTTTCTATGGCACAGAGTCCCCAAACAGTATGCCCATGCCAGAAAAAGAAAGAATTTCAATGCTACAATAGGCACCAAACTAATTTGTTTTCTACAGGAGACTTGGAGTTTTGTGCCATCTCATGTATAGAAATAACCTCACCAAGCACAGCTCCATCCAGGAAACGCTAGAAAAAACGCTGATCAGTGCAGGAATAAAGTGAGTGGGAGACAAGCCCAGGTCTGGGAAGCGAAGAGCGAGCTAATAAAATGCCCCAATAAACTTTGTCTCATGCTAGTAAGTGGTATTAATAAGCACGTTCATATGGTTTGATTTACTTTTTTTCCCATTCATACCTGCCAGTTCTGCAATTAAATTACATTCAGTAGAAATCCCATTTAGTCACCAAAACATGTATACCTACTGGAACAGTTCAATGCAAAATTGTAGTTTTTCCCTTCTCTTTGTAATGTCCATCCTCTATTACAGCCATGGGCAATCTACGGCCCGCGTGCCATATCCAGCCCATGCTTTATGTGGCCCGTGCAGCAGACTCTAAGGTCTGACCACACGGTACACATCCCCACAGAGATGTCAGGAGACACGTATACTGCTCCTTCTTCTGAATGCCTAGATCCTACCCTGGCACCCAACTCAGGGATTTGTCCACATTTGTTTAAGAGCATGCTAAGCATGGCATTGACTTGTATTTTAAAAAAAAAAAGGGATTTCCCCATCATGATGCCGCGTCCATTGATAGCCAGTGGACCAGCGTTGCAATAATGACAATGTGGGGCTCCCCGTTGTGAATGGCGCAGGCTACGACTTTTTGTACAGCCATGTCATAGCACTTTGCTCTGAATGGGCCACATCTGTCCTCCGTCTTATTAGTAAACGTAAGTGTTAAGGCACACATTTCAAGTAGCAAAACCCACATTGCTTGTGCTGCAGAATACAAATATGTGCTTCAAGTCATAATGTGTTATCACGCTGCATCGTGCATGGATACATAAGGAAATGTGTGCAGGAGAAACGTACAAACACCTTCCTGTACAAGAGAAACTTTCTCTTGGTCTGGCCCGCCTGTAAATCTGAATAACCCACAAGTAAAAAGTTTGCCCACCCCTGTTCTAGCCTGTCTAACACAACCAGGAGCTCACAGATGGTGACAATTTAAAGAAATTACCTCTGATTTCTTAAACATCCATTTACTGTTCATAAATAAAGCAAAAAGTGAACCAACCAGGTATATTGTGTTGTATTGCCAAATGGCCATAAACATAGATACCTGTGCCCTCTGACAGCGAGCGAGCAATCACAGCATGGTGGTGCCACTCACACATCGATACTTTGATCGACACATAAGATACTTTGATCAGGGACCCTGGTCCCCATCCAAAGTGTAGTGCTTGAACCAACAAGGTGGATCGTCATGCGACCGACTTGCGGTGCTACGGTTGTCGATTGCTCCAGATGACCACCTTCGTTTTGCGGACGATCGACCCCCAAGCAACTGCTGTGAACGATCGACCGCGGATGGACACATGTTGGGGGGGCCTTACAGTGGGGCTTCACAGATGCAACACTGGACCCTGTACTGGAGTGCAGATGCTGGAACCTATATGAAATCTGAGCCAACAAGTACAACGATACACCTGTATACTAAACTATGTATGCTACAACTGAGGTTCATCTGTGCTTTGGTAGCTTCAACAGACAACGAAATTCTGCACCTAAACCATGCAAATAATTACCTGTGAAATGTGTGCACTCCATGATTATTAGATACCAGAGGGGAAAGAACAAATGAAGACAAAGCTGTACAGAAAAGTGAATGGGGATAATCCTGTGTTAGTAGAAAGAGATTATCTTCAGTAAGTGATAGAAAAGTTCAGAAAAGTCTCCATGCCAGGTGCGGCACACGCTGGAGGCAGAGAGAACAGGCTCGGTGAGTCTCGGAACGCTGTAGGCTCTTTCTTTTGGTTATGGGACCAGTTCACGGTTTTCTCTTACACTGGAAATGCATGTCACGCTTCAACAAACCCCGACTCGGGAAGATCGTATAATTCAAACAAAGCATTGCTTTCTCCCTCTTATGCAAGAAATGAAGTGACAAAACATTACATATCTCCACACTCCAAACAAGACACACTGAAAGGGGGAAACTAAAACCTGACACGTGTAAGTCTGTACAGGTCAGCAGGGATTTGTTTATCAGTGGTAACCCACCCAAGCCAGCCACACACATATATGGTTAAATTGGATGTTAACTGCACCATGAGACACACCTATAAACAGGAACAGAAAGTTCCGCAAGAAAACCCATGGAGAAAACCATAATTGGCCATTTAGAAATGCTCCGATTGGCTGACCCTGAAAAAAGACATGATCAAATTATCCTGACCAGTAAATGGGTCGTTCACCACACTACCACACCACACTATGGGTCGTTCACCTGGTAGAAGTGCATGTGCCATCCTGCTGGCTGCTCATTGGTTCCTCCTTCAGGAACTGGTGAGGTGAGGGGTACACTCGCTTTTCCCTTGTATTGCATTACAGGCATCGCAGGTGGAAAATACATGCTAATCTGCTTTTTTTTCTCATACCACTTTAACAAAAGAAAATATGAACCACCAGGGGCATTAAATAGATCGTGTGCTTCTCTATGAGTTCTCTTGTTGATCCTGCCATCCTTGAAAACAGCTGTGCATGTTTGCTGGTAAAAATAGAACAAATATATGGATTCTATGAATGAAAGAAAAGGGCTACTCGGATATTGAGGAACACCTATTCTTTCAAGAAAGCATCTTTCCACTTGATCAGGAAAAAAACTATTACAGAGCAAATTTCCAAGATCCTCCAATACCTCAGATTTCTCTTCCAATATAAATTTATAGAATATGGATTTTAAACCCAATGTTGAGTGGGAAATGTTAGCCTCTATTTGGGAAAGTTTACAGCAAATCAATCATCAATGACACAAGGAATCAGGACACCTATACCATGTGGCCATTGCAGGCTCTGAGTGTGGCCTCTCTGTCAAATTTAAGAACCCGCTGTGGCCCAGTGTTCTCCCCAGAATTTTTTTTCAGCCGGGCAGCGCGATGTCGTCATCGCGCCGCCTGCACCGGTCCGGCGGCCTCTCTGATAGGCTGCCGGCCAGCGGCAGCACACAAGTCCTCTGACAGGCGGCACCTCCGCATTCTTCAGGAGCGCGCCGCAGCCACTCAAAGACTCCGGGCTGCGGCTCCGGTAGTGTGCCGCGGGCCGGAGTCTTTCAGTGGCTGTGGCGCGCTCCTGAAGAATGGGAGGCGCCGCCTGTCAGGCTGCTCGCCGCGGAGGACTTGTGTGCCGGGCGGGGACTAAAATCTCCCGGGCGGGCCGCCCGGCCAATCTGCTCTGGGGAGAACACTGTGGCCCATGAGTCATAATGTTTTCCCCCCCTGCGTAAGATCGTCCGATAATAGTTTAAGCTTTATGGCTCCAGTAAAACATTTCCTTATCCCTTATAAATGAGGTGCAATCTCCTTATTGAGATCAGAATCAGAAACCCCTGATTCATGTTACCCCTCTTACCAAAACTCACAATAGGTTTTCTCACCTGACTTTATATTCTTCTTACAAACACCGCACAGCTTCTCCTGTGGGCTTTGTCTGTTTGGATCCACTACTAAAGTAGAGCTGGTATTTATATCTTTCACTACTATACAGGTCAGCCCCTGGCCGTCCAGACTGCTCCTGTGACACTGAGAGGCAAGGTGCAGTCCTTTACAATTAAACAATGACCCAAAATTTGCAGAGACACCATCAGCAGCGTTCTGTCCTTCTACCGGTTCTCTATGTGTCTGTGTGAAAATCAGAGGGGGGTCAGCTGCTTCCCCACTTCTCTCAAGCTGTTGCGCAGCAAAGTTCAGAGCAGGAGCAACACATGCCAGGAGCGAGGGAGGAGGGCCAGGCTCATCTGCTATGCCAACTGGAAGGTCACTGTGAAAGGCACTGGAAGCATGGGAAGATTCGGCAGAGTTTTCTGAATGACAACAAGGACGGGGGGTAACCTCTTCACATCCACAGATCCCTTCATCTTCCTCAGATTCGTGATGGGATCTGTCATCCAATTCTTCAGGCTTCTCCTCTGCTGGAAACTCATAACCTAGTGTGCCATACTGGCTCCTGGCAGAGTCTTGAGTAAAGTTGGGCGACCTCCTGGATGAATCCGGCAAAAGTGAGGCAGCTTCAGAATCTGACTTCATGCGTCGCTTTTGAAAGATTAGTTCCAGCCTTCCACAGCACTCGCAGCAAACTATACTTCCCATGCTGGCCGAGGCTTGCAGAAGAGAGACTCCACTGAAGTTCACACCCGTGATGTGAGAATAAGCTCTGTTTACCCAGAACCCATTCCCAACCAGCCGCTGCTATTTATAAACAAATCACAGCCGGCAGAGCTTCGAAGACGCGCGGGCTACAAAGCTTCACTGGCCATATGCCAGGCCTGGGTTCCATAAAACTGTGGATGTTGTGCAATCCAGAGAAAGAGTATGCGTGCAGAATAGAGGCTTACAAAGGGGGTCAGAAAGAACCTAAAACATGGGAACCACTTACTGGAGTAGTATTGTACAGCACGATACACAGTTTACACATATAACTTTCTAAAGCTTTTAGAAATTTGCCAGATTAGGCTTGTTTATGATTATGTTGGAAGACCAACCCCATGAAAACAAATATCATCCATTTATTTACTGCCTGTCATACTGAATACTTGCATGCCAACAACCCAAAATCTGTTCAGAACAGAGTTCACAATTACCAGAACACGGAAACCCTGTGTTTTATTCTAGCTCAGGATATCACAAATCCTGAAACACCAAGCTGGGGAGGTTACATTTAAAAATACAGAGACAAAACCTTGTTGGGAGTAACATAGTCCATGGTAATAATTACATGGATCAGTAGCGCTATGTTGGAAAATCTTTCCTCAGCAAAACGATGGTGTCCCATCTAAGAATATTTGGTCCATTCTTTTTTTTTTATGATGGGATAAGCACCTATGGATGGTGTCATAGACTTAAGGCCACCATACACCTTTCAATCACTCCTTTAGCTCTACCAACAACTATGTAGTGCTGGGTCCTCCCTGATAGAAAACATAGTGATTGGAAGGTATATATCACTGCTATGTAGTGCCTGGATCCTCCCTGATAGAATACATAGTGATTGGAAGGTATATATCACTGCTATGTAGTGCCGGGTCCTCCCTGATAGAAAACAGTGATTAGAAGATTTAGAAAGGTCCTCATATTACATGGTTTTGGTAGAACAAAAGTTGATTGTACAGACATTGTATGGTAAGATTGTAAGGTGTATGAGGGGCTTTACTGACTTCCTTGACCATAGCTTCTAGTTTTCTGCTTGTTTCTGAATACAACATCTCCCACAAAGAATCCCCTGGAGGGTAGACTTCTCTACCCATGGTACTCCTTGATCCTCTAAACTTGTAATCTGCTGGTATCGTTCATCTCTAGGGCTTCCCCACTTATAACATCATCTCATTCAGATTTAAGACTTCTCTAGGGGGGTCTCTCTCTCTCTCTCATGTCACCTCTCTGTATGCAGCTCATTCATTCGCCCCTAGGGGTGATGGATGACCACCTGCACAAAAACCCACAGAAGTATGACATCACCGCCCCCCAACTGCTCTTCAACTCATTATTTTATCCAAAACATTTCTGGTTTTGCGGTCACTTGCAATGTTTGCACAGTATTGTTACAACAGATGTCAAATGACAACAGAAATGTTATATATAAATAATGCACATATGGAGAGCATGCTGCAAGGTTAAGACCTAGGCCCCACTATGCGCTGGGTTTTGCTGGTGTCCACTCACCTGCGCTGCGTTACCATAGACGTATCTTGCTGCGTCGGCTCGGACCAGCAGATCCACGGCTCTGACTGGCTCTGGAGACGGACCTGTCAAAGCCCCATTGCCATCAACGGCCCGTGCACTCTGTTTAAACCCTGCGTTCAACACAAGGGTTTAAAAACGGACAGTGGAGCCCTAGCCTAACTTGCCAGGTTTTGATTTTGGTAGTCATCATCCTGAATTGCACTGATCACAAATCACAGATATTATCAGGGATGAGTGAGGGGTGTTGAGCTGCCTCTAGAACAGGAACAGAGGGAAATTCTTTCAATAGAGAAAAACTAATTGTCCAATGGCTCTTCAGATTTCCTCCTCTGCATTCTGCAAAGAATGCAACTCTACCATTCTAACTAATATGGTTGTTTAAAGGATTCTATGCATTTTGCTTGTAATGAACATAGTAGGAAGTGCAAACACAAGAGCAATCAAATTACATAGCAAAAGCTACCAAACTACCAATTTTGCATTGTAGTTTGTGTATAGTGTGCTCTAACATCAGTGAACCCCAGTGTTGCATTTACTGAACAGGAAGTAGAGGGAAATTTCCCACACTGATAAATGGTTCACACGACAGCCAGGAACCTCACTGGTCAGCCCATATATTTCTTCCATTACATCACCAGCCTGTCACTATCCAAACCATAACGTGTCAGAAACTGAACGGGTTAATTTGTGACGTAAACTCTCCCTCGTGCTATTTCCCGTCTCCACTTACACAACACCGCCAGCCACAACATGGCGTCCGGACACTTCCGGGGTTATGGGGCGCGTCCACCTGCTTTGGAATACACGGGGGTGTTCTCCGTTCACAAATGAATGCCGTATACCCTTCTAAGTTTACACAGGATAAGATCTCACACACGACGACCATTTCAGTGACTTCGGATTAGTCAAAAGCTAAAGGAACGTAAATAATACGCAGCGCCGACTCATTCATGTATAGCCCCCCCTACGAGCGTGACACAATGGTACAGTCGGATGAAGGTGACCTTGATTACGGCTGTGGCAGCCGCCTGTGTCAGGCTGGGGTTGCTATGTACTGTGTGTGCCTAGCTGGTCACATGACTACTGGGACAGCCGTCCATGGCAGCCCGCACATCATACTTCTAGCGTGCACTGCCCGCCATACCTGCTGGGAATTGTAGTTCTACAGCCACAAATACTACATTGCCGTCACTGAAAAAAAAGGACCACGTGACACATTAAAGCGACCCTTGTAATGGTGACCCTTCACTTGTACTATGATGGAATGGCCTGATATTACTGGTCATCACCAGCAGCAACCAGCTAGATACACAAAATTCATTAACCAATACAGTAATAACAAAATACACAAATCCCAGTGACGCGCATGACACCTGCCCTGCATCAGGATAGGATACCCCTCACCCCTATGGTGTCACCCCATCACTGGTGGGCTCCCTCAATAACCCCTGCAACAACTCCTGACAGATATGGGTGCCATAGAATTGCCTTTATTGATGCTTTACTACATGTATATTAGTGTAACCTGGGCCATAGGCACAGCTCTCACATGTGCATTTCAGGAGTATGAGCTGGAACACACATGAACAAATCCTACTGAAAGCAATGGCGGTGTGCAGGGCCTATGATCACACTCAGTACACAGGGCCTATGATCACACTCAGTACACAGGGCCTATGATCACACTCAGTACACAGGGCCTATGATCACACTCAGTACACGGTGCTAGAGGCAATCATGGTGGCAGCTTCATAACAGAAAATAGTGGCCATAAACTTTTATGATGACTATTTCCCCCCACAGAACCCCAGCCAATGGCCACTAGCAGTAACTGGTATGCCTCTTCTTCCCAAATTTCCTGAAATACATGATGGAGCAACATCTGCATCTACCTAAACCTGAAATATCAGTTTGGGGCAGATGGACCCTACTTTTACTGCATAATTAAACTCATCAGACGCTCTTCCTACAAACAAAACCAGCAAGGTATGCAAGATGTCCCAGAAAAGGAACACACCTTTCACCTAAAGCATGTCAGAGTAACCCTTTCCTACCTGTATTGAACACACAATGCAGGGAACACTGAGGTTACCTCTACACTTTGCCGTACACAGTCACAATCCAATACACTATAGACACACAATCGGCAACAGCAGATCCTAAAGCTGCCAAAGTCTTGTGAAATGGGTTGTTAAATATCAACCTCAGGGCCTCCAGCAACCCAGAGACCACATCGGCTTACAGATCAAGGACGGGCAGATCACAGCAGACAGACACCGTCTGGGTCCTCGTCTCTGTGAATGAACAGGCCAGAGGAAGTAGTGAAGAGACTGAAACACAAGGGCATTGTAAATGTCTAGCAAGCATTCTCCCAAGGGCATCCTGCCAGATCTTCCATGCGATCACAGGACAAGCTCTGATTGATAGATATATATACTGCAAATCTCCAAAATCAAAAAGACGTCTTATAAAAACTTCCAGAATCAGATCCATCCAATAAATACGCTTCTCCCATAACTTTACTAGGTGCATATAACTTACCTAATAGGATAGAGCACCATCCTTCCCTACACTCAGTATGTCCCATTGTCTGTGTTACTGTACTACACTACAGTCATCTGGAATTATGTCCAGTGACATGGAGTATGTTCCATTGTCACACTATTCTTCTATGTAGTCTGCACTATGTGCTTATGACTCCTATAATCATATAAAGTCACTTATCACACATTGATAATGTCACCCCTCTACACATACAGTTCTTGTATTATGTAGTACTGTACCATGCCAATACTGACACTTTACAGGCCTACAAGCGCAACTTAGTGCCTCTCTATACAGTTACATGGTGTATAAGTCCTATATCAGTCACCTGTTTATGTAGTACTATACTGAGTCACAAACATACAGTTCTTGTATTATGTAGTACTCTACCATGCCAATAGCGACAAACTTTACAGGCCTACAAGCACAACTTGGTGCTTCTCTATATAGTAACAGGGTATACATGTCCTACACCAGTCACCTGTATGTATTACAGTCACAAACATACAGTTCTTGTATTATGTAGTAGACTGTTTACTAATAAATACTGCAGCAGTTTACAGACTTCTGAACACAACCATATAATGTTACATAGAGCATATCCTACCAGAGCATGCAGTACTGTACTAGGTGTGTATGGACACACTGTTACATGGAGTGTGTCCTACAGGAATAGGTTCCTTTTCTGCAGGACTTACTGAATACAATGTACCCCTTCTATGTCAGCCCACTGTAATTGTGACCCCTCACTCTGTATATATGGCATACATAGCACTTTTATGGAAACACTGTGACATGGAGTATGTACTATAGGTCTGTACTATATGTATCGATACAATGTCACATGGAGTATGTCCTATAGCACTGAACTATATGTATAGATAAACTGTCACACGGGAGTATGTTCTATAGGTCTGTACTATATGTATGGATACACGGTCACAAGGATAATGTACTATAGATCTGTACTGTACCCATAGATGCATGGTCACATGGAGTATGTCCAAAGGTCTGTACTATATGTACAGATACAATGTCACATGGAGTATGTCCTATAGGACTGTATGGATACACTGTCACATGGAGTATGTCCTATATGTCTGTGCTATATGTACGGATACACTGTCACATGGAGTATGTCCTATATGTACGGATACACTGTCACATGGAGTATGTCCTATATGTACGGATACACTGTCACATGGAGTATGTCCTATATGTCTGTGCTATATGTACGGATACACTGTCACATGGAGTATGTCCTATATGTCTGTGCTATATGTACGGATACACTGTCACATGGAGTATGTCCTATATGTCTGTGCTATATGTACGGATACACTGTCACATGGAGTATGTCCTATATGTCTGTGCTATATGTACGGATACACTGTCACATGGAGTATGTCCTATATGTCTGTGCTATATGCACCGATACAATGTGACATGAGGTCAGTCCTATATGTCTGTACTTTATGTGTGGATACAATGTGACATGGAGAATGTCCTATATGTCTGTACTTTATGTGTGGATACAATGTGACAGGAAGAATGTCCTACAGCACTGCACTATGTGTGTAGATACACTGTGAGTGATCCAGTGTACAGTGCTTGGCTACAATGTAACATGCACATTATATATATGATGCTGTGTCCTGTAGCCTGCACCTCTACACAGTGCTCCGCATACAAAGCACCCCTACTATGTGTCAGCCCCCCATGACTGTGACCCCTCTCCCTGCAGCAGTCACAGTGTACAGAGAATGAAAGGACGGTCATTACCGCAGCACGGTGCCGGGCACTTGTCAGGGCTGTGTGCGGTGGCTGGGCTCTGGACGCCGGGCTCCTCCGTCTTGCTGACCATGTCCTCTGTGTTGCTGGATCGCGCTGGAAGGACAGAGCCGGCCGCTCACACACATACACACGTGGTGTAGCTGTAACCTCTGCCACCCGACCTTCCGCAGACTCCACCGACGGCGCCCGCCGAGGGACAAACCTCCCCCTGTCTGCTGAGTCACAGAACGCCTTAAAGGGCCAGACGCAGTGTAATGTTTGTTTACATCCGAGAGGGAGAGCAATGTGGACGGAGCTGTTTAGTTTTCTTTTACAATGTCAAAGGAGTTAAATTCAAATATATTTGTTATATGTATATATATATATATATATATATATATATATATATA
>CM070033.1:167360168-167378068 GCA_036250615.1 Ptychadena robeensis
ATGTTCCTAAATAGAAAAGGGGGGCCCTGCAAGGAAAGCTTGGGAACCACTGTTGTAGGGGAACAGAGGCGGCTGGGATACCTTCCACTAAGCAACGAGGAAGAAACGTAGCAGATGTAGGAAGACTTTGTTGAAGAGTGCAGTGCACGTGGAAATACAGTGTAATGACCAGGGAATTCTACTGGATCCTACGGATTTAAAATATTTCCTTTGGACAGCATGCCCTGCTTCATTCGGAATCCCGGGAGTCTTGCCGAGCTCGTCTCTTCCCTCTTTCACTTTTTGGAAGTTTTGCTTTCACAACAGGAACAGAGGGCAGTGAGTCCTCATTATCGGACGAAAGCTTTTCAGACCACTGACTGCCAAGTGCCATCGTGCCGCCAACATGACCAGGGCCACTCCTTTCAAGGCTGTGTGATTTTGGTTCCGGTCTCTGGCGATGATGCTGCAGATACCTCTTAGGATATAAAAATAGAGCTGGATCTGGCATAGGTTCCAGCTCATCATAACTGGTGATCTGCTCCCTCTGAAAGGAGTCTCTCACTATATCCTTGTTCAAAGAACACTCAGCCCGCCAAGTATTATGATTCTTTTGGGGTCTCCTCTTGACCTTGCCTTCGTAATAAGGTTGCTTGACCACTGAGAGGTCCAGAGGACAGGATGCTACCTGACTGCTGTGCTGTGGACTTTGCTGCTTCTGTTTCATGGTATGAAGCTGGTAAGATAAATATGCCGCAGCTTCAGTTTGCTTGTGGAGCTCCGTATTCAGTATGGTCACTCGGTGACTTCTTTTCTTTACTTCCTCCAGAAACCTTTTCTCCTTTTCCCTCAGCTTAGATCTCAAAGCTGCAACTCTATTCTCCCGATGGTAAAGCTCTTTTTTTAAATGGAGGTTCAGCTTCTCCTTTTCACTGTACCGGGCTTCCAGAATTCTGCATTTTTCCTCCATTTCTAGTTCAATTTGATCTGTTGGAAACAAGAGACATATTAAAGCATATTTTATTGGGAGAATACCTCAACTGCCTATAACACAGTGGCCCCACTTTCCTATTGAGGAACATTATTGAGCCCCCCCCCCTCCCTATTCTAACACAGGTTAAGAATGAGGGCCCGCTCCCCCCCGGAATACCTTCGCATCCCCCCGGGGGGTCCGCCCCCCAGTTTGGGAACCACTGCTATAACAAGCCTGAACCTGAGAAGAAATTACAGGCACAATGTTGGTACCATGTTCGATTGACATTTCTTCGAAAGAAAGAGAGAGTGGCTGCATTTGATTCCTGAACGATTGCCACAGACACGCACAGCAATAGTTTGAGAATCAAATGAAAGATCGATCCGTGTACCTAGGAAGTAAAGGAGAATGGGTAGTAAAGGTCACCATCATCACCTTCAATCTGTTTGCTTGTAATTAGTGGCCATATATAAATAACTTTCTAGATTCCTGATAGACCCTTGCATCTTTCATCCAGTGCTGCACTGGTGTTTTTTTTGCATTCTTAGTTATGGGGAAAGCAAAAGAATTTGCGTCAAAGGATCAGCAGGCACAGGCAGTTGAACTCTATAAAACAGGAAAGGAACATAATAAAATATCAAAGGAATTGAGAATGGCAATTAGCAGTGTTTAAACTAATTAAGAAGTGGAAAATTAGGAGTTCTGTGATCCATTGCAGCATTACGACGTGATCGATCATATGGACACCTTTACCATCTGTGAAAAAAAAGAGCCTCATCCACTACTACCACTTCTAACTGTCATTGATGTTAAAGGGGGCAATACACAATATTAAGAACTGGGGTGTGTAAACATTTGATCAGGGTCATTTTGTTAGTTTGTGTTGTGCTTATGATTTTAAAAGCGTAAACACAGTTGCTTGACAATAAATGGCTTCAGCCAACCAATAACCAGGAGCGAAAGAAAAGTTTTTGTGTTATCATTCAAATTCTCTGAAAAATGCTTAGGAAATCACAACTCTATTAAAAATGGGAAGGAAAAAGGAGCAGGCCAGGACAAATTTTAGATAATCATTAGGTTCTGGTATATTGAAACTTAAACCTCCAATGTACCGGTAATCATTAATTATTGTTCATTAATGATAAAGTTACTACAATAAAATGACTTAAAGCGGACCTACCACCAGGAATCTATGTTTTCATGAATGGCACTAGAAGTGCCAATAATAGGGAGGAATGCAGTGAAAAAATCCAAAAACGTACCTGTAATGAGCAGTTTAGGAAAATAATCCGGCAGCTCTCCTCACTTCCTGGGTCATGGTCAGCAGAGCAAGGCAGGACGTCACAGGAAGCTTTGATTTTTCAGTGAACTGCTTTGAAAATTCCCATAGAAGATCACTGAACGCCCCCAGTGGCCACCCGCGATATTGCACCCCCATGTGTTTCATGTGTTGGCTCCACGAACCAGGAAGTGATGGGAGCTGTGTGGTAATCTTGTTAAATTGCTCATTACAGGAACGTTTTAAAGTTTTTTTTACTGCATTCCTCCCTATTATTGGCACTTCTAGTGCCATTCATGAAAACATAGATTTCTGGTGGTAGGTCCACTTTAAGTTTTCTAGATGTTGAAGAACTTCTGGAGAACATAATTAAATGGATGTTTTCTAAGGAAACCTACCTCTTACACTAGCCCTGCGTTTTGCAGTACCCTCCAATGCAGCACATTAGCGTAAATTCCCTTCCCTGTGCATTTCTGGTGCCGCGGTGCAAGTGTCTCCCATACATGTGTAGGAGAGACACTTGCATTGCAGCATCAGAAATGCCTCAAGAGCAGTGCAATGCGAAAATGCAGTTTTTTTTTTTACTGGTAACGTGTTTGTTAAGGCTAGTGTGAAATGGCCCTAAAATTTTAAGTTAAGCAGGCAGCATGCTAGCCTCAAAATAATTTGTTTTGCACTTATACAAGGATTTTGCTTTGTTTTACACCATGATGTTGGTTGATGAGCAGACAGCTTATCATAGTTGTTTGGTTACATTTCATTAATCATGACGTTCTGTTTTATTTCTCTGTTGTATTGCCGCGTGGCTTGGGCAGCTCAGGTGATCCCTCCACCCATCCACAGCAGACTCTTATTAATTCCCTTTCTTTTGAGTCACAGCTTCATCATTTACATTCTGTAAGCTGATACCTTATTAAAAAACTTGCTAAAACATGATTTAATTAGGACAAGTTTCATTCCTTATATAAGTTAGTTTATGGTCTTGCTAGAGTTATAAAAAGAGAGATTGAAAGAAACTTGTTTTCGGAAGTTGATAGATGAAGAATAGGTTGGGGCAAGCAGCACACACAAGTATAATAAAGCTCTTGCTGGGCAGCATACTTAAAGATCAATCAGAATGTTGTTCCTAGAAAACTGGAACACATGGGGTAGTTAGGTCAAGGAAATGATTATTTAGGGAAGTAAATGTTCCTCCATCTGATGTTCTTTCCATTTTATAATTTTTTTGGTTGTTTTTTTACATTAAATAATTAGGTTAATGAAGTCCAGGATGGTATCCCAGAGGAGTATGGGTGGTAGGTTCTACCATGAAAACACTCCATCAAGCTACAGCTCCAGCTACTCTATCGAATTTAAGAACCAATTGAGGCCCACCATGTTGCCCACTACTGGTCTAGGTGGTGGCCGGGAATCTGTCAATCATAAGTTGTCTGCCTCTATGTGAAATACAACAGAAGTTTGATAGTATAGAACAGTGATGGCGAACCTATGAGCCCTCTCTGTGGGCACGCGAGTTGGCAGCCAGCACAGAGGAAAGAACGTCAGCCTATTGGCTCTCAATGCTTCCTCTCTTCTTAATGCACACAGCACCCCATACCCTCTCCTATTCTATCTTATAAGAAAGTAGAGTGTGTGTTTACTTGATTCGTGTTTATGAGTTGTGTATGTGTAATTCAGGTTAAACTGCCATGCCGACACTTTGAGATAAATAAGTGGTGTTTGGGTTTCAGTTTGGGCGCTCTGTCTCTAAAAGGTTCGCCATCACTGGTATAGAATAAGGTAGTAAGGAAAGGCATGGTCACTATGTGAGAAACAGAGCTCCACCCGCTGGATGCAAAAAGTACATATGAAATTATCACATGTACCGTTCTCAGGTTAAAAAATACATCTTACTTTTTAAGATACATAGGATTACAAAAATACATATACACTATACAAAGCACTAACAGCATATACCAATCCTACCTTGCTGGAAATCCTCCACTCTTTTTGATTCCAATTCTTGTGTAAGCTCTAAACAACATGAAAAGACAAAAATAAAATATGAACACTGCTGATAATTAGGTTTTCATATGTCTGTATCATACTTGACCTATAACTTAATTAAAGCTTTATTCTGCATTACATTTTCACAGGTTATTATAGTGGGTATAACAAGTAAAACCCACCAACAAGCTCTACATGTAAAAATCAGTCTTTTATGATTAAGGGGTTCTTGTTTTTGTGTGTCTTCCACACTTGTAATTATTGTTGGACTTAATCTTTCTTCGTGCCCCTGGGACGATCAAAAAACACAACAACTCGGGCTGCCATATTTTCACCTTCATCCAGAGCTGCAGTAACTTTTCTTCACCACAAGATGTCCTCAGTCTTTAGGTTTAAATGACAGCATCATTAAACAGAGAAGGGTGAATACTAACCATAAGGGCCCCCATACACCTTTAGATTTCTCTGTCAGATTTCCTTTAGATCTCCTTTTGTTTTCCCAAAACCATGTAATATGAGGAACCTACTAAACCATTAAAGCAGGGAACACACGGCTTGATATTGGAGCTGTCTGATGTTCCATGCAGCAGAGTAAGGAAGTCATCACGCTGCTGTCAGATATCGGTGGCGCTCAAAGCGGCCATCGATCTGACCCATATCTACATGTCTGTACCCTGCTTAAAGCTGGCCATACACCTTCAGATTTCTCTGTCAGATTTCCTTCAGATCAGATCAGACCTACCAACAACCATGTAGTATAGTGTCCTCCCTGATAGAATACATAGTGATTGGAAGGTGTAGAAAGGTCCTCATATTACATGGTTTTGGTAAAACAAAATCTGATCTGAAGGAAATCTGACAGAGAAATCTCAAGGTGTATGGCCAGCTTAAGTCTACCTGTGTTCAATCGCAGAGGACCCTATACTACAAATTTGTTGGTATATCTAAAGGATATCTGACAGAGAGATCTCAAGGTGTATGGCCAGCTTATGTGAAAGGCCTCATTATCTTGCACCCCAAACATGTTAGGCTGTCATACTTGGTCACAAGAAGGCCATGATCAATTTGATCAGCTGCATAATTAGTACTGCTGTGATTGGCTTATACTTTATTAGTCTACACAGGAAGCAGACATGATACATTGCAAAATATTTCAGAGAACCAGAGAACATCAGCCAAATTTACGATGACCTGAATGAGAATGAGAACCCTCACAGACATACTCCAGATTGTAGTTTTTCTTTTTCTGACAACATAAAACAAATCCATCTGCTAGTTGTGTGTGTTGGTAGAGCTTGCGTTGCACTTCCACACCCTCTTCTGGCCAACACCAGTGCTGTTAATTTGGGCATTTTGCCCATATAGAGAACGCAGCAGCAGCATCATTTCAGGCAAAGTGCCCAGAGAGATGGAGATATGATACCAGCGCCGGTGTCAATTACAGCTAAAGAGCTGGTGTCGGCTAGGGGGTAGAGGATCAGTGTTAGCTATACCAACACACAAAGCTATCAGATTCATTTTCTATTGTTGGACGAAAAGGAAAAGAAAATGTTTGCCCAGAATACAGCTTCATCAACACAAAGCACTGTGCATGATAATTCTGTTCTGTTTTGGTACACAGTTCATTTTTTTTAGGCTAAGCTTCCAGGGTACCATTTCTTTGGGTCCAAGCATGGCTAATACACAGGGGATTAGTAAACACTTACTATGATAATATACATTTTGCTTGACTTATAATATGTTATAAGTATAAGCTTGACTTATAATATGTTATAAGTTAACTCCACCTATATTTGGTGTAATGCTAAATAGCAATGAAATTTTTACCTGTTTGGGACCTGTGTGTAACGTTTGTCTTTTAGAACCCTAGGACCAGGATCGGTGCCAGAGCATTTTAAAAGGGGGACACCCTAAGATGCCACGTCACTTGCTGTAAGCAGAAACTTACAGGAAGTGACATCGTGGAGTGCCACTTTCATGTCCCAAAAGAAAAAAGTGACCCTCAACAATGTCAGTTCCTGCAGTACAGTTAGTGTTTCCCCTTGTCTGAACAATATGTGGGGTGGGAGAGGAAAGAGAGGAAGATTAATGCCCCCACCTTCTTAAGGGAGTTAGAGTTAAATTTACATTGCCATTTTGCAAGGTCGTTTTCTGGTCTTTTGAGCGACAAGAAAACGACCTTGATTTAAGTTTACAATGGAAGTCAATGAGGTCGTTTAAACAACAGAAAACGTACTGATGTTAATCAAGCAGTATATTTTTTTGTTCCGTTTTGAAAGTTTTCCGTTGTGTTCAGAGGGTCGTTTGGACCTTAAACTACCCCATTTACTTCAACTGTGCAGCTCTGAAATCGACTGCGGCACTTTGCAAAGCTTTTTTCACAAATTTTTCAGTCTTTAAAAATAAAAAAGACATGGGAGTGGCTATCCCACCATTCCAGGCACCCTGCAAGGTCAGGTGACCTTTGTAGCCCCTCATGTGGCTGCTTGAACGCTCCCCCCCCCCTGAAGTTTTTCAAGGTTTAAAACTAGAGTACATTGTGTAGTAACATCTTTGCTTTAAGGCGCCATTAACGCTTTCTGCCAGGACAGTGTCTGTAAGCTTTAATCGTTCAAATAACGACATAACAACAGTGTAAATGTCCCAATACACCATAGATCTGCTGACAATATGCTGACAATCGATTGGCGTGCACTGCAATAGAACGGCTGGAAAATTGCCTGCGGATCGCAGCTGGCCATCTGGAGCGAATCATGTGACCCAAATCGCCATCAGCCAGAGAATGGCCATGTCCGTTTTTCTTTGCATGATCCAAAGTAACAGCTGGCACACAAAGGGTGCTCTCTGATTCTCCAGCGACCAGCCACTCGAGAATCACGCAGGGATCGTTGCGTGTATAGGGGGGCTTTACTCTGTCTCCTAACTTGTCGCTGATGCTTCCACTAACGTGTATTACCCAAAGAGCCGGCGCTGCCCCATCACAGTAAAAAAACATTTTGTTCACAGTTTGCCACTGTTACAAAACTTTTATAATCTTCTGAAAAATATAATCGCCCATGCTTCAGAAACTGTTTAATTTATACAAAATTAAATAACAGGCCCAAGGTTTTCTGGAACATTAATTAGGAGTTGTATCATAATGTTCCATTTCCACCATCCCTCAGCTATTTCTGTAATGTATGCAGGATCTTGTATGCAAATGAGCTGGCAGCTGAAATTACTTAAATATAACAATCAGTAAGGACTTCTAACAGCTAGATTCACTTTACTATCTAGATTGTTCTCCAAGACCCGCATTTCAAGCGAGACAGATTTCACGATGACAGAATTCCCTTAGAGGCGCCGGAATGCCGTCACTTTATTGTATTGGGAAGCTGAGCCATTAGTCACGTTCAGATGGGACGGTGCAGCTGACTTCAGTGGGCAGCTTAGGAAAGAGATGTAATGATAAATAAAATGGAATCTTCATTCTATGATTCAGCTGGGTTCTCTGTAAATGAGGGAAGAGGAGTCTGAAGGCACGGGCAGAGCATAATATGATTAGAGATTAATCATATACTTTATTTCCTAATTTATACTGAAAGAACAGGAAAGCTTTCAGGAGTTTAAGCCACACCGGGGGATGAGAGCAAATCAGTTCATGTAGCATCTGAACATAAAATCTAATGACCTCCTTCTGCGAATAATTCATTTATCAAAACTGAGAAATCAAATTGGAAAATCCCATAGATTTAAGTAATGAGCTTCCGAGTTCTGTGCCAACATGGAATTGATTGTTCTCTTTGAATATCATGCACAAAGCTTCTCTGGAAAAATGGCTTCTATATACAATGTTTATAGGGAAATATAGCTTAAAGATTACAAATCAAAAAATCCATCAGTGAAAATTCAGGGGAAAAAATGGGATTTATTGAAATTTGGCCAGGAAAGCCACATAAAAAACGTGACTTTCCCAGACCAAAATCAGTATAGTTGACAGGTATGGATAGGGGTGATAAATCACACGAAAAATTGATCGTACAGGGATCAGACGTGTCTGTAAGTTTTACTAAATCGTAAATCGAAGGATGTTGTTAAAAACTTGCGATTGACCCATGCAGGCCTCGTCCCACATCCATAATTTCAGCTCAAATTTTTTTGTGAAGCCAATTTTAGTTATGTCGCTGATTTCTGGGAAATCTACGTGTCTATGGCCAGCTTAAGAGATTTTAGCAGAGCTTATTTATGTAGATGAGAGAAGCAGAACCTAGACAATTATGGAGATGAGAGATCAAAGCAAACAAGGAAGAAACCTTACAGATCAGACCCAGAGCATAACATTTTATCCAGGAGAGGAAAGATTATAGGAAGGTTTCTGCTGTGGGATCTTCTTCCTCAGTACCTGTCAACTATCCCATTTTGGCTGGGAAAGTCACATTTTTATGTGGTTTTCCTGACCAAATCTCGATTTGTATCTTTCCGGGGATTTTGAAATTGGGGTAACTTAGGAGGAAGGTGGCGTTACTCTCCCTCCTAAATTCCCACCCCGCTTGTGCTGATGATGTAGTAGGGAGAGTAACACCCTCTTGCTAAGTTAGGAGACAGCTACTTAATAGAAGGGAGGTAAATCTCCTACTACCAAAAGTCACGTCTGTGATGTCACTTCCTGTATTTGGAGCCGTGTTCTAAATACGTCAAGGACAAAAAAACCGACCATCTTTATTACTACAGATTTGAACTTTTACATGAGGATTTCATTAATGTCATATATAAAACAAAATGCAGCTTATGGCGTCATAATATTTTTGGGGATACAATAGAGGTCAACACTTCCAGAAGCTCAATGGAGATAATGAAGGCATACCTTCACAATAAAGAAATAACCAATGCAGCCTGCAAATGCATCAGCAACTCATCCAGTGTGTTCATGAGGTCCAGATTCACATACCAAAAGCGCACCATAGACTTGGATTTTTTTTATGTTGTTAACTTCCCAAAATATGTCCGTACAAGGGTCTAATAGATGTGATGAATACAATAATGTTTGAAACACACAATTATGTAAAAAAAATATGTTTAAAAAAATTTATAATTTAATTAAAGGTATCATTTAAATGATCAAATCTCTTAAAACTTCTTTTGTATGATAGATTTCAACAGTATGTATTCATATTTAGTTTATAATAAAAAATTTATTCATTTGGAAATGTGTCTTTTTTACTTTGAATTGTATTGCATACAGTTATCACTGTGTCCAGTACAATTCCCTTTGGCACCCTCTATCCCCTGGTGTGATGGATCGGAGTGGTTACAACTGCAAAGGGGCACATCTGGGAATCACACTGAAAATCGTTTTCTCCAAAGAAACCAGTTTTCTGCCGATGTACTTTGTTACGTCACTCCACGGGGGGGGGGTTCTTTCTCTTCTCTTAGATCGACTGCCGTAGCAGAGCGGAATGGTATTTGCCCGCTCTGTGCCTCCGATCTCCGCTCTGAGTCCCCATTCTCATCCAGTTGCAATTTACTGCACCGACATGATGGACCTCCCGGAACGCTAGGTCCTTAAGATAACCACTTTGAAAATGAAGCACAGACATTGAACTTCTCCTAATAAACATTCTTTAAC
Source organism: Ptychadena robeensis (assembly GCA_036250615.1). Lineage (NCBI taxonomy): Eukaryota > Metazoa > Chordata > Amphibia > Anura > Ptychadenidae > Ptychadena > Ptychadena robeensis. The sequence goes on from CM070033.1 coordinate 167,369,991, forward strand.
ACGTTCCCAACATATCCTGGCTTTTACACTAATGGACTATTATTTTATCTACACTATCATTTTTCCTTTAAGCATATTGATGGAAAACTTATTATACGAAGCTTGATCTGTCGGCTGTATTCAGCAGAGTCTTTTTTATTTTTCTAATTAGTTCTAACCAGAACAGGACAGAAATACATTCACTGAGCCATAGTTAATAAAAATATGATGCCACTCGGCTCTCTCGCAGCATCTGAGTCATCGAGGACCATTATGAACTGAAGAGCTAAAATGGTAACAGAAGCCCCCATGATAGTTCTATGAAACTAATGCTTTATTCATCCTCACTTAATTGATAGACTTGCCCTCGTTAATTTACATCAATATAGTCATTCCCCCTACGCAAGCCAGGTTACTTAAGACGGCTATAGAAACTTCTGGTAAATTATTCCTATTGACATTGCACCAATTGCAGTACCATAGTATCAGATTTACGTTTCTGACTGTTAGTGAATGCATATTGTGTCCCTATGGGTTTTGTCTGCTATCCTTCCTACAAAATATGCTTCTGTGTTATGGATTATAAAAACTATATTTGTATTTAATATCCTAACAAACAGCAAACATATTTTGATCTCTCTCTGCCCCCATTTCAGCACCCTAAGCTCACCCAGCTATTACATGGCTATTCACATATGCGCGTCCTAAGTTGTTTTATATAAACCAGGCGTGTGATTAAAATCAATGATTTTTTTTTTTTAAACTAAATTTTTATTAATCTGATTTTGTTTAAATCGGTATTTTTTTTTCTCTGATTTTTTTATTTATCGATTTTTTTTATTTAAACTTTTTATTTAATTGAATTTTTTAAATAAATGCCTTTTTTTAGGACATACTTACCATTTCAGGTTATTTTTTCATATAATAAGATGGTTTTTAATCATCTAGAATAGTCTGTCATATGTTTATTGTTTTGGTAATAATTCCATGAACTTCCATTCACTCAGTTCCATATGCTCTTCCAGAGGTGTTTGTTAAGATTTTATCATCAATCACTACACTCTCCCGATGTATAGCGCAACATTCCCACAAACATAACTAACAGAAGTTGATCGGATAAGCCATCACCCCAATTTCTCATTAATCGACAGGCGAGGGCGGGCCACTCACTATTAAAATCAAACCTGTTCATACCAGTGCAAAAGATTAGTATACTCATATCAATCATCAAACAATGCACATGTTGCGGATGTCACATCTGTCACGTGCTCTAGACATAAACATATTCAAAATGGCGTCAATTTCACCCACGTGCGTTTCGTTGATACTTTTTCAGGGGGTGCGATATGTCCATTTCATAGGCCAAATCTACATAACCCAAACAGACACACCAGATCAGTCCTACCTGAATAACCAAATCGACATAAAGTGACACAGACCCTAGGGGTTACTCACGTCCATAGATCAATATAGGGGGACAGACTGATTTACTCAAGGTGGTGTCCCCACTGCACTGACACCATGGGGAACGGAAAGACCGACAGAGCTTTACCACATAACTGCCGTGGTGGATCTGCTACAACAACAACAATCGATTTTTAATAAACATTTACTTGGTAAACAGGTCAAGTTGATGTTTGGTCGGTCTTGTTGTTACCCGATCACCAGTGGGGACGCCATCTTAAGAAATCATGTCTTTCCACCCTTGATTGATCTATGGAAGTGCAACAGAAAAGTTGTCCAAATATGAATGATAACCTAAACTGGGGATAAAAAAATCTAATATGAAAAGTTGTAATTTCTAAAAATCTTCATCTAAGTTATACCAGCAAGAATGATTGATTTAAATCGAGCCATACTGACTAGTGATTTAAATCATAATTTAAATCGGTTTGATTTTAATCAAATCCACCCTGATATAAACAGCCCCAAAGCATGAAGAAAGCCTAAGAATGTGACTGAACTGGACTCTTTTGCCCATGAAGAATGGGCTAAGATACCTGCAAAACACTTGTGTCAAGCTATGCTTCATGTGTAAAAGCTGTTATAACTGGAAAAGGATGTTGTACTAAGTACTAAGAATGAATGTCAAAATGGCCAAAACACTCAATTTCAGTGGGGGTTGAATAATTTTGAACACAACTGTAGCTGCTCATGGGTAAGTAGTTAAAGTAGCTAGAGCTAGTTTGTAAAATGTTACTCTCCATAATATGTTGGTCACTGGGTTCAACGTATGGGTTCTGCTAGTGTATAAACACATTCTAAAGTTTCAAAACGGTGTCTGTAAGGGACTCGGCTGTACCGGGTACCGACTGCTGGTGGCACTGTGCTTGCCCTTCCCGGGGTTGTTTCCACAGTCACCAGCAGGTGGCTCCCTGCAAGCGTGGGCTGGGTTGAGATCACCTGCCTCGTTAGCCCGAAGGCTATAGGTGTGCCTCACCCAAACATGCTTGCTGACCATTTTTACTCTACTCTGACTCTTAACCCTGGACATCTAAATCTCCCTGGACATCTGACTCTGAGTCCTGGACTATTTTTGCACCTGTTTGGTTTGTTCCTGTTTATTAAAATTGCACGATAACCCTGTTTGTTACCCATATCCCCGTCTGGTTGTCAGTGTGTGCTGCCTGTCTGGTCGCCCCCTTCTCTGGATCCTGACAGAATGCTCAGCCCCCCGAGTTGGCTTGAGAGGTGATACTGCACCCCGAGTTGGCTTGAGAGGTGATCCTGCACCCCAAGTCCGCTCCAGAGGTGATCCTGCACCCCAAGTCCGCTCCAGAGGTGATCCTGCACCCCAAGTCCCCTCCAGAGGTCATTCTTCCCCCCGAGTCCACTGCAGAGGTGATCCTGCACCCGAGTCCGCTCCAGAGGGCACCTGAAGGCTATATAGGTGTGCCTCACCCACACATACTTGCTGAGCATGTTAACTCCATTTTGACTCTGAACCCTGGACATCTGAATCTGAAACCTGGACTATTTTTGTACCTGTTTGGTTTGGTCCTGTTTACTGTAATTTTACAATAAACCCATTAGTTCACCATATCCCCGTCTGGTTGGTAGTGTGTGCTGCCTGTTTGGTCGCCCCCTTCTCCGGTTCTTGAAAGTGTCATGATCACAACAACAGAAAGAGCTCACTGGCTTGGCTGGAGGAATATAAATAATATGGAAATTCTGAATATTTAAGCATGGTCATAGGATGGCAGATCTGCACTAATAGTCAGAGTGTAAAATGTTATCCCTGTTTGGAGGAGGTAGGATAATGATTTGGGGTTGTCTTCTTAGCACTGGGTTAGTCCACTTAATTCCGTTGGGGACAAAAGACGCTTTATTGCTCAGAATACCATTCATTTATTATTGCTGTTTTAATTGTTGCATCTAATTCCAACAATAGCTAAAAGAAATGTACTGTAAAATGAAGTCTGGTAGGCTCACTGAGCAACAGAATGCATAATTGTATACTGTGAACCGTGTCCACCAATCAAATTAAGTTTACCTCTGCTTTATTGCACTTTAATAATTGAAGTCTTGTTTTTGGAGGCAGTAAGGAAAGATTAGCTTGTAATTTGCATCTGAAGGATCTTCTCTCACAACAGAACACAGAATTATGGGAAATTTCAAAAATGGGGACAGAGTCACTTTAGGTGGGGAAACATTTAGAATATACGCTGCTATAAAAATTAAGGTAACACAAAAATAAGACATCCTAGATCTGGATGAATGAAATATTCTTATTAAATACTTTGTTCTTTACATATGTGAATGTGCTGGAGTCACACTCACAATTAAAGTGGACACTAGAGGCTGATCCAACTTTCATGTAATGTCCTCCATGACCTCCCTACAACACCTGGGCATGCTTCTGATGAGGTGGTGGATGGTCTCCTGAGGGATCTCCTCCCACACTAGAACTAAAGCATCACCCAACTCCTGGACAGTCTGTGGTGCAACGTGGCATTGGTGGATGGAGCGAGACATGATGTGCCACCACCACCATATGGTCTCACTAGGGGTCTGAGGATCTCATCTCGGTACCTAATGGCAACCAGTGGCAACCCAAAGAAATGCCACCCCATACCATTACTGACCCACTGCCAAACCGGTCATGCTGGGGGATGTTGCAGGCAGCAAAACGTTCTCCGCAGCGTCTCCAGACTGGGTCATGTCTGTCACATGTGCTCAGTGTAAACCTGCTTTCATCTGTGAAGAGCACAGGGCACCAGTGGTGAATTTGCCAATCTTAGTGTTCTCTGTGAAATGCCAAATGTCCTGCATGATGTTGGGCTGTAAGCACAACCCCCACCTGTGGATGTCGGGCCCTTGTGTTTCTGAGCAGACACATGCACATTTGTGGCTGGAAGACATTTTACAGGACTCTGGCAGTGTGCCCCCTGTTCCTCCCTGCAAAGGTGGAAGTAGCGGTCCTGATGCTCCAGGTGTGGGAGCAGATCCCTCAGGAGACCACCCGTCACCTCATCAGGAGCATGCCCACGCATTGTAGGGAGGTCATTCGGGCATGTGGAGGCCACACACACTACTGAGCCTCATTTGTCTTGTTTTAAGGACATTACATCAAAGTAGGATAGCCTGTAGTGTTTTTTAGTCTACTTTATTTTGAGTGTGACTCCAAATCCATACCTCCATGGGTTGATAAATAAAATTTCCATTGATAATTTTTGTGTGATTTTGTTTGTCAGCACATTCAGCTATGTAAAGAACAAAGTATTTCATAAGAATATTTAATACTTATTTATTATTCCATGTAAAGGTAAGAACACATGTTAAATTCTTTTAATGGTGGTGTCTTAGGCTGGCCACACACAGGTCGATAAATGAATCAATGAACGTCATCACGTTGCGTTCGAGCTTCCTCGATTGAACGAAAGTGCATCACTTCTGCGCAATCGATCCCGTTTGATACTTACTTCAAAGTAATGGCAACCGTTGCCAATTGAACAGAGATTTACCAACATGTTGGTTTCCTGTTCGATTGAGGTTTCTTCAAATGGGATCAGTTGATCTTGCTTGAAGAAAGGATGGCCACAATTGATTCGAGCACAATTACAGTGAACGAGCAGGGCAATAGAAAGCCCCATGGAGGATGTCTAAAGCTCCCCATACACCTTACAATCTTGCCATAACAATACTGGCAGACGGTTCGGCATGGGATCCATCTGGCAAGGCTTTTCGGGGTTGATCCATCAAGATGACACCTCTGTAGTAGCAGGAGATCGACCACCAAGCGCGATCTCGGTCGATCTCCCACAACTACGGCCGGGTATCACCGTGTCTACCTGCCACCTCACTGGGCACTTTACACTATTAGCAGCATCATTGCTGATAATTAGGCAATCACTGCTCAAAATTTAAAAAAAAAATTTCCTTACAGCAGGAGGGGCGATTCTCAGGCTCTTCCCTCCCACTGTGTGATGTACCTGCCGTGGCAGCTTGTAATACAATCATGGCAGGGACAGTTGGGAGGAAGTCCGCAGTCTCGTGTGACTTGGAATGCAGCTTCACATCTGCAGAATCTAACGTGATGTAATCGAAGCTCCATCTAGTGGCCATTTTATAGAATTACAGCCCCATAGTCAGAATAAAGTAAGGGTGGAATTGCTTCTGTTGCCAATAACAATAGTACCCGCTGTGGCAGCATGTAAACCAATCGGGACAGGGACAGCCGGGAGGAAGTCCGTAGTCTCGTGTGAATTGGAATGCAGCTTCACATCTGCAGAATCTAACGTGATGTAATCAAAGTTCCATCTAGTGGACGTTTTATAGAATTACAGCCCCATAGTCAGAATGAAGTAAGGGTGGAATTGCTTCTGTCTGGCCACAATAATAGAACCCGCCGCGGCAGCTTGTAAAACATTCATTAAAGGGACAGCTGGTTGGAAGTCCATAGTCTCATGTGAATTGGAATGCAGCTTCACATCTGCAGAATCTAACGTGATGTAATCGAAGCTTCATCTAGTGGCTGTTTTATAGAATTACAGCCCCATACTCAGAATGATGTATGGGCGGAATTGCTTTTGTCTGCCCATAATAAATGTGATCTCCCCAGGAAGAAGTGAGGAAGGTGAGTGCGTTGTTTTTTAAATTCTGTAGCAGTTTTCACAGATGTATACTGCTGACAGGTGAGTATTATGTCAATGTTATGTATGTGTTTTTCTATTTTGCGTATAGAACCGCTTTAAGGATTCCACGGAGCTAGAAACACTCATATCAAAATTTCCCCCCAAAAAACTTTTCATCCACCAATGTCTCTTGGGATACAAGCAATTGTAAGGTAGCTTAAAAGTGAAATAGCTCTTGCTTTCTCTAAGCACACAAGTTTATTTCCATCCATTTCTGCTGTTGCAGTACTTCTAGGGAATGTGAAATTTAATAATTTAAGGCTTGCTCTAGCTGGAAGAGCTCTTATAATAGTTGAGTGCAATGTTTCACCATCTGCAGTGAACCTTAAACCCTCTAGGTACTGTATTTCTATTAGAAGTCTGTACGGCAGTAATTGTACATGAATGCACATTCGTATTGTTATACTGTAGGCAGTATGGCTGTGACCTCTACAATGTAAGTTGCAAAGCTGTCTCCATTATTTCCAGACAAATTAAATTAAGGAGCATGAGTCAGTTATGGTGGTTAGACACCGAATCAGCGTACTCTTCAGACGCATTTGCATTTTTTTTATTATTTTAGCAAATACATGTTGTTCTATAATGTATGCCCTGGGTGTATCATTTCCTGAGATCAAACTCATGTCCTTGTTCACATTTGTTTGTTTTGAGGTCATAGGTTCTGATTTACAGAGACCATTCCTTCCAACAATACTCTAAAACCCCCCATACACCTTGACATCACTCCATACAATTTCCTTTAGATCTACCAACATCTATGTAGTGCCGGGTCCTCCTTGATACAATACAAAGTGATTGGAAGGTTTAGAAAGGTCTTCATATTACATGGATTTGGTAGAACAAAAGTGCATTGCACAGAACTTGTATGGTGAGTTTGTAAGGTGTATGGGGGGCTTAGTACAATCATATGTGCATGTAACATTATTATTATCTTGTATTTATATAGCGCCAACATATTATGCAGTGCTTTACAGAGCATATACAGTCATATTACTATCACTACATATATTGCTAACTCTGTTTCATATTATATATGTTCATACAAAGTCAATATTGTAAAAAAGATTATGTCTTAATTAAGCTGAAAAATAATTATACATGAACACATTTGTCAAAAGGTCTGGGGGTAAGTTTCACTCAACATTCTCGCTTCTTCAGGAGGTCAAACATCCAGCCTAAAACATAAAAAGGTGGTACATGCATAACAAGCTGACAAACACCCAGATGAGGAGCGTCCCCAGAGGCCCATACACTGACACTGTACCCTGTGCATCCCAGGGAGGAAGGGAGAGGGAATAATGGGGGACACAGATGGGGTTTGAGATTCCACGACCATCCGTCTGAATTTCTGCACATGCGGTTGTAGACGAGGCTACCTTGCCTGTCTATCCTGTGTTTGTGTGACGTCAGCAGGGATACATTACAATTTACAATATTGACTTTGTATGAACTTATATGATATACAAACATAGAGTTAATACATGCATGTACTGGGAGCACATCATCCAACATTTCAAGAGCAAAGATTGTTAATCTGGTAACAGCCGGTGAGGAGATGATGAAGTAGAGGTGAGTTTAGTTCTGTTTAAAGCTTCTTTTTTATTCCAACTGTTTGGGAAGAGAATAACCATATTTTTTGGACCATGAGACATGTTTTTGGAGCAGCAAATATTTCTAATGTTCTAGCATTTATCTCACTCACACTATGGGGAAGAGGGGGATACTGCCCTCTACGTCTGACAGCCAAACGCCTGCCAAGATGGGATCCTTGCCTGCCTTTCAGGGCACTGTGCGGCATCACATAGTCCCGGCCAATCAAGTGGCTGACTGGACGAACCCCATTAGACCCCAAAAATATTCTTTACCACACTTTTGGACCATAATAGGCATCCTCATTTCCCCCCCACGTGTGGCAGGAAAAGGCAAATGGTGTGTCTTATCATCTGAAAAAATATGGTATTTCCT
>CM070033.1:167396332-167409364 GCA_036250615.1 Ptychadena robeensis
AAATTGATTGAATTGAGTTGATTGGATGAAAAATCTAGTCGTGTATGGGGGGCTTTAAGGATGTTAGAGATCAGGGTGTTCAAGGTCAGTAGGTGTATGCAAGAGAAAAATCTGCCATAAGAAAAGTACTGATTGACTACTGAGGTATGAGATCTGGGGATTCAAACGCTATGTACTGAGTGTACTTGTACTGTGTATGGAGACAGCTAATCTGAGGATCAATCAAGAACAGGGAGGTCAAGCTGCAGCAGAAGCTACCATAAAGCAAGCTGACGCAGAGGACAGTGAGGAAGACGGCACTTATTGATATCATGCTACATATGGAGTACGTACCAAACACTATCTCCTGGTACTCATGTAAAAAAATTATGTGCACCCCTGGGTAAGCATCCTCAGGAGCCCTCAGAGCAAGACCGGGGGGTTTGATCAGGAGCTAAAGAGGTAGTGGTTAGTATACTTTGGAGCCCTCAGACCAGTGGCGGGTGCTAGTGGTAGAAAGCCCCAAAAAATTACCTACTATGGGACCCCGAAATTTCTGATGGTGGCCCTGCTCACATGTGATGCTGAAAGAACTAAAATCCAATAACTAATAGTCCATGGAAATGTCACGGGCTCTATGAGACTAGTCGTTGCTTCAAATCCACATTGTGAGATTCTGAGAGTATGCAGTGGAGGTGGAGCTCCAGTACAACTCTGCAAGACACAAGGTAAAGCTGGAGCTTTTATTTTCCAATATATATCATTTATTATATTTTTTGACATCAGAGATCCTGACTTGCAAAATTCATTAATGAAATTTCCACTGCTCGGACTGTACAGTTGTCAATATTTTAGAAAAGCACCATAGATATTGATGAAAAGTACATGCTTTTTAAAGATACATTACCTCTGGAATTCTCCTTCCTACCTTTAATATTATATTAGGCAGACCTTAAAATCAAGCTATGACTGTGTGTTGTACAGAGTTGCCTCATTCCCTTTCTGGGGAGGGGGGGTTTACAGGAAGTCAAGAGAAATCTCCACAATGTTTATCTCCTCAAAATATACAAACGTCTCTCTCAATATCCATTAATAATTATGTCAAATTCACATGAACGGCATAAATAGTGAAACATTTATTTGTGAATAGTTCAGCTCATGAAAAAGAAATGAATATCAATGTTTGCGGTAATCACTGTAGACAAGCTGTAAAGGAAAAACATATAAATCCGACTGATCCATAGTGACAGCAGCGCTGTAACCCTCCTTCTCATTAAAAGCTCAGCACTATTAGGAGACAAGAAAATGCACTTTGCAAACTCATCTAGAACAGACAATTCCTAATTACTGCTCCCCTTACCAACTTTTCAAAATTCTTTACAGATTGTTGTCTGTAGGAATTTATAGGAACTGCGCTGTATGCTTAAACTTAAAAGGGAAACATTATAATCCATAAAACTCATTCATAAGGAATGGATTAATGCATGCTGTACAACAGCAGTTCTCAACCTGTGGGTCTCGAGCCTGTCAGAGGTCGAATAAACTTTTCACAGGGGTCGACAGGTTCACTGAAAGCATCAGCGCTGCTGCTTGCAAGCAACAGTGCTGATGCTTTCAGTGAACTTGGCGACCCCTGTGAAAAGTAAAAAGGAAGAGTAAAGGTGTGCATCTATGGCTCGATTTTCAATAGATTTTCAATAGATCAGTGAAAAGGAAGAGTAAGGTGTGCATCTATGGCTCGGTTTTCAATAGATCAGAGCACAATAGATCAACATGCGTGTTTACTGTGCTCAATTGTGCTCTAATCTATTAACAAATCAAGCCACGGATGCCTGTCTTCGAGCAGGATCAACCCATCCCGCCTGAAGACAGGTCTGTCCAGCAGGTAAATCCTGCTCGAAAGTCATTCCTTTGGATGGGGACCAGGGACAATATCCAAAGAATTGACTGGGAATCAGGCACCTAAATTGGTGCTCCATGATTCCCATCCCATTGATGGGTGCCCGAGCACAGCGTGGTGGCGTCATTGTGACGTCACGGCATGGCGCTCAATCGGGTCATCTATCAAGTGCAGGTGGGGACCTGGATGGACACCTTAACACCCCCTCCTTTCTATCTTATCTCCCTCTTTGGAGGGAAGGGGGTGTTACTCCTAACTTACCACCCTGTACATCATCTGCAGGTGGGATTTAGGAGGGAGGGGACATAACGCCTAACCGATCATGCCAGATTTGACGTCGCAGGGTGCCACTTACGGTTTTGGAATACACCATGACAGCACTTACCAGATACCAGACGTGACACATAAGGACACCACTTCCTGTAAGTGTAAAGGGTCAGAGGTGGCATTCCAGAGGTTGAGAACCCCTGTTGTAGAGTATAGTGCATACAGCAGAGCTCATTGAGGGGGAACAAGAAGCAAAGTAAGTAGTGTGCTGAGAGGAGGGTAATAGAAGATTAATTCTGCTGCTCATCAACGTCACAGTGACAATGAAGAAAGACTGGACTATTCTATGAACTAGAAAGATACAAATGTATAGTCAGGTATATGTGTAGTATAGTATAGCGTTAATGCTATTCAAAAATAACTTGATGAAGAACATAATACAATGCAAGCTATTGTTTCTTCGGTGTGGTGGCTGCGTTGGTTTTCAGTTTTCAGATCAAGAACTTTTTCAGTGTCCTTGTCACTTCCTGTGAGCCAAGGTTCAAGCACACACATTATCTGCCTTGTAAGCATTCTTCTGTACTCAGCTAATGTCTCTTCTACCTTGTAATGGAGCGTAATGAAGCGTTTGTAGACAAAATCAGGATAATCATGGCTCAATACATAGCATTAGTAGAGTGAGGGAGGAAAGCCATCCAATGACACATTAGGAACTGTGCTGGGTGTCCATCCAGAACTTAGGCCCCCCATACACCACATACAATTACCATGCAATTTCTGTACAACCAACTTTTCTTCTACCAAAACCATGTAATATGAGGACCTTTATACACCTTCCAATCACTATGTATTCTATCAGGGAGGTCACTATACTACATAGTTGTTGGTAGGTCTCATGGAAATTGTATGGAGGAATCTAAAGGTGTATGGGGGGCTTTAGTTTGGTCTGAGGTCAGTTTGTCTCCCATTGAAATGTATGTGGTACTAGTATTTGAAGAATAAAACGTATCAGGAACTATAACATCACTTGTGTCCTTGTACTTCATATGATGCCACTAGTCATCTGGGTGGCAAGTTGGTATAAGGTCCCCTGTTCTTTAACATTAGCTCAGCAACACCCATGTGAGTACAAGTGATTAAAAAAGTTTTCAATTGACCCCATTGTTGGTTCAAATAAGTGGTTCCCCCTTTTTATTTAGGAACATTATCGGCCCCCCTCCCCATTCAAACACAGGTTAAGAATGAGGGCCAGCACCCCCTGGAATACCTTCGCGCCCCCTGTTTGGGAACCACTGGTTTAAATAATAAAATGTCGAATTTGAAGCAAATTTTAAACCCCTGATGAAGAGATGAACCATGAAATGCATTGGAAGTTTGTACAACAAATCTGTATTGCATTAGACCATATTTACTTATGTATACCAAGAGAAAATGGTATATGTACCTTAAAAATAGTTAAATATTCTTTTTTGCTTTATTTACTAAACAGGATTATGTACCATATTTTTCAGACTATGAGATGCACTTTTCACCTCCCGAAGTCGGGGGGAGTGGCTGCGGATGGTGCGCCTATGCTTCCCGCCAGCTCTACCGGAAAGAAGATTAGCCAGGGAGGCAGAGGAACTGTCAGATGGGAGATCTGCCCATGGCCGAATCTCCCATATGTACTCTATTGCTTACATCAGCGGAACCCCGCTGATATAAGCAATGATGGGCAGAGATAGATGAATGGGCTGCCAGACGGCATTTTTACCATCTAGCTCTGCCTGTGTGAAAGCTGGCAGCTTTTCATACAGACAGCCGAGCAATGTGTATCAGCTTGTCGGCTGATAATACATTGCAGGAGGAGAGGACTGCCCGTGGGCGGATCATTCCTCTGGCTTTGTGTTAAATCTGTGTGAGCTGGGCTACTTTAGCTTCCATCTGCACTGTATTGGGAGTTGGGAACAAGCTGCCCCCCTCACACACAGCTCTGCCAGTCAGCACTAGAGGCAGGGAAGCTGTCACACCGCTTCTCCACCTCTTTAACTCCTACTCTGCCAGTGGGAACATGGAGCTCTTGCAAGCAGAATAGAAGAAAGCCTAAATATTTTTCATCAGGCGGTTTGAAGTATAGGGTGTGTGCTATACATCTGAGCATCTTATACCTGAAAAATACGGTATATACATTGTATTATGTGGAATTTTATAAATAAATAGAAATGTTGTTAAATTGAGTCCCCCCAAAAGTCCCCATTAGTCCCTAGATGTTGTTACTTCTTGAGATTGTTACAGACAGTTGTTGGTAGAATATTGTGTTAGGATGTTGGCGCTTTCTTTCTGTAAGGGTCCCCATACACCTTCAGATTTCTCTGTCAGATTTCCTTTAGATCTCCTTTTGTTTTACCAAAACCATGTAATATGCAAAACCATGTAATATGATCGACTTTCTAAACCAACAAGTCTACCTGTGTTCAATCGCAGAGGACCCTATACCACATAGTTGGTGGTAGATCTAAAGGATATCTGACAGAGAGATCTAATGGTGTATGGCCAGCATTAGTGTCATTAGTATTTGAGAAGTGATGGGCTAGGAATGAGTCTGGAAAGTGTTTCCATGGGGTATTAATCCCAACAACCTTTAATGCCAAATGTGTGCCACCTGTAGGCCTATGATTAGGTCCACAACTGAAGGAGCCTTCTAATTGTAGGAATATATTGTGTGCCCATTATTCCTTTTATTATTCTGTATATGATGGAAAGATCGAAGACTTGTAATTCTGACCACTGCTGGGAAGAACGTTCCTTTTCCTCTGTGTGCTGTGCATCTGTCCATGGTGCTGAAATTGCCAGCAGTATGAGGGTCAGTTTCAATAAAAACCTACTGTATTCGACCATTTAGACGGTTTCGACTTAATTGCAACCCCTGAGCATGGTATCATCACCAAACTTGCTAGGGATGTAGAGAAGGGTTGGGGGTATACAGCAAAAAAGAAAGTATGTCTCTAACACAAATAGTTTTTTCACAAATTAAGTTCAAAGTCAAGTAAAAATTTAGAAAATCGGAATTTCGACTTTAACTTAAAACTTAATTTATTCAAAAATGACATGTGCTAAAACAAAACTTTTTTTTTCAAATGCTCCTACAACCCTTCTGTACATCTCTTGCAATTTTGGTGATGAGACCATTTTTAGGGGCTTTGCAATAAACTCACAAAGTTAGGAAGTCGAAAAATTCGACCATCTCTACTGTACAGTACTACGGTACAGTGGTGTACAGTATATCTAAAGCATATTACTTTTGCTTTTGCTTGATCTGTAGAAAGATGAGACAGGAGACTCAGAAAACCAAAACAGTCAATGACGCACTGCATCAGATGATCAGAGGTGATTTTATTATTGTGGCCTGAGTTCTACTTGAACAGGTTGTATGAATGCAGCTGTGTAATAACACATCACACTTCCAGTAGAATATTATATAACAAACCTCCACACACACAGAACATTAGATTTTAGGAATCTTTGCACGGTACGCTCTTGTGTTCCTAACAGTCTGACATTGTTGCAGACATGAAGCAGAGAACGAGGAGTAGACTGAGATATTATATTATAGATCCTGAGACATTAGTAATGTGATCCGCTGTGTAATGACAATAGGATTTATGCGGCACATATGTTATCACTGCAGAGCCTTATGATAAGTGCTGGAGGTGGTACACTGTGCTACCACAAGACACACCCAACCGTCTCTACTGCTGCAGGGTTGTTTTTCTTCTTTCCCTAAGAAATGTGTCCTCATGTATTCAGTATTTTTTTTTTGGAAGAACCTGCATTAGAATTCACACTTCTTCACACGTCTATCTTTGTAATGTTAGGAGAAAATCATATTCCATGATGCACACACAGGCTTATTGAACAAGACAAATGATGAAGTGCAGTAACTCAGATCACCCATTTAGATTTAGCAATTACTTCTCAGTGACAATTGTGTGTTTTTCCACCTGGGCCTGCCACAATACAATCCCCCCCACCACCCCCACCCAGCCACTTCAATCCTTCCACCCACTAAACACTGTGGGGGTTCAGCTCAAACGGTGCTTCAAAAACATCAAACCACAAGATTCCTTTTAAGGTCTCCTGCCCATGTTTATTTGAGCACACAGTCCAAAGTAAAGGGTTACCCTTGCAGGGGTTAATAGACATCCCAAAAAAAGTCACTCCTGGCTTTGCACCGTCCAACATAAATTGTCCTTTGCTTCCCAGCAGCAACAGGCCTGGGCCTCACACTCTCTGTGAGCCCCCCTGTATCAACTGCCCCAGTAACCACAGGCCTGGGCCCCACACTCCTTGTGTGCCCCCTGTCTCCACTCTGTCAGAAGCCTACAGTCTCCTACTTGGTCTGAAGCTGTGTCTCCAACTTCTCTCAGGACCCTGACACACTGGTCTCTGACCCTTTTGTGGAGACACACCTGGCTCCACTCACCTGCAAACAGGTGTTAACCCTTTAGTGGACCCTGGGGGAATAGGAAGGCCCACCCAGTTCCTTCCTTCCAATCCCAGAGTCCAGGAGCCCTTTAAGAAAACTAAAACAAACCACAAAGCACCCTAATGGTGCTGTGCAAATAATCATTCCCGGACTCCTTCCAGGACCACCAAAAGATCCATTCACGCAGTAACCAATCTGTCTCAATATCTATCCCATTCCCTCGACCTGCCAGCACAATCCTCCACTCCCCTAAACAGGGGAGGTCCTAGGCAGATCATTGCCCTGGACAAGCACCCCCTCGGGCGCCTCCTCCGGAGATGCCTACCGGGGTGCAGTTGCTGTTGACCAGCAATGCTCTAGAGATGAGTATCTCTTGTCTCTGAGAAAAATTTCCAATGCCCAGATACTGCCCCCCAATGTGATGCCACCATGGGCTACCGCCCATATTACCCATATCTAAAACTGCCACTGCCCCTGAAACTGTTACTACAATATCTAACTCCACACCCCAGCACTGCCACTATAATCCTTCAACCCCCCCCCCCTCCAGGGCCTACCACTACAATCCTCAAATCCCCCCAGCCTACCACTATAATCCATCCATAAATTGTAGTGTTACACTGTATACGCATTGTTTTGTATACTACTTATTCCAAAAATGAATCACAAGGAAAATGTGGCAGACTTGATGCAGTATTTATGAAATTGGACAGGATAGTCATGTATGCCGCAGATGCTAAAATAGTAACGGGAGACGGATCACTTTGTATTCATTTGGGATATAAAGGACATGTGAGCAGATATTTTAAAAACCACGCGGGACTTTCTAATGTCACTAAAAAAACTGACAATGGCAGATGGTATTAGCATGGTAGTTTCCCTTTTTTGCCTTTTTGTTGTGTTACAGCCTTTTATTAATGATGATATAGAAAACCAAAATGTCAGGAATTATGTTATATATCATTATTATTTGATAAAACAAAAAGAAGAACATTAATTAAACTATAATCATAGACATTAAATGATGATCCAATAAATGGTTCTTCTTTTTCAGCATTCTGTGACGATAAGCACAAGGAGCGATCACAGTGCTGTAGCCAATAATAATCAATTTGTTCTTAGATTACATCAAATATTCATTTTAATTGGTTGCTATGGTATCATTTAGTTTGCACATGAAAAATTTGCTTTATGGTTACCGTATATACTTGAGTATAAGCCGACCCGAATATTGAGGTGTAACTATTTCATTCAGCAGATTTGTGAGTTAATTACAAAGCCCCTGAACATGATATCATCACTACAGTGCTGGAGATGGAGAAGGCATGGAGAAGGCATGTGGGGACATTGTAAAGAAAAAAGTATTGTTCTAGCATGTCAAGAATAAGCACAAAATAAGTTCAAATTTGACTTGACTTTGAACCTAATTTATGCAAAAACTACATGTGCTAGAGCAATACTTTTTATTTCCAAATGTTCCCACATCTATTCTCTACATCTATTCTCTACATCTGCAAATATAGTGATGATATCATGTTTGGGGGCTTTGCAATTCACTCATAAAGTCCACTTCATAAAGTCCACCTTCAAAATGCCGTGTAATTTTTTGACCTGAGTATAAGCCGAATTTCATTTTTGAGCACATTTCAGGTGGCTTCTATTCAAGTATATACGGTAATAAGTCTAGTAGTTTGAAAACCTCAATACGAATGTATGTTGATGCTGGGATCATGGGAATGTATGTTGATACTGGGATCATGGGAATGTATGTTGATACTGGGATCATGGGAATGTATGTTGATACTGGGATCATGGGAATGTATGTTGATACTGGGAACATGGGAATGTATGTAAATACTGCGACTATGGGAAGCTAAAAGGGAAACAAAGATTTATTTTCATTTTTGGGCAATTGCATTTTGTAGAGCAATTGTAACATTTATGCAGTAGTGTTTTTTTTTTACTAAGAACTGGAGTTCTCTTTGGGGAAAAATTTGACTAGTTCCACTTTGTGAATTGATTGCAAAGCCCCTGAGCATGGTAGCATTACCACGAGGTTATGCTACAAAAAATAAAGTTTGCATTAATTAGGTTTAAAGTCAAGTCGAAATGTAACATGTGTGTGTAAAGCTACATATGCTAGAACATTGGTTCCCAAGGGCCAGACCCCCAAACCCCAACTCCTACCCGCATTGAAGCTGAATTTACAAGGTCTTTTACTGGTCTTTTAAGCAATCAGAAAACGACCTTGCTTTAAGTTTATAATGGAAGTCAATTAGGTCGTTTAAAAAACTGAAAATGTACTGTCCTCAATCAAGCAGTACGTTTTCTGTTTGCTTTCTGAACGCCTTCTGTTGCATTCAGGGGGTCGTTTGGTTGTTAAATGACCTCATTGACTTCAATGGTGAAGCTCTGAAAGCGACTTCAGCACTTTGCAAAGCTTTTTTCACTTGGGACCTGGGAGTAGCTATCCCACCTTTTCAGGCACCCTGCAGGGTCAGGTGACCTTTGTAGTCACTCCTGTGGCTGCTTAAATGCTCACCCCCCCACCCCCCGGTCGTTTTTCAGGCTTTAAAGCTAGGGTACATTTTGTACAAATGCCTTTGCTTTAAAGCGTCATTAACCCTTTCTGCCACTGGAGGGCATCTGGGAAGCTTTAAACGCGACGTTCAGATAACGATTCCTGAAAGTTATGTCATAACGCTCCCACTTGTGATTTTTATATTGCCCGCACCTGTTACTTGGTGAGTTTAAAGAGCATCACATGCTTGAAACAATCTTATTTATCTCCTACTTGGTCTGAAGCTGTGTCTCCAACCCACAATTGTTTTGTGTGACATTATGTCCAGTTTGCTTTTTTCCTCCCTTTTTTTGTTTTGTTCCAATACACACAACGGGAATAAACATGTGTATAGCCAGGGGTGCACATTACTTTTTTAGTAAGCTTCTCAGATGACTACGAGGAGATGGTACTCACTCCATATGTAGGGTGGTCTTCCTCACTGTCTATGTCACTGTCCTCTGCGTCATCCTGCTGCATGGCAGATTCTGCTGCAGATGGACCTCCCTGTTCCTTATTGTTCCTCTGATTAGCTGTCTCCATCCACAGGTCACTAGCTGGGCTTTGGGTCTCATGTAACTCTCACAGTACAACACAGTTTGAACCCCCAGATCTCATACCTCAGTAGTACAACCCTGACATTTTCCGGCTTAATAACTAAACCCTGAGACTACCAGCAGTCCAAATGTCAACCTTTAATAGTCGTATTCCAGCTGTCACGCAGTGGTTTTCTCTTGTCAGCTTTTACTCTTACATATGCCTTCTCTGACTTTCATCCCCCATCCACCTTTAGAAGTCCAATCTTTTTTTTGTAATATTGATTTACATTCCCAATTTCACACCCCTAGCTGCAACTTTTCATAGTTATTCATGTTTCCCTGCTGTTATCAAAGTGACATGAGTTGTTAGTACGCATATGAGCTTTCTAACAATAATGCAGGTACGCATATATTTGGCCCCTTTTGAGCACCACTTATGTGCACCCCTGTGTATAGCAAAACATGTGTTACTGTAATCATTTTTTGTGAGAAACAATTCCGGCCATGACTGTATATGAAGTTTTTTTTAAAAATGATGCCACCAGGTTTTTTTTTTCTTCACTTTATTTATATTTATCTATAAATACATATGGGCAAAAATCACAAGGTCAATAGGAAACACACCAGCCAATTGCCCAAAAAACACATTGTTTTACGTGTGGTTGTCAGTATGTGACAACTGCCACTCAAGTGCCCTCGCAACACCAGCTGCTGGTGTGAGCTGCTGTGAGCCGGATACAGGATGGCTGCAAGGAGGAGGGCAACCCCCGCATTGCCTCTGTAATGTACCTCCTTTGAAGCCGTCAGTGTCCCGCTCTCAGCTGCCTGCCAGATCGACCGGGATTTACAGACATGTACGTTCCTGGTTCGACCGACCTTTTTCAAACGTGATTGATTCCATTTGAAAAAAGGCATAAATGGCTCAATTTTTTTTTATAGATTTGAGCACAATTAAGCACTGCGAGCACGCACATCACTTGATTGTGCTTGAATCTGTTAACAAATTGAGCTGTGTATGCCTAGCTTTACAGACACAGCAGGTGTAGGTCTGTTTGTGCATAGCAAGCAAGTATACATTGGATAACCTATTAATTGTGGTTTCATATCAATTTTGTCTCAAATAGTCTAAAGCCCCCCATAGACAGGCAGACTCCTCCATGCAACTTCTGTACAACCAACTTTTCTTCTACCAAAACCATGTAATAGGAGGACCTTTCTACACCTTCCAATCACTATGTATTCTATCAGGGAGGTCACTATACTACATAGTTGTTGGTAGGTCTCATGAAAGTTGTATGGAGAAGTCTGCCTGTCTATGGGGGGCTTAAAGGGCATTAAACAAAGCTTGATAAAACAGGATTGTGTGCGGGGAATTTTTCCAGAGTGAAAATACAACTGACAAATGCTGCCATCTGCTGATATTTTCCAGCAGCATCCACAGACTATGATCAGAGCCTTGACTGTTCCAGGAAGTATTAGTAAATATTAACAAGGGAATGAAATGTGATGGTGTATATGGACAATGGACTGAGATGGTTTAGTCGTTGGCTACAACAATCACCCAGCATACAAATCCTGGCAAGAGCTCCAATAGCAGAGTATAATGGGAGAAAAGCTAGATCAGATGTAAGATAACAGTAAATTATGTAGATGGATTTATTTACATGAAATATATAAATCTATATATTACATACTTACATTTATTTAATATAAAATGTTTTTTTATATATACATAAAAAAAACCTCTATTATATAAAGAAACATTGGAAAACCTGTTACTTCCTGTGGATTTGCAGACACTTTTTTTTATACTGATGGATAAAATAAGAAAAATAATGTCTGTTAGATGCATAGATGTCTGTCTGCTCTCTATTTAAGTGACATTTCTACTCACTTCTGCTGAATCAAAACATCTATCTGCTTTCTAAAGCCCCCCATAGACAGGCAGACTCCTCCATGCAACTTCTGTACAACCAACTTTTCTTCTACCAAAACCATGTAATAGGAGGACCTTTCTACACCTTCCAATCACTATGTATTCTATCAGGGAGGTCACTATACTACATAGTTGTTGGTAAGTCTCATGAAAGTTGTATGGAGGAGTCTGCCTGTCTATGGGGGGCTTAAAAGATCAGAATCAGAACTTCAACTATTTCAAATTACCACAAAATCAATATAGCGTATCAGAGGGCAGTTAACAATAAATGATTTGTACAGCGGGACCATGACTTACAAACCTAATTGGATCACAAGGGTTGGTTGTAAGTCAAGATTACTTTCCCATAAGAAGTAATGAAAATGCCCATAAAGGGTTTTAAACCTCCCAAAGCACTCCTTACCAGACGTTTTCATAATAAAAGTTTTATAAAATTAGTAATTTTCCAGAAACACCAAATTTGTTTCTAGTGTTTTCTAACCAAATAGTTAAAATGAGCCTAGATCATACCTGTCAATTTTCCCGTTTTGGCTGGGAAAGTCATGTGGCTTTTCCAGCCAAATCCCAGATTTTTCCAAGGGGTTATTTTGGAGGGAGCGGGCGTTACTCTCCCTCCGAATTTTCCACCCCACTTGAGCAGATGATGTATGGGGTGGGACATTACTAGGGAGAGTAACCCCCCCCCCCCTCCTGAATCGGGCAGCTACGAAACAGGAGGGAGGGGACTTAAATTGACTCTGACGTCACTTCCGGTATTTGGAACACGGAAGATCCTTGACAAATTACCAGGAGTCACTTCCTGACATTTTCCTTTGGAGATAGTAAGGTTGACAGGTATGGCCTGGCTTACCAGAAACGAAAAATTGTAAACGCCATTCATGTTGAGATCTTTGGCTTTCAGGAAGAGAGGATGAAATGGAAGGTGGTTATTGTTTGAAAGGATAGTCCCCTTCCATTCGAATATCAGGAATCCAGCCTTGTAGCCTTTTGTAGATTGATGAAATGGTCCATGTTGACGTACTGTACTTATTAGTGACATCAGGTCACATGAATGCAAGCAGAAACATGTTTTGGACTTCTGGTTCTGGTTGTAAGTCAAATCTTTATTGTAAGTTAAAAGTAAAAAGTTGGTTGTATCTCAAGTTGGTCTTAAGTCAAGCAAGTTGTGTGGTTGTGCTGGTGGTTGTGCTGGTGGCACTGTGATTGCTGTGGTCCCACAGTTACCAGCAGGTGGCTCCCTGCAACCATGGGCTGGGTGGAGCTCACACCTTCCTCGTTAGCTTTAGGGCTATTTAGGTGTGCTTCATCCAGACATGCTTGCTGTTTATTGTTGTTGTTGTTTTCCTGTCTTGATTCCATGCTTTCTCTGGCTTCATGCTTCTTGTC
>CM070033.1:167417696-167455885 GCA_036250615.1 Ptychadena robeensis
CATAAAGTCCACCTACAAAATGCAGCAATTTTAATTTTTTGACCCGAATATAAGCCAAATTTACTTTTCGGAGCACATTTCAGGTGCTGAAAAATGTGCCTTATATTTGAGAATATATACGGTATATTACACAATTACCCATTATGTAGATTAGTAGATTGAGGTGAAACATTAACGACTTCCAATGAACCAGGCCATGAATCTGTAGTGACATGCACCTGCAGAAACAGGGTATCCCCCCCTTAAAGTTGTCCCCTTTAACATTCTTTCCCATGATTTTCCTGGGCTCCAGGCAGATATAAGGGAGGGATCTGCCCCCTGAAAGGTGCTCTGTGAGGATGGGTCTGATGGAGTAGGAGTAAATGACCACAATGTTCACTTTGAGACCTGTTACTCACCACTGTCTGGTTTTGCCTTTCCAGCCACAAACCTGTGCCAGATTTCCAGTGAGGTGGTGTGTGGCCCAGACCCCATGGAGCACACCTGAACATTACTGGTGGAACTGACGATGCTGTGATCCTGCCAATCCACTTTATACACCCTCTAGACATGAAAGTGCCAGCCAATGCTGGCCCTATTTTCCCTGGCCCCATTTAGGCATTGTGGTGTGAGCAGTTTGGGTTCACTAGTGTAAACAGGTTTACCATGCTTCTGTACTCCTCTCTGAACAATATTCAGTTACACGTTTGCTGTGTTTGTAGTAAGACCCCGTTGGGCCTCATTTAGAATAACGTTTATTGCAGCATAAGTCACCTCTTCTCATTGGTTGATTCCTGAACCTCTACAAATCTGGACATCTCCAGGCACCACTCTAAAGTCAGAATCCCACCCTGTTGCTGGAAGGGAGAGATTTGTTTGGTAGGAACAAGTGGTTTAACCCTTTTGGGCAATTGATTGAGCCCCCCCCCCCTCCCTCTCCCCCACTCCATCTTGTTTGATCTTGGCTTGGTCTCATGTATTTGTAACCCATTCTCTGCCTATTAGTATATAAAATAAAGCTCCCACATCAGCTGTTTGGGAGGATAGGTGCTGAATGAGTGATTGCCATGTTATGCTTTTGTATATTGATCTTAATTTCTATTTATAGAGTTGCAAAATGTATGTGTGCTGAAGAAGCATTTTTATAAGGTGAAATATGAGACCATGACAACTGTAATGGAAAGTTTTTATCTCACTATGTAGATGATGTAATAAAAAGATTGGTTTTACAATTCTGACTACAGTGGTGCCTTTAAGAGTGTCCTTGGAGGTGTACCATCTCCTTATTGAGTGAAGTCCAGTAGGAAATGAACACATAGTGTATTAACCCCCTAGCCATTTTGATAGCTAGGGGTGGCGTTCCCTATGGAGGATGGCTTCCATTCTACAGATCTCTGGTCTTTGAAGGAGACCATTATGTCCTATTCATGAGTACTGGTTGGCTATTACCAGTAAACTGTATCATTTTATATTGTATGGTGTTATCCTTTGGATCCATGTTATATGTTGTTTTTTGATGTATTAAATTAATGTTTTAAATCTAATTGTGGTTATCCAAGCCACCTACTTACATTTACCTGATTGAAGCCGCTAAAGTCCCCTTGCCCCTGTGTTTCATAGGGGAAATTGCTCTCCCTTTATTAAGAATTTCCTTTTCTATATAATTTTGGGATGTTGGCTTCACTTATCCTTGAGGATGAAGTTTCTTTTGTTTCACTTGCATACTTACAGTCCTGTGCTGTCCTGGTGGCTCTGATCCTCTCAGCTGGCTTCTTCACTGAAGCCGATGTCACCCCCCACCCCCAAAGTGACGTGATGACAAATGTAAATTGCACGAGAAACAATCTTCTATGCAGAAGACTGCGATTTCTAGATGTGCTCTTTGAAGTTAACCCTTTCTCACCTTGTGTTTACACCAGGGGACAGAGGGTGTCAAAGGGCATTGTATTGGATACAGTGATACTATTCAAAGTAAAAAAACAAAACACATTTCCAATTGTAATAAAAATGTTATTATAAACAAAACATAAATATGAATACATACTGTTTTAAAAATTTTCATACCAAATGAGTATTTTAGAGATTTTATCATTCAGATGACAGCTTCTATTTATTTATTTTTTTTATGTAATTTTTGTTTTTTACATCATTGTGTGTTTCAAACATTATTATATTCAGAATGTCTACTAGACCCTTGTACAGACATATTTTGGTTACAGGCCTACAACATAAAAAAATAAATTCCATTAGAGTCTATGGTGCGCTTTTGGTACAGAAATCTGGACCTTGCAAGAGCGCTAGGGAGGTTAATTTGTTATCAAAACTTACATTTACATTTACTCTTTATAAATTATGAGGAACACAGAGTCAATATATATGTGACTTGTTGTCCACAACCAGATCTATTACCTTCAGCAGTTTTAATATCCTACACAATATTATTATTTTTCATGCAGAGTAACCCTAATTCACACAATTATTATTGCCCTTGTTGGTTTTCATGTAGGACAACTGAAAAATAAAATGTGTACACTTGAGTTCATCAACCTGGTGTAATGCAGTGTTGACCTGAACAAGTTCATCTGTATTCTGGTGCAAGTATATCATGACACAATTCTTCACTCTTGTCATTATTGTAATGTTGGAACAAACAGAGTGCCTCAAATGCTCTGTTATTTCCAGACCAAGCTGGCAGATATCTTGCCTGCAAGGCGCAACCGACTCTTATTGGCTCAGATATGAATCAGTAATCTTCTGCCATAATTATAGGCAGGTCAGGAAAACCCATTTGCCCACTCACCCAAAAGCATAGTAACATTGCTCAATTCTAATGCACGACTTCACAAAGCATTATAGTGATTAAAATCTTGCTTTCCAAGTGTTCTGCAGCTGAAGTCACTTTAGAACTGGCTTCTGAGGTGGACATATGAGTCATTGCCAACACCCTTGAGACAATCCGTATGCCCTCCATTTATCCACGTGCAACCTGTATCTATCATAATTTCAAGGGGTTAAGAAGAATAATTCTTGTGAAATGAGTTATAGTGCAATGTAATCCAAATGCTATAATTAATTTGATTATTTCTTCAATGACTTAATGAGTAGATTTGTATGGTGGAACCTCAGAGCTAATACCCTACGGTGCATGGAGGGCCTTAGTTTATTCCACCACTGGATGGATTAGTGTACAAACAAGGGGTTAGGCTTACCATAATGCAATAACAACTACCCAATAGCAAGTTCAAAAAATATATACAACCTCAGATGAACAACAAATAACACAATTGGGATAAGTACACCTTTTCTACTTCCAACAAAGGGTAAGCAAGAGCCATATGCTCTTAATTGAAAGGAAATGATCAAAGATGTATGACAGTGGCTGGTTTGTGTACCCGGTTTATGGGCACCCCACCACGTTAGTCGCCGTACTGGCACCTTTGGTTTCCGCTGGAAGTGACATCCTTGACGCATGCACTTGTGGCTATTGGAGCACATTGCAAACCAAATGTTGCCACTGCTGCTATCCCTCTAGAAAAAGCCCCGGGGTTGACGCCAGGGCGCAGACCCCTGCCCCACTAAGTCAGCAAAGTTTCCCAATCTACTCCCAATGCACCCATTTTACACAATATATACACATGTTGTTGATGGATCATTGAGCAACCTCATCCAACAGCTGTATAGATGTAAGGTATTTGGCCAAGTGGATCACAATAAATTCCTGTTCAAGACAATATAAATAGAAAAATACAGAACTTGTATGGATTGTGTGGAAGGGCTGGAAGAAACATAGCAGCCAACAATGTTTACAACAAAGCTTTCCCTGGATCATGAGAGCTCTACCTGGCACATGCAAGCTCTACCTGGAACATGCAAGCCTTACCGTAATAATGCAAGCTCATGACCCTGGTAGAGCTTTCATGACCCTGATACACCTCTTATATTTTAGTTAGAGTTCTCATGATCAAGCTAAAGTTCTCATAATCTTGGTAGAACCCTCATGATCCAGGTAGAGCTTTCATGATCCTAGTAAATCTATCATGATCCAGGTAGAGCTCTTATGATTCAGGTAGAGCTCTCATAATCCAGGTAGAAATGTTATGATACAAGTAGTGCTCTTATGATCCAGGTAGAGCTCTCATGATCCTAGCAGATCTATCATGATTCAGGTAGAGCTCTTATGATTGTGGTAGAACTCTCATGATATAGGTAGAGCTCTCATAATTCTGGTAAAACACTTATGATCCAGATAGAGTTCTTATGATTCAGGTAGAGTTTTCATGATTTTGGTAGCGCTCCTATGATCAAGGGAAATCATCTTTTGTTGATTCATTCATTCATTTGTGACTCCTGAAAGCTGTACATCAGGGACTCTTCTACTGCTATGTGTCCGGTCACTGTTGATTTATTTAAAATGGCAACATTCACAATGAATCATTTTTGAGTGATGAGTCTGGACACTGATAGACTTTGCTGCTGAGTTCTATCATGTATTTAGTGAAATTCTCTAATCTGTATACCAACATTACTTTTTATTAAGCTTTATTATGGCAACCCTTTTGGCTTTTTATGTTTGTATACAGATGATAAAAAGGAATTAAAATACCCTGCAATGCAGTGCCTTCACTTTGTGTCACTCATTCACAGTTCTGCAGGGTAGGTATGCAGTTTCCACTCATAATCACAGATAAAGCTACACCTACCAGTCAAGATTTATATTTAAACAATAATCCAGTAATAATGGGAAACAAAAGTAATGGGGCATGAATTATTAGTGGGATTTATACTGTCATCTATATATCTATATCATATTCAAGTGGACCAATACCCGCCTATTGTGCTCTGTGTGCCACAAAGTCAAACCACGAAATATACATACAAATTAAAAATAAATTAAACCTTACCTTATTGTAATCAGTAAATGATATATATAAAGTAAACTTGATTTTCCTTGCCTTCTGATGACATTGTGCTACAGCACTGGCATCCCCTCTTAACAGAGCCAGATAAACTTGGGAATGGCGCTCCCTTCCCAAGCTTCAGGTAATACATTTCCAGCATTGAAAACAGGTAACCAGTACAATCCAGAGGACATTTGCTGTATTGCAAGAGACATACTGAAAGACTAACTACAGATCAATCATGTGCCAGTATTAGAGAAGAGAATATCAGGTAATTTATTTTTTGAGGGGATTGTGGAGCAATTCTCCACCAGTATACCAGCTTGGTTTTACTATGCTATGTTTCGAAGTGTAAGCCCTGTCCTCCTAAGAGTTAAAGAGGAAATGGTTTTGTTATTGTATGTTCTGGAAGATTCTAGCACTTGCTAGAATCTTCACTGTATGTGATGTGCCGGACAAGTTTATAAAATTTCGCCTGTGAGTTTTTCCCGGTCTGTGAGAGCCAAAACTCAGCGTGCGGGAAAAAAAATAGGCCGCAAGTTGGCCGTGGGTGCCAACATGGGGCGACAGATCCCTGTCGCCCACACTCGGCCGCCAGAGAACGGACATGTCGGATGTTTCTCTGGCCGAACAAGCCGATGCCATTAACTTCAATGAGCCCGGAGTCTTTATTGAAGTTATGGCCGGCACACAAAGGGCGCCTGGCCGATTAAGCAGCCCCAGATGCACACCAGAATGCAAACGTGATGACGTCATCACATTTGCATTCCAGAGCTCATCGAAGCTCGTCTGTCTGCACCATCTGTGGGTGTAGGCAGGCAGGCATAAGTGACTTTCTGCCCCTATCCCATTGGAGGGTGTGGGCATCTCCTAGCCCAGAGGTCCTGCGATAGCAAGGGATATGTGCTAATCCTCTAAGAGGCACTGCCACTCACTCCACACGGCTGGCACAGATATGTATCTATGTTGGAAACCTGATCCCCAAGACAGGCTTGCCTGCAGTAAAGCTGTATCTTTCCCTTTTTTGAATTACAAATAAAGTACCCAGTTATTGCAACAGAAATCTCATGTCGGAGTGGACATTAGGGCTCCCGAACGAGCCTCTTTGTAGCTAACAACTAACATAATTTTATCGACCACTAAATATTAATATTTGTGGGACTATTTTGCTACCGCCTGAAATATTCTGGCTATCCTGCTAACCTTACAATTGTGCCATCTGCAGATAGCCCTAGTTTTGGGGCTGTTCAGGAGTTAATCTAGGTACGTAAATGATTGTAAGTTTGTGTGGATTGCGGGGTTAAGTTGAGGGGCTCGGGGGGTTTAAAAATCAATCTAACCTCCCCAATCCCCTTACCCCCCAACCTTGAACCCGCCAATTAAGAGAAAACTGAAAAGCCCAAAAACAAGGGCTATCCTGCACATGCGCACGTTGTGGAAGGGTAGCAGAATATCTCAAACAAGGGGCGGGTCTCTTACTGCTGCTGACACGCCCCCAGGTCCATGCAGCATAGAGTTCTTCCCAGTCCCCGCCTCCCTAGGAAGCCACACCCCATCAAGCACATCTATGCCTCTGTACACGCCCTCCCCAGCAACCATGGGAGCCCATCGAAGTGCCTGACCAGCAGGAGCCATTTGAAGCATCGGTCCTTGGCTGGACAGGCATCGGGCTCTTGTCAGTTTCCGCGCCAAGCATCGGCTCTGTAGTAGCACGGGCCTCGTTCGCGCTAACGACCCATCAACAGATGGACATCATTTGGATAAAGAAGAACGGTACTGTAAAAGCCTGCCAAGAGGAGTCATGTGTGGAATGGGGACAGGTGGTAGAGGAGGAGCATAGCAGGGATATTGCCAGACTAAACTAGAATGAAAGAACATGGTCGGGGACAGGCAAGCTGGGAATCGATTGTAATGGATCTTTAGCTGAGACCCCTGAACATGCTGCTCAAGAACCAGCCTTGTCCCTGACCCTCTCTCCTTGTGTACTTCAATAAAGAAAGTTTAACTGCATCTCAAGAAAATCTCTCTGAGGTCTGTTGCTGCTACCCAGATCCCACATTCACACAGCGGTACCTTAGGGTGCCATCGCTACACGCGCATCATGCTCGAAATGGCCATTGATCTGGCCCATATCTATGCGTGTGTTCCCAGCTATAGTGAGTGCAGCTACTAGAAGGGTGCAGATGAGCTGTTGAGTCTATTCTATGTATAATTATGTCCAATGTCTAATTTTAAAATAAGATTATCATAATTGTTAACTAGTCCTGTATGACATTCAAAAGAGACCAATTTTTGAGAATAACAGACTTTTGTGACAAACATTTTGGGCCAACAAAACTCCTATAGTAGTTTTTGTGGTATAACGGCATCACAGTGTATACCCACTAGGGTTTTCTTTGCATGGAACTGTTGACCCCTATCTGGAAACTTCTGGAGGAAAGTGACACCCGCCTTGAGTGAAACCAGCAGACCCCTGCTTAATGCCCACCCTGACCCCGCACTTGTTACAATTAAAAGTTTAATCTAGATGTCGGTTTCTTTTTTCTTACAATAGATCTGTTTTTTGTAAAACCTACAGGATGTTGATGACGTCATAATGTGCGGTTGATCTGCCATCAAATCGCCTGCTCACCACAATGTCTATGCCCAGCTTAGAAGAGGGGAATTATTCCACTTTTTTCACAACTTTTTAGGTTTTGGTACGGTGATCAGGTCTTTAAAACTGGTGAAAAAAAGTACTGTAATGGATAGTGTAGGTGATCACGATGACTCATGATGAGTAAAACTATTGTTATAGGTATCTAAAAAATGTTTTTCTGGAGAATTCTCTGGAGGAGTTCATAAAGTTCTACCTATTTCTAGAAATAATACTTATATTTTAAACAATAAAAGCAAGAACACGAACCCCTGCTAGCATCATTCGATGCATTTTAATATACCAGTACTGCTTGAAATCTGGAATTCTAATAAGTCTGTCACATTAGATCTTATTCAAATATTTGATCAAGTCTTGCCAGTGACTCACACTGAAGGAATCTGTGGTGTATTACTGTTGTTATAATAATCACTAGTGTTGTGCTCGAACATGTGCTAGAATTGCAAATATTTATGATGAATAACAGCTACTTCATGAATATGGTGAATTAGTATATGTTAAAGCATACAGCTAGGTCCAGAAATATTTGGCGGCAACTTTCTTTAAATGTTCGATCTGTACATTACTACAATGAGCTTTAAATGAAACAACTCAGATGTAGGTAGACTGCAGACTTTCAGCTTTAAGTCAACTGATTGCACAAAATCATTGTATAGAAATGTGAGGAACTAAATGCTGTTTCATGGGCAGGAGTGGGCAATTCCTTTGTTACAGCATAATTAATGATAAAAGGCATGTGCTTGTATGTGGAAGATTTTACTATGGACAGACAATAAGTGGTTAAAGAAGCTCACCATGAAGGTGAAACAAGCCATTTTAAAGCTGCGAAAACAGAAAAATCCCTTCTGAGAAATTGATACATTATTAGGAGTGGCAAAATTTGCAGTTTGGTACATCCAGAAAGATGTAACTCAGTTATGCAAAAAGACCTGGGTGTCCACAGAAGACAACAGTTGTGGATGATTGCAGAATTATTTTCATGGTGAAGAGAAACCCCCTCACAACAGCCAACCAAGTAAACAACACTCTCCAGAATGTAGGCGAATCGTTATATAAGTCTACAATAAAGAGAAAACTGTGTGAAAGCAAATAAAGATAGTGCACAGGGGAAGAGCATAAGAAGGAGGAAACCTGGCTTCTGCTGACGTCCATGAGTTCAAGACTTCAGACTATCATTGCCAGTAAATGAACATTATATTTTCTGTTTTATAATTTGTCCAATTAATATGATATTAAAATGGAAGCCAGTCAGTTCAACTGCATCAACTGAGTTGCTTCATTTAAAATTAATTGTGGTAATGTACAGTCAAAATAACATTACACAATACAGCTGGCGGTGTCCAAATTAATGTGGACCGGACTGTGTATTTAAAATATTTCACATTTGTTTACTTGTGAACAACACACTTTTTGTTCAAGGGGGACGACACTGACTTACAGCATTGTATTAATAAAGGAGCAGCATTGTCACCCTCAGGACGTTCTGCTGATTTGTACTCAAAAATTGATTGCACATCTAAGCACTGGTAGGCTGATTTAGATAAAATGTGATTCTTGGGTTCAAACTTCTATTAGGCCTGATAACCCTTTTGCACTAAGGCCCCCTGATCCATGTGGGCCAAATCGTCCAGAGAACGTCCATGTCCGTTTTTTTTTTCTGGAGGATCGCATTTCTTTGGATAGTAACCAGGGTAATTGATGCCACGCAATGGGTGGGCTCAGATTCTCTGCAGAGTGATGACAACGTGTGAGAATTGCGCAACTATCACTGCGTGTATGGGTAGCTTAAGGCATCGGTTGAATGGGCGTTTTACAAAAAATGCCTTTTTTTACATGTATTTTAATGGTTTCTCCATTTAAACGCTTTGCTTGTGTTTAGTGTTGAGTACCACTGTTCTGAATAAATACCAATTGATTAAATAATTTTTAATGGTAATGGTAAGATAAGCCTGACATGGCAATCATCACACTGAGGTAAAGATATCTCTTATTATCTTACAATTGAGTAAAATGGTGGCATAATTGTGTTATTTGCAGGCTGAGATTAAGTTAAAGTTTTTCAGAAGGTCAAAGTAACTGATTTTACAGTTCTAATTGCAGATGTCTCCTGTCTCCTGGCTACAGAATCATGTGTAAGAGATGAACAGCGTCTTGCCTCTGAATAGTTCCGACAGCAGATGTCACTCTGAGAATGTAAAGTTGGTTCTTAAGCTTCGCTGAGCTCATCTGTTTTACATACAAATGAAAACCGCGCAGACAAACTAATAATAATAATGATAATAAAATGACACAGAACTTGTCTCTTTGATATCTCTCTGGCAGCATCTTTGTTGAACTTTCCCTGGACTTACCATCTGGAGTGTGTGGGTGGATGGTATATGGGTTTTGTTGATAGAGAAGGATGCTGCAGGCACTGTGGGAGGACCTGATTGTGTCAAGGAACTGACATGGACATGAGATTGGAAATACAACTGTCCAGCACTAGGATAATTATCCGTTCCTTTTTAGGTGTGGTATACCCCTTTTATGTCATCATCGTGGACATCTGGTCTAAAGATTTAGTAGTGTATTTGCTTCTATGGCTTATTTTGCATATTAGATGGTCTAGAAATATGTTCATGTAAATCAATGCAACAAAAGGTAAATTTTTGTAGGAGAAAAAATCAGGAGAATGTGCTCCCTTGCTGCCAGTGTTCTTATATCTCCATGTGATTTGGGTGGTGGGTCTGTACCAAGGGCAATGTTGACCTTCACAAGTCTTTTAATCTTCTGGTCCTCCATTAAGGTTATGTTTGCATGGCATTTGTCAGTCTGCCAATGTCCCTTCGTTTAGCGCATCTATAATACGTGAGGACATCTGTAGGTATCCGTTAGGGCATACTTTAAGGCATGCATTACAGAAGAAGAAAGTTTCTTACCCTTCTTCTTCTCACTTAAAAATGGTGCCAGGAAATAAGGTCGCTCATGGTCCTGGAAGTGATGTTGGCAAAAAGACCAGTGATGACGATGAAAGTGACCGGAAGTGATTTTTAAAAAAAAAACATCCACTAGTAATGCAATCACTGCATTGTCTATGTGTGCGTCAGGCCACCCATATTTGCTTAGGGCTCCATTGCATTAATGTTGACACAGGGCTCTTTGTTTATATTAACACAAGGGAGCACCACATCAGCGCATGTGGGAACAGGATCATTGAATATAATTGAATGCATCAACATCTCCGCGTTTGACTTACATCGCAGTGGAAAAATAGCCTAACTTTTTCTATGCACAATGCTGTTTTGGGACTATTTGCCCAGAGGTGCCCGGGTCTATTTAGACTCAAGAATTGCTCATGGTGTATCCTCATCATGCAATGGGATAGATTATATTCAATAACATGGAACAGAGGATCAACCTATGAAGTTGAGTAGAAAACCAATTGGAAAACCAGTAGAAAAATTAATTTGTTTCTTGTTCAGAGGTAGTTACCGGTACATCCTATGCAGTATGCAGGTGAGGTGGAAATAAAAGGTGTGAACCATGTCCTGGCATCTCACGAGGTTCTGCAGTATTTTCTG
Organism: Ptychadena robeensis; assembly: GCA_036250615.1. NCBI lineage: Eukaryota > Metazoa > Chordata > Amphibia > Anura > Ptychadenidae > Ptychadena > Ptychadena robeensis. The sequence continues at coordinate 167,428,790 of CM070033.1, forward strand.
TAGAGCCTCTTCACACTAGATATGTATTGTTGTGTAATCACAATGTATACCTTAACGCTAATACACTCCTTAACAATACACAACACAATGTTTAACCACATGTGCTGCATTATTGGTTTCCAACTGTATGGGAAATTCTTGTGCTGCGATAATGAAATGCATGCTGAAGGGCATCATATAGCACTGCATTGTGTTGTAATGCATAATACAATGCATCATATAGCACTGCATTGTGTTGTAATGCATAACACAATTCAGGCAAGTGTAAATGGTAGAACAATAAAAACCTACCGTGCATTAATGTTAACACTCTGCTTTGTGGTAACCGCAAGTGAACACATTTAGTGTAAAGGGGCCCTTAGGATTGGTGCATCACAATAGAAAGGAGCAGGATTGGAGATAGGTATTGAAAGGTAGTAGACAATTATTTTGTAGTGCCAGAGCTGCTTCAAAGGACATTGTAGCCTGACAGTGTGCATGCATCACAATCCAAGTTGGGTTTTGATTGATCTATTCTCAACACATTCAAAATGAAAGAAAGGAATTGGAAGCTCCCATTCACCAACTAAGGATGGTCATTCCAATCATTTCATTTAATCCAACCTTAGCTGAGTTAGCACACATTCAGCAGTGACAACATTTTTTGGTTCATCAGCAGGCACATTTTACTTTATATGCAGAATCAACCATTCTTATTGTCTTCAACAAAGTGAAAAGTAGTTCTAATTCATATGAAATCCCACTGTGCGTTTGTAAATATTTTATAGATATTTTCTTAAACCGAAGAACTTTTTATAAATTAATAAATATACAAGAAGGTTTTTTTTTGCCTTCTAACATAATTCTGGGAAAAACATAACAAAAGATGTGATTTTACAGGCCATCACTGACTGAATAATTTATTAGAATAACGTTATATAAAACTGAGCTTGATTGCTCTAGTTGTGTTGAGTTTTCAAACACCATGTAATTTTCTAGACAAATATTTTTTAATGGTTTGCTTCTGTAAGGTTTCAATGAATCATCCCTAGAGGGCTTACTGCTTTCAGAGCATATGGCTAGCAGAAAACAAGGTCATTTGTGTTCTGTCATTTATCTTGTTAATATGGAAGGAGTCGTAGGCTTAGATGTTTAGTAGTAGACAGATTTACTGCACATTTGACTGAGATCAAGCGCTTTATGGTATTGATACCTTGACAGTGTGCAGTATGATAAAGATAAGGACTTAATAACCAATATACTATATAAGTAGTATACAAAACTCATCATGATCACTGGATCATGTGACACCTAAATCTTAGTCAACTATATCCAAGAGAGATAGAAAGGGTGGTCTAAAGCTGGGCATACATGGTCGATTTTTGAATAAATTCCAGCACAAACGATCTCTGTGCGCATTCCTGGTGATCGCTTTTGCTCATATCTATGGCCAGCCTAAGAACAGCCTTAGACCATCAGGATCGGTTGGAAGCTTGGTAAAACAGGGAAGCAACACATTGGTAAACCCTGTAATCCAAAGTATCAAATGGGATTGATTGCACAGAAGTGCTGCACATTGAATCTCTGTTCAATCAACTAAGCTCGAACGACTCCATCACGCTGTGCTCAAGGGTTCATAGAATGGGTATTGACCCCCATATGGCTAAGGGTAAATATATAAGTAGTTGTTTCCTGCTACTGCAATTATATGTATACATGAGGGGGGTATTTAGGGATATACAAATATCTGTAGGAAAGTAATGTGGAGGGCATAATAGTAGGCATTATATGCAGAAGTGTCATGGATATGTCCATGATGGGTGGGTATGACAGGGCAGTCATAGGTAATATAGAGGTTAGTAGTTACTTTAAAATAAACTTTTGAAGAACTTTACTAACAAAAAAAACCTTGTAGGTAAGATTCCCTACTGAACCAGGCCAATAGGGCAATATAAAGGACAGAATGTCCCTCAAGGCCTTTGCAAAAGCAACAGTAGAAGTCCAGAGCTAGAAATTGTGTATCTTAGTAGAGAATACTTGAAAATGTCCATATCCATTGACAAGGCCACACTTTCTTTCTGGATGTTTCCTTCTCTCAAAGCCACAATCATCCTCAGGCAACGGATGTGGGGCCCCAGTCCACCCCATTGTGTCCAGAGCCAAATGTCCCTTAGTAGCAAAGATAGACCATTTCCAGAGCAGAGGTTTTAGGTACAAATGTGTACTGTTTTGCTTGGAGGCCACCCACATGGTTCCTGATTTTGTTCTTTGGATGGAACGGAGTCTCTAGCCTCATCCCCCCCCCCCTTCATCCACCACAACAACACTGAGCACTGCACAATTGCAGGCCAGCAGCTTCATAAGGTCTGAGCTGGAGCTCCCCCTAATTGACACCTGGCAAATCATTGGTTTTTCTCTACCCACACCTTCCTGCATCCTCTCAGGACAGGCTCACAGCTCCTCTGTCTTTGGAGGCTCTCCGAAAACAGGTAAAATAAACAAGTATGGTGAAAAGGAACAAATGGACTGTATGCTGCAAAATGTGGTGGGTGTGACAGTGAGTATATGTAGAAAATAGTGTTGGTACGCCAGGGGGCAACATGTGCACTACACAATTGTGGGTTGGTATGACAAAGGGCAGTATACGAAGAAATGATTGGTGGGATCAACAGAGGGCAGTATAACGACTTGAGAAATGTAGTGGGTATGATAGAGGGTAGTATGTAGGGTAGAGAAGTGTGGTGAGAATTTCTGTGAGCCTGCAGCATTTCTGCAAAGCTGCAGATTCACCGAGCTTTTTCGGCCCCGTGTCTATGACGCCGAAGGGGGTGGGTGTGATAGAGCTACCCTGTGGTGAAAATGACAGTATATGCAGCAAAATATGGTGGGTATTCCAGTAAGCGGTATCTGCAGTAAACACATATGGTAGGTAAAAGAGAGGTCAATGAAGTATGTAGATTAGAGAAATGTAGCAGGCATAAAAGAGGAAAGAATATGGAGCAGTAATGCGTTGTGAATGTGGTATTTATTATATAATATGCTCATATATATGAAATGTGGTACAAATGACATAATACCTCTGTGTATGGCAAAGTCAAGAAATCATTACGCCAACTTTTAATCAAATATATCTTTTATTCGTTATAATTTTCTTGTCATAACATATCTAACAGGATAATGTGTTTCTGGCACTTGTGCTCTTTAATTAAATCTAGTCTTTAAAATGCTCTTTTAGTTTCACACTACTGATTTCAACCCACCAGCACTAGGCATGAAAATCATGTTTTATACAAATACTCCCACAAAGTGTAGAAAGAAATATAATAGATGTAACATTCCTTTTTAAAGGAAGGGAAAATGAAATCTTCTTAAGTATTTTATGTTAAAAATGGAAAGCCTGTGTTTGCCAAGGTTTTGCCACGGTAAGGTTTAATGCCTGGCGTTTACAACCCCTTCATAAACAACAACAGAACGGTTGGAAGAGTAAAACCTTGTCATGAAAATGTAATAATTCCCATAAAGAATCATTATGTTTTATAGACACTTAGCACTGCCAGATGGTAGACTGAAGTTTAGGTAAACTCCTGGAGCTTTAAAACCTAAGATCAAGCCAAAGTTACATGTGCTTAGCAACTCACTGATCAAGCAGAATGGAAATCACTTACATTTTAGTTTATAGGCTGACTGAATGTTATAGACCTTTCTACAGATAATTCTTAATATAACTGCTGTCTTTAGAATTAAATATAGTTATGTTTTATATAACTTGTATAGTGTAGGTGTAGTTTCTACAATTTACTGCTGGCTAGAAGTTTTTGCCAAGGTTGTGTATGAAATGAAATGAATAAATTTGAAAAGTGCCAAGGTATAGGATGATATATAGTGAATACACCCCTGACATTGTGGTAAATACTTTGCAATAGCTTTTCACGGAACAACACTGAAGATAAGACACTTTGATGCAGGGGCATAGCTAGAAATGACTGGGCCCCATAGCAAAATATTTTTATGCCCCTCCATCCCAACCTGTCACTCTAATCCCTGCCCTTCCAGGTGTGGTGGGCCCCCTTGTGAATATGGGCCCCATAGCACTGTTAATGTAATTTGTTGTCCCCTCAAAATAACCCAACATACAAACCTCTGGGAAAAATAGTGAATGCACCCGAAGTAAAATATATCCAAATTGTGCCCAAAGTGTCAATATCTTGAGATGTCACCATTATTTTCCAGAACTTAACTCTCTTTTTTATATTTTTCCACTCCTCCATGACAACATCAGAGAGCTTGTGGATGTTAGCGACCTTGTGTTCCTCCACCTTCCATTTAAGAATGCCACACAGGTGCTCATTAGGGTTTAGGTCTGGAGACATGCTTGGTCAGTCCAGCACTCTTACCTTCAGGCTACATTTACAGTGGCTTGCAAAAGTATTCGAACTTTTCCACATTTTGTCACATTACAGCTACAAACATGAATCAATTTGATTGGAATTCTGTGTGAAGGACCAATACAAGTAGTGTACATGTGAGAAGTGGAACCAAAATCATACATCATTCCAAAAATTTTTTTACAAATAAATAACTGCAAAGTGGGGTGTGTATTTGTAAAAAAATTTTGGAATCATGTATGATTTTCGTTCCACTTCTCACGTGTACACCACTTTGTATTGGTCTTTCACACACAATTCCAATAAAATTGATTCATGTTTGTGGTTGTCATGTGACAAAATGTGGAAAAGTTCAGGGGGGCAGAATACTTTTGCAAGCCACTGTATGTAGTTTTGACCGGGAAACGACAGTGCGCTCCCCCGGCAGCTCCTGCAGCTGCACGGGAGACAACGGCCTTCAAACTGCTGCAAAATAATGCAGACTTTCCCAGCCTTTAGTTTCTTCACAAAGGCAGTGGTTGTATAGAAAAGTGGTTCCCAACCTTTTTCCCTTAAGGCCCCCTTATTTTTGTCCACGACAAGGCAGGCCACCCAACTCTTACCTGCAAACACACATTAAAATAGATTTTCCTGGAAGTTAATTCACAACACTGGTTGTAGGGTAACATCCCCTCCCTCCTAATTTGCATGCACACAACCCTTCTCTATATCTCTAGCAATTGTTGGGTTGATATGTTCAGAGGCTTTGTAATTAACACGCAAAGTCAGATGTCCACAAGATGGCACTGGAGCTTGTTTACACTAGCCAAATATAAATCTGTAATATTTCCGAATATAAATCTCATATGCTATAGATGCCAGGAAACAATTGGGTTATTTCAGATTCGATTCCAGATAATTATAGCAAAAACAATAGCAAAAAATCTTTATCAGCAAACAAAGGAGACTGGAAGCATCTACTCAGCTATTACATGTGAATAAGATGAATATCAAATATATAAATATTCCTCCATGCACAAATGATAAATGAGGTACAAGGTACATCAGCAAAGGGGAGCTCAAGAAATTGAAGTAGTACCAGTTGAGTTTTTTTGAACCTGAACTTTTTTTTTCAACCAATTTCCTACATAGGATCCAACTCCTTAATGACACTATTTAATGAATAACTCACACAAGGTGCAATGCAAAATAAAACAGAGTTGCCATATCTTAAGATGGAGGAGCTGATCCATTTTGGCATTGATATATGCATAGAAGAGTCTCACAATTCTCTACATAATAAACATTCTTAGCTGGAATGATGAAGATTATGTGAATGTGAGATTATCACATCTTTTGTGATTTCTTTTTTTATAAAGAATAACTATGTGGCTTTTTAAAATTGGGACCAGCTATTGGATCATCAATTTTCCTGGAAACTCTAGAATGCAAAATACTCATTTAAATCTAAATATAGCCAATAAAGTGCACCACACAAGGGTTGGGTAGAAATATATTTATTGTGGGCACAATGGCTCCCAAGCCCAGGTTATGACCTACATATGATTTGCAAAAATTTTTTAATATCCTCCAAATGCTTCTGTGTTTGCTCAAACTATTATAGGAAAAAGCGAGATATTTCAAGCCTTTATTTGTTATAATTTTGATGATTATGACTAACAGCTTATGAAAACCCCAAAATCTCAGAAAATTACATGAAATCAATAAAACAAAGAATTTCATTTGAAAAATTTCAGAACAGACGAGTTTGCTGGCCAATCAAGCACAGTAATCTCATGGTCACTTAACCAGGTTTTGGTACTTTAAGCAATGTGGACAGGTGCTAAGCCCTGCTGGAAATGAAGTCAGCATCTCCATAAAATATGTCTGCAGAAGGAAGCATGAAGTGCTCCAAAATCTCCTTATAGATGGCTGCGTTGGCTCTGGACTTAAAAAGCACAGTGGACCAACACCAGCATATGACACGGCTCCCCAAATCAACACAGACTGTGGAAACGTCACACTGGACTTCAAACATCTTGGATTGTGTGGTTCTCCATTCTTTCTCCAGGCTCTGGCTCCTTGGTTTGCAAATGAGATGCAAAATTTGCTCCACCTTTTGGTCCTTTTGGCTTTGGACCACTGAGCAACAGAGCAGTTCATTTTTCCTTTAGCCTGTGTAAGACGCTTCTTATGTTGTGTGTTGTTTAGGAGCGGCTTGACTAAAGGAATACAACATTTAAAGCCCATGTCAAGGATCTGTCTGTGTGTGGTGGCTCTTGATGCACTAACTCCAGCCTCAGTCTACTCCTTGTGAAAGACCACAACACTTTTGAATGGCCTTTTCCTGACAATCCTTTCCAGACTTTCCAGTCATCCTTGCAGCTTGTGCACCTTTTTCTTTCACACTTTTCCCTTCCACATCATTTTCTTTTAATGTGCTTTGATACAGCACACAGGGAACATCCAAATTTATTTTACCAATTACCCTTTGAGGCTTTCCCTTTTTATGGAGGGTGTCAATTGCAGATTTCTTCACAACTCTCAGGTCAGCAGTCTTTCCTCTGATTGTGAATCTTACTAAACCAGACTAATGCTAGCCATACACAGCCAGAGCCGGAGCGATATCGTCCTCCGATATCGCTCCGGGAGGCTAACGTGATGACGTCATCACGTTAGCCTCGCATTGCATTCTGGGGCCCCTCAATCGGCCAGGCACCCTTTGTGTGCCGGCCATAAGCAGCGATGGAGACGCTGTCTTCATTGCTGCTTATGGCAATCGGCTCCCATCGGCTTCGGCCGGCCAGAGATTTTCCAACATGTCGGATCTCTGGCCGGCCGAGAAGTGGGGCGACAGGGATCTGTCGCCCCATGTGGGGACATGCCGATAAACGGCCGGATTTTAACCTGACCGACGGCGAGAACGCACACGCCCGTCGGCCAGATTAAAATCCGGCCGTTTATCGGCATGTGTATGGCCGGCATTAGAGACCACTTAACCTTCAAAACCAATCCTCTGTGCTCTGCGATCACTTCCAGCACTGTGTTTTCGTGGCCATTGGTGACGCCAAAGAGGCAGGAGGGCACTGCCATTGACCTGCATGTTCTTTTTTTTTATTTTTTATAAAAACTATTTTATAAAATTTTATAAGACATACATTTTATCACCACATATCACATTCAACATATCACTTTAAATCCAAAAGCTTTGTTACTGACAAATACTGACTGTCACTTCAAGCCCAATAAAGGTATCCCAGTATTCCCATATGTCATTAAAGTTCTTAATCTTATCATGGATACAGGCTGTTAGATATTCCATCATCCTGACCTCCATGATTTTATCATATAACTCCTTAGGGGTAGGAGGAATGGTGGATTTCCAATTTTTAGCAATTATGTTTCATGCGGCCATCAACATATGTTGGGACATTCTTTTTTGTTTCTTGTTTAATGATTTAATTGATGCCCCTAGTACGTGTGTTTTTATGTCTATTGGAATTTCACTTCCCGGTACCTTACTCATAGTGTCATTTACACTTCTCCAATAGAGATCCAGTCCTGGGCAGCTACAAAATATATGCTCTAATGTACCTCTACTTCTCAAGCATCTCCAGCATAGATCTGATGCCTGAGGGTAAATTCTATGGAGTTTGTCTGGGGTATATTACAACTGAAAGAGAATCTTATATAAATTCTCTGCAAGACCTGCATGTTCATGGAGGGACATCACTTTCCCGGCCCACAATGCTGGTATCTTTTATCATGACGACGATGTGTAGGGGGTGGGCAGGGAATCGGCTGTAGCTCCAGGGAGGTTAAAGCAATTTTTCAATCTTTTTTGGGCAAAGGCACACTTGTTTCATGAAATATATCTGAGGGCACCAACGATACGCATAACCGCGGCGCACTTCCGGTCCCCGCCGGAAGTACGTCATCAGCAGGTGCCCCGCTGGAACGCAGATGAGTACCAGCAGAGCAAAAACACCGCCCCTGGTCTGTGGAGGTGCGTGTTGCTAAGCAACCGCATCCTCACAGAGCCGGTCCGTGTATAACACAGATCGGCTGTTAAAGTCTTATAGTATAAGAGGCAGCTAGATAGGAGGGCCGAGGGTGGGGTCAAAAACCCACGGCACACCAGGCAACATCCCGCGGCACACTAGTGTGCCCCGGAACAGTGGTTGAAAAACACTGGGTTAAAGGCTCAGGAACCCTGCAGGGGTTTTGGATCAAATAGCTGATTAGAGCCTGACACTTTACTCAATATGTGACTGAAGTCATCACCTATTCCCAACTTAAGTTTAGGAGTTAACAACAATGACCATAGTTAATTGAATTGTTAATTGTTAAAGGTCAGTGATTCTTGGTCTTCTTTAATGAAAAAGAATGACCTGACCTAATAAGGGAACATGGACAGTTAAACATTAATAAAGATTCACTCTCCAACCTCCGTAGAAATACACCTTGTCTAGAGTTGCCATAGTGCCCATGGTTTCCTGAAGTCGGGGTATGGGTCAGGGTATGCACTACAATTAGTTTGATTAAATCTGTCCATATTATGCTTCAGTTGCCTCATGTTTAAATAAATATGTTATACAAAAAGCATGATTTGGAATAATAAAAGTATGAATGAAACATGAGAAGACTCTAGCTAGCTTGGCTATTGCCAGTTAGTTAGTTAAAAACTGGATGGGATTAGCCAGTGCCTACAATATACTGATGTCCGGGATTTAGAGTAGATCTGTTAAATACTCATAAAAGGTTGTTAAGGCAACGCAGCAATTACAGCACTTTCTCGGCTTGTTTGTGTAAATGAAAAGATGATGTGGTTCATTAGACTGCCTGCTGTTTCGGTCTGGAATTGTCTCTCCACAAATGAGTTTACAGCACAGAGATAGGCAACATCTACAGATTGTATCCTATGCACAATTTTGTTTACAATATTCTATTGGTTTTTCAGTAGCCTGTCACAAACCTTGGCAATTACAACTAAGCTTATGAATATGAATTATTAAGGTTAGCATGTTATTAACATTTACAAATAAAATCTCTCTAATATTGTTCAAAAATCTAAGGTCTGTCTAAGGTAGCCATACGCACTACAATAATCCCTCGATAGATGCGGGACAGACTGCAGTGTGATGATATCATCACGCTACAGCCGGCCCCTTAATAGGATCGGCCGGCACCCTTTGTGTGCTGGACATTACCGTATTTTTTGCACTGTAAGACGCACCGGGTCATAAGACGCACCCAGTTTTTAGGGCAGAAAACCAGAAAAAAAAGATTTAATACGTTTTCATATCAATTGGTTTAATGCAATGAATGCAATATTCAATTCAGCCAGTAGATGTCACTAGCAGCAGTACACTCTCAGCACACGTCATTCTACACACTGATCTGGAGGAGAGGGGCCAACAGCTACAGATTCTCCTCTCAGTCTCTGCTTTCCTCTGCTGATCTTGCTGTTACTGTGTCCATGGGACTGCAGAGTGATTTCAATTTCCACGGTGGGAGAGAGGGATAGATGGCAGTTCATCTATGCCTCTCTTCATTGCTTATGCCAGCAGGGCTCTGCTGGCATAGGCAATTATATAGTACAGATGGGAGAGCTAGACACCGGCTGGCATCTCTCAAATGACAGCTCCTCCAGCTCCCTGGCTATACTCTGTGCCAATTTTGGGGGTGAAAAAGTGCGTCTTATGGTCCAAACAGTCCAGGTGGACTCACCCGATTTTGGACAGAGCGACCTTCGTGATTGGCGGGAACACGCACAGCAGTCAATCTGCCGAAGAAACAGGTAAAAAAATTGGCCAGTGTATGGCTACCTGTGTGAGCACTTCTCCATTGCTGAGATAATCAATCTTACCTTACAAGGTACTGAATAGACAGGTGTGCCTTAGACTGCCAACAATAAAAGGCCACTCTGAAATGTGCAGTTTGATCACACAGCACAATGCCACAGATTTTGTAATGTTTGAGGGAGTGTGCTCTTAGAATGCTGACTGCAGGGATGTCTACCAGAGCTGTTGCCTGTAAAGTGAAGCTTTGCGAAGTTACTGAATATTGGCAGGAACTGGAGTATGCTGTCGTATATGCCAATCCAGAGCATCTCAAACATGCTCAATGTGTGAGATGTCTGGTGAGTATGCTGGCCATGCAAGAACTGGGATGTTTACAGATGTGTTCAGATCCTTGCATATCATGCTGCAACATGAGGTGATGGTCATGGATGAATGGTACCACAATGTGCAACCTCAGGATCTCATCACGGTATCTCTGTGCATTAAAAATGCCATCAATACGCCATCTGCCTTGAACAGCGAAAACCAGACACCATGGAATGTGAACATTTACCCACTCAGGTTGGCGGCGAACTGCAGTCAGGTCCAGACCCCGTTGAGGACAACAAGCATGCACATGTGCTTCCCTGAGACTGTGTCTGAAAATTCTTTGGTTATGCAAAACATTTTTTGCTGCAGCTATGGTCTCAGACGATCATGGCGGTGAACATGCTGGATGTGGGGGTCCTGGGCTGGTATGGTTTCACATGGCTTGTGGTTGTTGGATGTACTGCCAATTTTTCTGAAATGCCTTTGCAGGCAGCTTATGGTAGAGAAATTACCACTAATTTCACTGGCAACAGCTCTGGTAGACATTCCTGCACTCAGCATGCCAAATGCACGCTCCCTCAAAGGTTGTGACATCTGTGGCATTGTGCTGTGTGATCAAACATATTAGAGTGACCTTTTATTGTGGGCAGTCTAAGGCACACCTGTGCAATATTCATGATGACTCATCAGTACCTTGATATGGCACAACTCTGAGATGGGATGGATTATCTGGGCAAAGAAGAAGTGCTTACTAAAGCTGGGCATTTTAGCACAACCGATCTTCGATTCAATTCTAGATCTTGATCTTTTTATGGAACACCGATTGTATTCAAATGCAAAGTTGTACCACATGTCAGGTAATATGATTGTTATATGACCAAAATTTTGGTTTCGATCAAAAAACACAGGAAAGAGTCATATATAAATGTTCATCTAATACAATCAACCCGACCAACAAACACAATGCTACGATTTTAGTTCGATTGTCATACAATCAACGACGATTTTTCAACATGTCTGACCACTTTTCAATCGATGTTTTGATCGGTATCAACAATTTTTGTCAATGGAACCATGCGTGCAGTATACGATTTAAGTTTGATCGATGTAAACTGATGGTTTTAGGTTGAACGAACGCTAAAATCTAACCGTGTATCTTAACCTAGATTTAGACAGATTTGTGAACAATATTTGAGAATAATGGGTCTTTTGTGTATGTAGAAAATGCAAGCAAGAATTGGAGCAAAACTGAAAGTGTTTATATTTTTATATAGATATTACTCCACCAGGTCACACCAACCAACTGTATTTTGGTAGATTGTTATATCTACTGTAAGGGGGTTCAGCTTAAATGGGTGCTCTCAAACCATCAGTCCACACTATTGTTATTGTTTTAGGGCTCCTGCCCATGTTTATTGGAGCACACAATCAAAACAGCATGTACCCACAAGGTGTTAATATCCGCGAAACAAAAAGTCCTTGAAAATGCTTAGTTTCCTGGCATCGCACCATCCAACATAAACGTCTGTCCTGGGCTCAGCTTCCCAGCAGGAACAGGTCTGGGCCCCACACTCTGTGTGAGCCCCCTGTTTCCATGGCTCCAGTACCCACAGGTCTGGGCCCCTGACTCCTTGTGTGCCCCCTGTCTACTCTCAGAAGTCCACTGTCTCCTACTTGGTCTGAACCCCAACACTGGACTCTGCAGCTATTTGGAGTCACACCCAGCTCCAATCACCTGCAATCAGGTATAAACCATTGGAGTGTACCTGGGGAAATAGGAAGGCCCACCCAGTTCCATCCTTACTATCACAGAGTCCGGGGCCCTTTAAGAAAAACAAAAACAAAACAAAAAACTAAAGTTGCTGGGCAATAACATCCCGGACTCCTTCCAGGACACCCCTTAATGGCCAATTCACACAGTAACAGATGTCCAGTCTGTCACACTACTTACTGTGTTCCATATAATTGTCACTATTTCTGTCATTGTTCTTATTTATTGAAGTCACTATTCCTAATAATAATAGATGGTTACATATAACAAGACTCCTAGGTACATGTCGCTGTTCCACTCACTTGTTGCTTTCACTGCCAAGAGCTTGCTGAGTTTCTATAACCTTTTTCTTTAGGTTTCCTCAACATGATACTATTTATGTGCCGTGCAAGATCCGAAGACACTTGTGTCTCTGTATAATTTGCCTTAATCATCATCATCAAAGATGTAATTGGCAGTTGTTTACAATATGTTCCATAGAACACCTGGTTCTTAGCGGGGGAAGTCACATGTGTTCATTTGTATTCATTTTCTCTGCATGTAACCATCTGAAAACCTCAAAATGTAGAATGTCTCACACCTCTAACAATTAATTTTCAAGTGAAAATTTTCAAATTTCCAAGTGTAATATCCACCTAAATCCACCCAGACATGAGATAAGTTCCTGGCCGCAGTATCACCACTTTAATTAAAGGCTAAAGCTGATTAATGGGGCTGGGTGTTCGCCAGCCACATTACATATTTATGTTCCTCTTGTAATTATCTGATTGGCTGGAGATTTTGGCCAGCGGCTTCTCTTTAAAAAATAAAAAAATGGCAGCTTGAAACTTATGCTTTAACTGTTGCTAATGTAAAGACACAGGAGACAACCAAGATGAGCTGGGTTGGTTTTAAAATGTTTTATTTGAACAACACTGAGACCCACTGGGGTCTCAACCTCCAGCAAAACGTGGCAATACAGAACAACAGTCCAACTTAAGCAGTTAACAGTCAAACAGGGTAGCAGTTCTATCTCAGTCCAGATAGGGAACCGGTCGGCATGGCCATATCCTATGATGGTACCTCAAGTCAGCGGAGACCACAGCAGAAGGGGCATGTCCCGTACTATTGCGCTCCCCGGCTGTACGTACGCCCGTGCCGGCACCTGGAAGGTAGGTCCGGCAGAGGAGAAGGGCACAGGGCAAGCCTGTCTTTCTACCTCGATCCTCTGAGTAAGCCCCGCGCACACCTCTGCACCCCGCTACACTAATATATTTTAGACAGGATGACTAAAGCCAAAAAAGATGGAGCTTCATTTTAGGTTCCATTTGTTACATGTGTAGGTCTAGCCCAGATGTGGGCAAACTAAAGGTGGCCATACACAGATCAATACCCATGCAATAGACGCGCAAAGGATCGCGGCGTGGTTCACATTGATTCCTATTCTTGGTCTGGTGTTGTGACATTTTTTCCGGTAGACTGGGAGCTGCTCACAGGCAGCAATGAGACACAGGATCGCTGCAAAGGAAGGAGGCAGGCTCCCCCCAGCACTCTCCCTATGTTGTGTACACAGCCGTGCTAGGATACGCCCCTTTCCCCTGCTGGGAGCCCATCACATGCTGCAGGATTGATTGATCCCGCTCAAAGAAAGTCATACACGGCTCAATTTTTTAATAGATTCGACCATGAATGCGCACGTTGCTTGATTAGCACAATCAAATCTACTAAAGATTTGGCCTGAGAGCCAAAACTGGTCCTTTTTTCTTTTTAATTTGGCCCTCTGACTACCCTCATTCCCTGCGATAAGTGAAGATAACACCTACAGGATGATTGTTTGGTTTGTTTCCTAGAGGCCATAGTTTGCCTGCAATAGAATACAACAAAGGAAAACGAGGATTTCCCTGGTAAAAGATTACCAAGGCAAGGGGACTTTTTGGATAGTAGGGTGCGTGGGTGCATAGTTTAAAAACAATGCATTTATATTTCAACAACCTCCTTCAATCAAAGGAGTGTGTAAACATATAACACAAAGAAGACATAAACTCATGTATATACACACAAGCGGCATGTATAAATAGTAGATCTTAAAACCAAGGCCACACGCCTGGAGCTCAGATGTTTAGCTTTATCTAACAGTTGTTGATACGGGGGGTAGACGGCCATCCAATATGGTGGTAGCCAGCCCGACGTACGTTCGTTAAGAAAAACTTCCATCAGGGAATTGCAAATTGGATGGTATCCGGGTCTAGATAAAAAAAGGTGGATTTTATAATGTTCCCAAACGATCTAGTATCAGAGGAAAAAGGGTTGGTATTTATAAAGATCAGTACTACTCATGTAACAGGTTTAAAGTAACAGGCAGAAAGATGTTAGAGCACATATAACCCTGGCAAAAGATCCTCACCTCCAGATCGGAGATCAGCGGTGTCGGCCACCAGGCCGGCCTATTTCTCAGGCAGTAGAAATCTAGAAAGAATTGAATTACGATTGGTGAGTTATGAAGGTCCCTAAGTTCACTCATAGATTCATCTACCAATTGGGTAGTGTTACAAGATGGTGGAAAACGGTGTCCCAAAAATTCCAATCAAAAATACACCCAGGGGGTGAGGAAGTGAGGATTAAGGGTAAAAAGATTATGAGGGAAAAGGATAGAGGGTGAGGTGCAGTTACCCCAGATGTGACATGAAAAAAGAGGAGGGGAGAGGGGGGGGGGGTGGAAAGAAGGGTCAGTGCAGTCCACTGAAAAAGTCATGGTGTCCAGAAAGTGAAAAAAACCACATAACACGCTAAAAGGTGTGCAAAGGGGGGGTGTGATAACGAAGGACTGCACAAGCGTTCGGATCGGTTTAAGTGAGATAGGAATCATGAGTGATGTTAACCCTGTAGTAGGTGGATTTTAAAATTAAATCTATGCATCCAGTGGGGTAGTATTATAACACAGTATAGTTTAGAAGACAATGGGAATTGATAAGGTATTAGTGATAACAGAAATAGCTTGTTTTTAAACTAATCGCCATCTAATAGTGCATCCCCCACATGTTACCATACAGTTGTCAGAAAATCGGCTGGGAATAAAGGTTAGCTTACATGTATTGAAGGTTAGCATCCAGGTACACATAGCTGGGACTCAAACTGGTCTCTGGTAGCTGTAAAAACAGGTACAGTGATTGTGGAAATCAGATCCACAAGTTTCTGCTAATTGGACGTTATATGAGATAATGAAGCCTGTCAACTTATTAAGTGGGAAGCTCCCTCAACGACTACTGCTCTAATAAACTCATAGCTCCTACTTATTGAGGAGTATGATAAGACCTGACTAACCTGGACATCGAACTGGATTCCCTCAACTTACAATACCAACATATCGTTGAACTAGACTCTACAGCTATTAAGGAAAAATAATGAGGTGACCTTAAAATCAAAAATCTAGATCTAATTAAAGAAAAGAAAGAAACTAGCAGAGACCTTACGATCTTCAAGAAGAACCTAGCCTATAGATGGCGTATGCCACCTCAAGACGCCTACTTTTTTGCAGACTCCAAATACACAAAAGGAATCTTTCTGGATGGCCCTCACAAACTTCTTTATGGATAATTTATCTCCAATCATCTGCAGGTGGAAATCGACATCAAGATACACTGGACCTTCTAACTAGAACAACACGCATGCTACTGCACCATCTAAACCGTGCCCAAACCAGAGCCACAGCAGCAACCAGTGACACACCGAATGATGACACGGAAGATGAGGTGGACCATGATGATAGCGATAGTTTTTTAGATGACACCGATCCACAAAGCCAAAAATGAAGGAACCAGAAAAACACCACGCCAAAAAGAACCCAAAAAATCCCAGAACATAGAACAGTACATGATCAACAAAAATAATACTGGACTACAAGTCATTTATTCTCCCTCGCTTATCTTACCCTGATAACACCATGTGCTCTCTCTAGGAACTATCCTTTTTCCCTCAAAAATCTCTAGACAAATTTTGAAACTGTTAAGGACTTACATTTATTTGCAAAAAATCCTCTTGCAATCCATACACACTAAGATGAACCTTCGGAGATCCATTTGACACCTCTGTATATGCTGGTTGGACTACGAGGATTTCAACTACTCTGTCGTATTCTCACCGACTATGGGGAGGACAAGTAACAACTCGGAATTGGACGACTGTGATTGCACACCAATCAAAACTATAACCCCCTACACTGTACTGGTAACATGTGGATGCACTATGGGGCGATATTACAGCTTTTTCTTTATCACTACTACCTTATCAATCCCATTGTCTTCTAAACTATACCTGTGTTATACCCCCACTGGATGCATAGATTCTAATTTTAAATCCACCCTACACAGGGCTAACATCACTCTGAATTCCTATCTCACTTTAAAACCGACCGAACGCTTGTTCAGTCCTTCTTTATACACCCCCCCCTTTTGCACACCTTTTTTAGCTTGTTATGTGGTTTTTCACTTTTCTGGACACTGACTTTTTCAGTGGACTGCACTGACCTTCTTTTCCACCCCCCCCCTCTCCCCTCCTCTTTTTCATTGTCACATCTGGGGTAACCTGCACCTCACACTCTATCCTTTTACCCTCATATCTTTTTACCCTTATATCCTCACTCCCTACACCCCTGGGGTATTTTGAATTGGAATTTTTGACAACGTTTTTCCCCATCTTGTTAACACTACCCAATTGGTAGATTAATCTCTGAGTGAACTTAGGACCTTCAATAACTCACCAATCTAATTCAATTCTTTCTAGATTTCTACCTGATAACTAGGCCGCGCCTGGTGGCCGCCACCGTGCATCTCCGCTCTGGAGGTGAGGATCTTTTGCCCAGCGTTATATGTCGTCACTCAATTTCTGCCTGGTACTTTAAAACCGTTTTCCCATGAAGTGAGTACCTGATCTTTTATAAAATACCAACCCTTTTTCCTCTGATACTATATCGTTGGGAACATTAATAAATCCACCTTTCTTATTCTAGACCGATACCATCCAATTTGGCCATTCCCCTGAGGAAGTTTTCTTAACGAAACGCGTCGGGCTGGCTACCACCATCATTGGATGCCGTCTACCCCCCTTATCCAACAACTGTGTGTAGACTAAAGCTCTAACAGTCTGAGCTCCAGGCGTGTGGCCTTTGTTTAATATCTACTATTTATACATGCTGTGTGGTATATACATGATTTTATGTCTTCTATTGTTGTTATATATGTTTCCCACCACATTCCTTTGATTGAAGGATGTTGTTGAAATAATAAATGAAATTTTTTAACCTATGCACTCACGACACCTACTATCCAAGCCAACTAAGGTCCCCTTGCCTTGGTAATCTTTTACCAGGGAAATCCTCGTTTTCCTTTTGTTTGTATTATCATTTGGGATGTCGGCTTTTTGAATGTGAGAGAGTATCGTGTGTTCTTCCTGCCTGCAATAGAATGTTTGAGCTTCTCTATAAAAAACTTCTATTTATAAATTTTTGTACATATTTTCTATTTTACTATCTTGTCCTAGCTACGAGGAGTTAGGACCCCTATGACGAGTGGTCCTGGCAGGTTCTTGATCTGGCTCTTATGTCACATTAAAAAACCCGATGTGACCCACAAGTCAAAAAGTTTGCCCACCCCTGGTGAAGCCTATGGTGCTCAGTCCCATTCTAGATGTGTAGGGATGCACCCAACTTCAACCAACATCCCTCTGTCGTTGGTTGGTGAGATATTCTCTTTTTTCCTTATGGGGGGTAATGTCATAGTTCCTTCTACTTGGGGGGTGGGGTGGTGCGATGTGTCATCTCTTCCCTCTACTTGGGGGGTGGGGTGGAGCGATGCGTTCTCTCTTCCCTCTGCCAAGGGCGGCGAATGCGGTCTCGCATAGGACCCCAAAGAGCTAAAAACAGCATGGTTATCAATAACTATTAGGTTGTTAACTGTGTATGGGGCTTTCAACCACTACATCATGTTGTTGTACATAGTATAAAAAGGACCTGTGCTTGCCACATATCAAGTTCCCCAAAATCTTAAGCTAGCCAAACACAGTCGGATTCCATGGCCAATTAAGTGTGTCCGATCGCTACATACCACCTTGTCCCACGGATTCCTGGACGATTCCGTGTCTGATCGCTTACTCCACAAATGGCAACTCCCCCTGATGTGTGCAGAATCGGATCAGAAAGACCAACATGTTGGTTCTCTGTCGGATCCGATTCTGGGCCCCCGAACGATCGGACGTGATCAGACGGACAAGGTGGGCTTCACACGATTCCGGGACGATCGTTTCGCGTGCACGCGCCCGGAATCGATCGTCCCGGAATCCGATGGGAAACGGACCAGTGTATGGGGGCCTTTAAACATTTGCCCTTGGTTGCTGTTGTATCAGTTAGGTCACTGTCAGTGGTAAATTGTACTGACTGGAGACTTAGGAGTTTTTTCCTTACACAGTCCATCTGAAAACGCTATGGTTTGTCTTCTGTTTATTAGCTGTAGGATTGCATAAAAGTAAACATGTCAATGTACTTGCTCCTTTGTGCATCAGTCAATAAATATTTGAACTTTATAATGGTATTAAATTGAACTTGTGTTCCTTTTTCTATGGCAACATTTTTGTACTCTATAATTTGTATAACTGAACAGGGTACAGCATGTCTTTAGTCTTCCTTCCTTTCCATTATTAGGGTACAGCATGACCTTCTTGAAAGTAAAGAAAAAATGTAAAAAATGTGTTTGTCTAAAACAATCACAGTACTCCACATTTAGAGGTAGCGGAATATTGTTTTATTGCATAGATAAAACCTAGCTGTATAAAAAAACAAACATGATCCCCCTCAGATGTGAATATATTGTAGAGTTGAGGCCAAAATTATTAGCCCCCCTCT
Source organism: Ptychadena robeensis (assembly GCA_036250615.1). Lineage (NCBI taxonomy): Eukaryota > Metazoa > Chordata > Amphibia > Anura > Ptychadenidae > Ptychadena > Ptychadena robeensis. The sequence goes on from CM070033.1 coordinate 167,447,888, forward strand.
TGATTTCTCCATGAAAATCATTAACAGTGTGTTAAGTGTTTGTTATTTTGGAAACAAATATACTATAGAAAACGTGCTGATGCAAGAATTGCTGAACGATCGCACAACAATCGTTTAGGGATTCAATGTGCACCACCTGTGAGAATCGATCCCAATACGTTGGAGGGGTACCCTCGGTCCCCATACTATAGCTGTCAATATCTGGCCGGGAATACGGGATGTGACGTCACTTCCAGTTTCCAGCGTGACCCTTCTATTTAGCTCCAGCCTAACTAAGGAGGGAGAGGGCGTGTCCCACCCTGCACATTATCTGCACAAGCGTGGTGGGAACTTAGGAGGGAAAGTGATGCCCCCTCCCTCGGTCTGATTTCAAAATCCCAGGAAAAATCCAGGACTTTGTGAAATCAGGATTTGGTTGGGGAAGCCACACAGAAAATGTGACTTTCCCGGCCAAATGGGAGAGTTGACAGGTATGTCCCATACAATGTGAAAGCGATCGAATAGGGAAATCAACATGTCAGATTCCCTGTTCGGTCAACATTTCTTTGGAGTGGGGTCGATCACTCAAGATGGGCTGTGTTTGATTCTTGTCCCCATCTAAAGTAATGGCGATCAACCGGGATTTACAAAAGGTTGATGATGGTTCCCTGTTCAATCGACCTTTCTTTGAGCGGGATAGATACCGCTCAAAGTAAGGGTCTTTTCATTCAATCCCACACAGTGATCGACCATAAGACGTTTAAACTGAAAAACGATCTATGTGTGGGGTGCTTCAGAACTCACAAATGCTATATTAGATGCTCTGAAATATAAAAAAAAAAAGCTAAGAAGAGTTAAGCTGATAAATAGTAATGTAATTCCATAAAAGCTGTTGTAGAGGTAAAGGTCAATGTACCCGGGGGGGGGCCTAGGGAGATCAGCGCCCTGGGCACACCCTCTGACAGACACCCCCCTCAGTCCATAACAGCAGAGTCTCGTCTCACCACCCCCTCGGCAAACATCTCCACTCCCGGGGAGAGAAAAGGGGGGTGTCTCCTCTACTCTTTCCCCAGGCGAGCATGCGGATAGGGGAGAAGACATCTGGGCATCGGAAAAACATTTCTGATGCCCACATGTCACCCCTGACATGATGCTGCCCTGGGCACCCACCCAGGTTGCCCATGACTAAAACCGCCACTGAGTGTACCAATAATTTTGACCATATAGTGAATTTTGGAGGCAATGTGAGGGCAAACAATGTAATTTTTAGACCACCTGGAGCAGGAGAGCAAATTATAGTTCCTGTTGGTTGTCTCAATAAAACCAAACTACTCATCGATTGTATGTCTAGACCATTCTTCGGGTTTTCAGAAGCTCATCTTTTCTTCCTATAAAAACATTTCTAATAGCGGCAGTAACAAAAAAAGTAGTATCCACCCCATTGCTTCTGCCATAGAAACAAAAATACTTTAATTAGAAAGGTAAACCCATGGCATAACCTTTGATTCAAGCATGTAATTTTTTGGAAAATTTGTTTTTGTTGTTTATGTTAAAAATAGAAACTTTAATGTATGATAAAGTGTCACTAACGTCAAAGCTCTGTAACTAGGTTGTTGGAGAAGCCTGAGTCACATTAACACTCAGGTAACCACAGCAACCTTCCATGGCGTGTACAAGATGGTCCACCAGTCTCTCTTCACATAAAATCATGTGTGGTGTAAATAGTAGGGATGCTAAGCGAGCTTAGGGCAATTCATCCATTTATTAATATAATCAAGTTTATCATAGTTGGAGATTGTGCCTTAGCAACCAGCAGACTGCATCCTATATATTGTGTGTAACTTGAAGCACCTCAATTACACAATGTGGAAAAAAACTGATAATATTTATCTACAAATGTAATGTGTTTTTCCTAATTGAATATGATAGTTATATGATAATTTTTCTAATAATTATTTAATTTCACTCCAGGCAAATAAATAAATGGGCACTTGTAATGTATATTTTGGAACTCAAGTGGCCAATGTTTTTTATAGAACTAGCCAAGAGTGATGGCCCATCGATACAGAAGACTCCCTGCCACTTTCCTGTCTTGCTTCTTTGACTAATATAGGCAGGAGTGCACATAACTTGTTTCGTGAGCTCCTCAGATAAGTACCAGGAGATGGTGTTTGGTACTCACTCCTTATGTATGTGGTCTACCTAACTGTCGTACTTATTGTCCTCTAAGTCAGCTTCTTGCATGGCAGATTCTGCTGCAGATGGACCTTACTGTTCCTGATTGAGCCTCCGATTAGCTGTCGTCATCTGGCTTTTGGGTCAAACGTAACTTTCACAGTACAACACTGTTTGAACCCCCAGATCTCAGTATATATCTCAGTATTATACCTCAGTAGTGCAACTTTTCTCTTATCAGATTTTACTGTACATAAGCCTACTCTGATCTTCGTCTCCCAGATCTCCAACACCCTTATAAGTCCAAACTTTATTTAAATTTGTAATACACATTCCCAATTTCATCCCTAACTGCAAACTTATATAGTTATTAAAGTTTCCCTGTGGTTATCCAAGTGACATAAATTGTATATGTTTAACAATAAAGTGGTAATCTCAACTCAATCTGCAATATCAGTTTCAGCCAGCGTGTGTCACTAGAGAGCACAACACAAGCAAGGCTCCCCTTCAGAGAGGAGCAGGGGGTAGGAAGCTCCGTGCATCTCTCCTGAAGTCCTCATCTCCTCCTGTAGTCCACGCTTAGGAAGGAAAATAAAGGTACGCAGAGCTTGGTTTTAGACGATTTTGTGTACCAGCGTACTGCTTATGTGCAACCCTGAATATAGGGTTTTTAAAATGCTGACCCTTTACTCTGTAACCCTTGTTAAGTCACAGTACTTTTTCTAATATAAATTTATATGTATGACCATAGGTTAATTTGAAATATAACCAAGCCTAATGGATAATACTATACAGAATGACATCCTACTGAAAAAGCCTATATACTTCATTGTACACTTTATGGCAACTTTTTCGACATTTTATATTTAAGATATCCTTTCACTAATGATCTTTTAATTTACATCTACAAAAACTAATCATGGAAGTGGTGTCCATGATTTCATGATTTGAATTTTAAATTATTACTTAATCTCACTCATGTTAACCATATAGCCCCCCATACACCTTCAGATTCCTCCATACAACTTTCATGAGACCTACCAACAACTATGTAGTATAGTGACCTCCCTGATAGAATACATAGTGATTGGAAGGTGTAGAAAGGTCCTCCTATTACATGGTTTTGGTAGAAGAAAAGTTGGTTGTACAGAAATTGCATGGTAATTGTATGTGGTGTATGGGGGGCTTTAGAATGGACACTTTGATATGTATAGGAATTCCAGGAAATCGCTAAAGCCCCCCATACACCACATACAATTACCATGCAACTTCTGTACAACCAACTTTTCTTCTACCAAAACCATGTAATAGGAGGACCTTTCTACACCTTCCAATCACTATGTATTCTATCAGGGAGGTCACTATACTACATAGTTGTTGGTAGGTCTCATGAAAGTTGTATGGAGGAATCTGCAGGTGTATGGGGGGCTTAATGCTTTATAAATAACTGTCCAAGAGTGAGGTCCATCCATGGTCCAATTTTGTTTAACTGACTTTGTAAGTCAATTGCAATTTTTTTTTCAAATATTCCCACAACCCTTCTCTAAAGCTCCAGCAGATTATGATAGCTTGCTCAGGGGCTTACAAATTCAACTTGTCAAAAAGATTCAAACAACTCTAATCTCCACCAATTTTAGTGATGATACTATGTCTAACCTCCCTGGCGTTACTGTGTTTTCATGCCAGAAATAATGGCACCGTACGGGAGATTGCACTCACTCTACTCTACCATGAGCCCTCCCCCCCCCTCCTCTCTACCAGGAAAAGGCCAGGAAAAGTGACTCTACCTCCATCAACATGGCGCCATCCCTCTGTTCCTGCGGTGTCACTGATGACACAGAAGACATGGCACTGGAAATGATCAGTGAGCCTGCAGCGATGCAGAATCGCTGTGGGCTCGCAAAGCACAGGCGTGCTTGTCTGATCCCGGTGTGGGCACAGTTTGTTCAGAACAAACTGTGAACGGACTGGTTTCGGGCATAATGCCTAGGAGGTTTAGTGCTATTTAATTAACTCAGCTAGTTGAAATGATGAGCATTATATTTAAGTTGGTTTGGATGCCATCTACAATACAGTCTGTGGAAAGGATTGCCTCTTGTAAATGTCCTGATTATCCCCACTTGGTCTATACCATCCTGGCATTTCAGTATACATTAGAGCTGGGTTCGTTTCTTTAGATATATTTCTGTATCTGAAAAAGTCATAATATCGGTCAGGATTCCATAGTGTCTATGATATGCTGATACATCAACTACGAGTTTTATATAAAATCTTGTGGCAGACGTTATCCTTAATAAAATGGCATTGGACCGGAACGTACTTATTTTACCCTCCAGCTATACTGCTAACCTGAGAAACTTTTGCTGGTTAATGGAAATATGCTAGAATGCATTTGTTCTAGTTTAAGGTTGATGGGAACACAATTATCTAGCAGGCTTCTTATGGTTTTTCAAAATCTCTCTTTTAAAATGCAGTCTGTTTAGAAATGTATTTAGTGTTTTTACGTTTATAATTAAACTTAAAGCGGACCTACCGTCTTGCTTACAGCAGGAGGGGCGATTTTTCTTGAATCATCCCTACCACTGTGTGATGTCCTGCTGCAGCAGTGTTTTGTAAATACTCAACGCAAGGGCACCTGGGATGATGTGACACAAGTATCCAGTCCCGTGGGACTATCTTCGGGATAAAATGTAATGTATCAAAGCTCCATCTAGTGGTAATTTTTTTTAAATTACAGCTCCATCGTCAAAATGTACTATTCCTGAAGTGTGGGCAGAACAACTTCTCTTTGCCATTACTAAACATGCTAGCACCAGGAATGAGGAAGTGAGGAAGGTAAGGCTTGTTCTGATCCTGATCACCTCCCTTCAGAAGGCAAGACTCGTTACACCCATCCTGATGAAGTGACAAATAAGGGTTTGTTTCCACATACGTCGGGAACCCGAAGTAGCACATTGACATTGCCTGCTCAGAGGATGCTGTGTTTACACATTCACCGATGCAGAGGCTCAATGTACTCGATGTAAAGACACAGCATCCACCGAGCAGGTAAGTATGTGCTATGTCGTGACCCCCGCTTTTTATCCAACCCATTGATGTATGCCGTATTGTACCATTGGATTACGAACAAAGGACAAAATATTTTTATACCCAAGCGCCTTCATCTAGCTTATTTTTTTGAGTGGATGACCACTAAAATAAACAACTAAAGGAAGGTAAGTATGTTTTTTTATTCTGTATATGCTTTCCCACATGTAAACTGCTGAAAGATGAATATTATGTCATTATTAGTGTTGAGCTCGAATATTCGAATGGCGAATATTTTTCGCGAATATCGGCAATTCGAGAATTCGCCAATATCTCGAATATGTCGGCGGATATTCGCAATTCCGAATATTCGCAATACGGCCATGTATTGCGAAAATAATATTCGCATTGCGAAAATAAACATAGCATGTGACCATTCATTTTAAAGATTTTTGCGATGCGAATATTATTTTCGCAATGCGAATATGATTTTCGCAATACATGGTCATACCGCGAATATTCGAATTTCCGAATATAGAATCGAATATTAGTAGAATTATTCGCGAAATATCACGAATTCGAATATTGCCTATGCCGCTCATCACTAGTCATCATGTGATATTTTGAGTATAGAACCACTTTAAGTACTTATATGATTTTTTAAGTAACATAAACTACAATCAAAAATATTGTAATCTTATTATATAGCAAAGTGTGTGAATAATTTGGAGGATACATTTCCAGTAAATAACATTATGTTGTAAACTTCAATAACCAGAAATTTGTTTAACTAACTTGAAGGCAAAAAGGCAATCCCTATTTAGGGTGTCACCAGTAGTGATGGCCGAACCTCGGCCATGTCCGTCCGCGAACGGGCGGAGCGGACTTTTAAAAAAGTCAGCCGTCCGCCCGTTCGCGGACAGATTCAAATTCCCCGCCTCTAGGCGGGGAATTTGAATCTGAAAACTCGGATGTGACGTCAGTGACGTCACATCCAGCACCTGGAACGCATAGTTCCTGGTTGTGCAAGCCGGTTTTTCACTGAAAGACCAGGTTCTCTACCCGGTCTTCAGTTAAAACATTCTTCCTGCAGCAGGATCTCGCTGCTAATGATCCCACCGGAGGAAGAATAGAGGGATCCTTCTCGCCGGCGAACAGGGCGGGTCGAACACCCGTACTTTCCGCCGGCGAGGAGGGCAAACATGCTTGTTCGCGGCCAAACTGTCCGCTTTGCGGGCAGTTCGGCCATCACTAGTCACCAGCCACTAAATTTTTTTTCTAGTCCTAACTTTTTAGATTCATTAGATAAAAGCTGCCTTTACACTTTTGAAGATCTTTTGATTATATATATATGTTAAAAGCCATTCTAACTAGTATATTTGAATAATTCCCATTAATATGATTTTCTCTTACAGTCATTCATTTCTGTTGCATTGTCTAAAATATTATTTATGATTATTGAAATATAATTCAGCAGCTCCAACCACATAAGTTGGGCACATAATGAATGCAGAATCAATGAATATGAACAATTATAATACTAACTAAAAGCCTGCGCCACTGTAATAGGACCTACCAGCAGGTCACTTATTTTATGTGTATCTAAAGCTTATATGCTGTTTAAAAAATAAACACATCTCAAGAGAAAAATTAGGTGGTCAGGCCCAGGGGACTTGAGGTGGCCCAGAGCTATTAATGGAGCCCACAAAATTTATAATTTAACAAATAGGAAACAACTTTATTCGTAAATCTAACACATATTGTAGAATAAATACATCCAAAGTACACAATCAAAGTTAGGACACCCAGGTCCTGACAGTGTTAAGCGTCCTTGGATACCATGTGTCCCCCAGCTTGGGTACACAGTGTAGTCAAAGCAAAGTCATACATGTAAAAATATGATCCTTAATGTCAGGGCATCAGAGGGCGGAAACAAGGAGGGGGGCACCACGCTGTCCTATGTGTGCCCATCACTCCATGGTCGCCCAAACCCCCTCAATGCGTTTTGGCCCAGGTGTCTGGTCTCCTCAGGAGGGGATGATAGATTGGATCGATGCTGAGAGTTGATACCGGTAGATACAGTCTAAATAAATAAAAACAATGTTTTTAGAGTCACACTAATACGTGCCATTACTTCAAAGTGGTTTCTTACATAGTTATAACGGTACAAATAGTAAGGTATTGCAGGGTTATCACAGTGTGAAGAACCATATAATAGTTGTGCATACAATTACACACTACAAATGGTGTTACACTTGTTATAATGCAATCACATCTTTAAAAACAAAAAGAAAACATTTCCTCCAAAGGGGTAAATGTTGTAGCTCTGTAGTTACAGGGGGCATAATGTCTCTACCTGCTGGTTGTTATGCATTAACTTAACCTTCCCCTTATTGATCACTCTGTTCTCCTGGGTTCTAGTGACCCAATTAAATCCTGGTCAAGCTTAGGAAGATGAAAACAAGGAAATAACATACTGTTGAAGCTGTTAGGAGGGAATAATGTCCCAAAATTCAACCATTTCGATTATTTCGAGTTAATTGCAAAGCCCCTGAACAAGGTATCATCACCAAACTTCTCTCTGGAAAATGCTTGCTCACTCCCTGTCTGCTCACCTTTTATCAATTCAGGCCTAGAGCTCCCTCTAGCAGACTCCTCCAACACTGCAGACTGAGCATCACAGCAGGGCACTACCTCCCTACACTACCACAACCCTTTTCTATATCTTTAGCAATTTTGGTGATGGTTAGTGATGGTGTGAACCCGGAATTTGATGTTCGCGAACGGCGGACGCGAACATTCGCAAAAGTTTGCGAA
>CM070033.1:167457692-167467720 GCA_036250615.1 Ptychadena robeensis
TCACTATGTATTCTATCAGGGAGGACCCGGCACTACATGGTTGTTGGTAGATCTAATGGACATATATGGAGTGATCTAAAGGTGTATGGGGGCTTAAGGTAGGTGTGCACATCCATTGGTGTGATCTGTCAGCTTGTGTTGCATTAAAATCATCACAGAGCACTGCCTGACATTAACACAAAGTAAGCCAATGTAAGTATGGGTGCACTCATTGAAAATGTATTGATTCCGTTGAAACGCCATGGTATGCATTGTTCAATGCGTTGATCAATCCGTTTATGGTATAAAAGCAAACACAAAAAATAACGGATAGTTCACAAATGAATCCCTTAACACATCCCTGATGGATCCCTAACGCATGGGTTGCGTTTATTGGATCCGTTAACGCAGCACATCCTTTACGCATAGTGGAGCCTAAGGCAGCGGTTCTCAACCTGTGGGTCAGGACTTCCTCAGTGGTCAAACGACCATTTTAAAGGGTTGCTGCATTCACTGAAAGCATCAGAGCTTCTATAAACAAGCAGCAGTGTAGATGACCTTAAGCGGGGGGGGGGGGAAGTTAAGAGAGAGAGTGGGACATTACTCTCCCTCCTAAGTGGGGGTTTCCACTGGGCTTTGTGATCTGTCGGGACCCCTACGTCAAGCACAGTGCTTGGCGGGAGTTCCGGAAAGTGTAGTAAGCTATTTCGTTATAGGATCTTTACAATTGTTCAAAAAACTGATGGTAAGGCTGACTCTTTAACCCAAAAATTTGTTTATCTACTGCAATTCTGTTGTGTTGGATTCATGGTTGAGGCCATTTATTTGCATCTCTGTGTTGATGGCCTTCTCTACGTCTTAAACAATTGTGGGGAGGTGACCCAGGCAGTAGCAGGCCCCATTGAGATGGAAGGAATAACTAGGGGGAGCTCTGGGACAGAGGACATCAAAGAGAGAGGTCCAGGAAGTTTGGCACCTTTAGCCAGAGACAGTTGTGAGGGAGACTTGGTCTCTGTGGAGGGCAGTGAGATACCCCGGCCTTAAGAGGAATGTGTGCGGAGCGTGCAGGTGGCTCCTAGGCAAGACAGCCTGCGTCCTTTTTACAGGCCCTCACTCTGGGAGAGTCCCAGTGTGAGACCTGACTGGCTGCTGCATGCTGGACTGAGCCCTGGACTGCTGTCCTAGCCTTGGAAAATACTAGTGTACCATGAACAAAGATGACAAAACAGACTTTACTTCCAAAGACTGTGCACTGTTATTTATTCCAAAAAAGTTGCCCAGTTGTATTTATATAATGTTCCAGTAAAATTAATCTGTTAATCGCAAGTGGTATGTGTGTCCTGTGTTCCTTGGGCCTGCTTTCCTACATTATACTAATGTGATATGGTTCAAATGGGTGGCTGCAGAATAGGAGCAGTCCTGTTACCTTAGATTCATCATCATTTCCTCCAAATATAGATAAAGGGTCCTAGGCATCACTGGATGCAAAACAATACATTTTACCCGTCACTTGTAATAGCCTTCATTTTTTGCTTGGATGATCTTCTTTTTAGGCTCCTCACTTAAGCAGATTATATATCATCTATCCTTATTATATAAAGTACAGTGCAATCAGTCATTCAAGACAGAGAACGGAACGGTTTCACGTCTAGACCATCTCATTACTCATAGACTTTATTAAAGCTTTTCTTTTTCATTTTCAACCACCTGAAGATGTGACTCACAATGGTAGAATAATAACATTATTTCTCAGATATACAGATATTTCATTAAAATTCAGTGTGCAGTGTTTACCATGTTTGCATATTAGCATGTGTTTAGAAGGCGTCATTATTATTCATATGACCATCAGCATCTTCAATACTTAAGATCATCACACCTTTATATCTCTCTGCATATGTAATAAGGCCCTGTCCTATATTTTTTTGAAACACCAAAATAGGTCTTATTTTCAGGGGGATGTCTTATTCTGATCACTCTGTGCCATTCATTGTCCCCTTTGATCACTCTGTGCCAATCATTGTCCCCTTCTGATCACTCTGTGCCATTCATTGTCAATCATTGTCCCCTTCCCCTTACTGACGCACTTTTTTTGTGTTCTACAGGTACGGCCAGGTAACAGACTCCATTATGGCAGGGATCAGCAGCTTGCTTGTCCTTCATGGTGCGGAGGCGCGGGCCTTTGTAGTCACTTCCTGCAACGCTCTGCACTGCAGCCACCCCTAACGGAATCACAGGGAGGCACACAGTTACCCATTGCACCACCGAAATGGGAGATTAGGGCAGGGGCAGGTATTGGTGGGTGTCTTATTTGCGGGGTTGGCTCAATTCAACGTTTTGAGCAAAAATCGGGGGTGGTTTATTTGATGGGGATGGTTTATTACAGGGTAACACCAGATATCCAGTTAATATGCTTTATTGGATAATCCAGAAAACAAGTCAAGGGTCATACACATAGGTCAGTCCAATAAAGTATGGTTGAAGTTGAGTGTTTTTTTCTCTCTCTGAATGTGCACTTATATACACAATGCAGTCTCTGTCTCTGGGTTACACTTATGAACATTCCTTGACTTCATTTTTATAGCCCTTTCATATTTCATAAGAGGCTCAAGAATTCAAACACAATATCAGAGACAAGGCAGCAGAGGTGACAAACACACATTGCAAGTATAGAAAAACATTATTCAGACCACACAGACCGCACAATCTGCAAGTCCATGTTTAAATACAATAAAAGTATTAACCAGGGTACAGACGGCTCGATATTGGAGCCGTTCGAGGTTCCCTGCAGCAGCGTGATGACCTCATAAGGCTGCTGTCAGATATCAGAGGAGCTGGGGGCACAGCCCTGCGGTCTCCATGTAAAGCAACGGACGTCCAATATCCCTGTTTTCGAGCAGGATTGAGTGGTTCCGGTCAAAAACAGGGATGGCCACAGATGATATGGGCCAGATAGATGGCCATGAGTGTGCATGACAATCGAAGGGACCATTGATCTGGCCTATATCTACAAGTGTGTACCCAGCTTCACTGTTATGCATGGCCATCTGAAATGGCATCCGCAAGCTAACACAGGTAATATAGCACTGCTCTGAGTGGTCAAGTCCAAAACATTGATTTAGTTTTACAGTTTTATGTATTGTATGATTTAACTTCGACTTTAGTGGTGGATGACTTGACAAACTCTTAAGTTGTTAATGCCCTTGTACAGAAAGATAGGCAGGAGACATGGTCAGATACATGCCAGTCAGTCAGGTCAGGGCAGGCAGAGTTCAAACAATCTTAAAAATCAGGCAACATAGATGTTTGCACAAAGGCAAGAACACCCAAGCACACTGCTATACAGAGGACTATAACAGGCACTGGTGTGCATGACAGATCCTCATCAAATGGGAAACTGCCCAATCACGCTGCACTACAAGGTTGGTAAACACCTGGCTGGAAAATCTGCTGCAGCTAATTGGGCCACAGGTATTTTAAACTGAACATATCCTGTCCTGTGGCAGGTCAGCAGGGCCCCTGGACTGTACTATGCTTAACACATCTATATGGCCTCTGGGTATGCAGTTTTGTCCAAACAGTAGTCCGGCCAGAACGGATCCCACCACCAGAGCAGGACATTCTTTGGCCATGCTGCCTGCTGCACATCCCTGGGGTTACCAATGTAGGACACTCAGCAGGGTCATTACCTTACAGTGCAATTTCCTTTAGATCTTCCTGATTGGATACAGAATGATTAAACAGTTTAGAAAGGCAAAATAAACATTAAAGCAAAAATGTTACAGTCAGATTGTAAAATGTATGGTGACCTTAGCACACATGGACTACTACGGTGTACTTGAGACTAAATGTGCATGTTAAGGGACCTTTTACACTAGCAGCATTACCACATGGTACACAGCTTGCCATAGAAAACCAGCTGTACCTTTCACACTTGCATGTGTTGCATTAACACACAATGCAGTGCATCAACACATAAAGCACTGCAGCATACACTAGTGTGCTTTTTACTGGCTTATATGCATAAGTGGTAAAGTTAGCCCAGGCATTCTCAGAGAATAATGCAATGTGGCTAGCGTAAAAGAGCCCAGGTGATCCGTATGAAATAGACAGGCATGTGTACTGTAACGCACATTGACCCATTGGGCAGCATATGTGAATGTGTAAAGTTAGACTTGCGAGTAGGTGTGAATGGGCCATTAATGCTACTGCAATCATTTATTTTTGGCCCAGATCTCAGAGAAGTTTACAAAAGCATTGCAAAATTATGAACATCAATCAAGGAACACATTTTGCTATCCAAGGTTTGGATTGTGCCGAATTTTTAAGCCCTCCATAGATGGGCCGATTCCCGGCCATAGTTGTAGCAGACAAACCTGCGTGCTCGCTCCCGCCGAGCACATAAAGGTTGGTCTGCCGCAACTATGAGGGAGCCCACTTTGAGTTTTGTTGAAAAAAAGCCGGCACACGGATCCGTCCTGCTGGTTTTTTTCCTGTCCTACTGTGCTGTGGGCTGTTAACTCGGAGGGGAAGTCTCCTCCCCCCTCCGATTTAATTGGCTACAGTCTGACAGGAGTCCCGTGTGTTAGTGGAACACACAGGATTCCTGTCCTCGCTGTAGCAGACTGCTCACAGCATGGTGACATCACCACGCTGTGAAGAGTCTGCTAAATGTCGGCCATAGATCGGGATGTCTATGGCCGGCTTTAGGCACATTTGGGTAGGTCCACCACTCTGCCTTCCAGGTCTCTTGGGTAAACTTGTAAAAACAAAGTGATATAGGATATCTACTGATTTTTTTCTATACCACCAAAGGTCTTAAACAATTAAAATTAAAAATCTATCTATTTGTTATTGTGAAATGACACCCCATACTACTTTTTATTTACTTTTTAAATTAGCTTTTTATTTCCAATTCAGAGTGTTTAAAAGAATGCATCCATAACATACCACTAGACATGCATTTTCTCTTTCTGCGTGTAATCAAGAAACTGGCTGGCAGATTGCACAGCTAAAGTTTGCACCACCCATTGGCCATTTAAGGCCCCCACACGCACCGAGTGGGGGCTGACAGAGCTGGTGTGATCAGCTCTGGTGTGCAGCGTGATGACGTCATCACGCTGCATTGCCGAGCTGTAAGCATCAGCGGGCACCCTTTGTGTGCCGGCCGTTAGCTTCAATGAAGATGCCGGTCTTCATTGAAGTTAATGGCATCGGCCAGAGAACATCGGACATGTCGAGCCTGCCACACCCTTAAGCCTGCCATACACCCACAAAGAGCGGGCCGATTTTGCCGCCGACCGACGGCCGTGAGGGCGCATGCCCATCGGTCGGCGGCTAAATCGGCCCGCTCTTGGTGGGTGTATGGCAGGCTTAAGGGTGTGTGACTAGGGTAATTTCCATCAGGGAGTGGCGTATTGGGATATGTAGATTGTATAGTTACTTTGAAGGAATAATATTTACCATTGCTGGGCTATCTAGGTATAGATCTATGGAGGTTTCAGGGATCAGAAGCCTAAGGTACAGTTTAAATGCTTTTGAGAGCTGGCAAGAAAATAGATTCATGGTCATGTGGCCACCACAGAAATGGTCACCTACAGGGCATTATTAGTCAGGAAGCCAGCATTAAACATAACCGTATATTCTAAGTGCGTCTCTTCCATCGATCCGTAGAATTGATGTATTTTAGAGCACAGTGTGGTTTGCAATTTTCATTTCGTGGGATCTTTTTCAGGATAGATTATTTTTTTCGTACATCTATATCCACCTTGCTACCTAGCAACCAGACAAAGAGGAAGTACACAGCTGCCCACTCAGGATGTTTTTTTCTCTTACTAGATGTATCTTCTGCAACGCAGGTAACAAGTGATATCAAAGTATCAGGGAAATAAATGGAATCTGCTGGTTTCAATTTATACAGTTATAGGTTGTTTCAGCTGCATACTTCAAAAAAATAAAAAATCAAACTAATGAAACTTTTTTTCTTACTTTAAAGTACATTTGTACTGAGGTAATATGGAGGTTGCCATTACCAGCTATTTGTGCTAAATGCTGACTTCATAGGAATCTTATTAATCCATAGAGATGGATGTGAAATTTAGACTTTGGGAGTTAATTGCAAAGCCTTTAAACCAAGTTTCATAGAAAATTATTGTTCTTGAATATTTAGTCTTTGCATACATTTGGTTTGAAAATTTGACTTGACATTGAATTTAATTGATCCAAAAACTAGAACAAAACTTTCTTTTTAACCCCTCTTTACATCTGCAGCAATTCTGGAAATTTACAATGTTCAGGGACTTTGCAATAACTACCACAGTCAGCTAGTAAAATAAAAAACAAATCGAATATCTCTACTGATCTGCTCAATTCTCTTATGCTGGGTATACATGGTTTGATTTTTCCATTTCATCAATTAAAAAAAAATTATATGTTTAAAAATCTATTTAAAATTTTTCAAAAATGCTTTTTTTTTCTTAAAATGTTTAGAATCAAAATTTAATTGGATCCAAAAATTGGATTGAAATTGAAAATGAAATCAATCGAGCACTGTCGGACATGTTGGTAAATATCAATCTATTGTTTTCTAGGTATTTGTGTGTATTTATCTCCAATGGTACTAAGGAGCATTTGCACAGGGATAAGTAAAGGAATCCATCTAACTAACAAAATGTAATATGATGGAATTTAACCTTCTGGGCAGTTCACCCGTGGCACACTTTTTTAAACATTTATTTTAATTGTATTGTGTATTGTATCTGCCGTGAGTTTCTGCACTCTTTTGGCCCCCGAACCCATCCACATGTGCTGTAAAAAAGCGACTCCACCTCCACTACATGGAGGACATTGGCCCCACCTCTCCACTACCCCTCTGGCATCATATAGGACCTCATCGGGGTGGAACCGGAAAGATCAGCAGGTCTGCCGATGCCTGCCGTGAGCTCGGTGTGAGTTTTAGAACCAAACCAACTCAACAATAGTTATCTCAACTAACCAACTAACTAACTAACTAACTAACTTAAGCCCCCCATACACGTTCCGATTATTCTCCTGACCGATTTTTCGTCCGATCCTGTCACCCGATTTTCACCTAAAATGTTATGGTCGGTCGGTCGGCTGGCACGAAAAATCGGAATTCGAATTATCACCGATCCATCAGCCCGACCCTATTTATTAACAGCAGATCGACTAAAAATTTACGGACAGGTCCGAAGCGGTCCCGATCGATTTTTCGCCCGATTTTGAGAAATCGGGATCGGTCGGGTACATAATTCCGAATCCGATTAATCTCCCAATCGATTAATCTCCCGACCCAATCGGTCGGTCGGGCAAAATTCGTACGAAAAATCGGAACGTGTATGGGGGGCTTAACTCATAGTTAATGATTGTATTTTAAGTTTTTAAAAAAAGTTTTTTTTTCTCTCTCTCTCTGTTTCGGGACCTTTGGCTCGGGGTGAAAAAAACTTACTTAATCAGTACTCGAACTTGGTGGCTGGCAGGTGTAATGTACCTCTTTTGGTACAGAAATCTGGATTAACACTGGACTGCCAGGGTGGTTACATTATTATTACCTTTCTGGCACAGGAAACAGGACTGAATCGGACCACCAAGGATGTTAATTCTTAGTTCAGGTCAGTCAGGGAGCAGAGCAGTATTGGGGTGTGAGGTCCAGGAGGTGTTTGGGGGAGGGAGGAAGGGGGGTTTGAGTGGCAGGTCCAGGAAGGGGGAGCCCATAAAAAATGTGCTATATTTCCAGCTATGCCCCCGCATGAAGGGTCTATAAAAGCTAGATGCTCCAACAACTAATAGTATGTACCAACATATTCTGCTACATCACGTCCATCATTGCCATGGCCAACTTTAAAATGACTGGATATGAAATAGTGCTTAAATTCATTTTAAAAAATACGATTTTAGATCTATAATTGCAGCTAACATTTTATTGATTTTTTTAAGCATAGTAAGTGTGCTGATCCTAAACCAGTAAGACCAAGAAAACTGACAGTGCAACAGAAGCCATTACAATCGCAGCGTTAAAAATACATTGTGTCGTATATTGTTTTTTTAGACATAACCAGATGTTTTACAAAGCTCAATACCCTGGTCACCTGCATTCCTTTTTATTCCATTGTCATTCGACTACAAGGAAAGAATATATAATTATATGGAAATGTTCTAAGGAGTAGAAATTACCTTGTAATAATATCTGCCATATCTCTCTCCGCCGTCTCTATTATTGTACACATAGCATTTATTGCCGCAGCTTACTGCTAACATGGTATCATTATGAAACGAGGAAACTTATTTATTTCAGCTCTGCACTGGACTGAAAACTTCACAGCATTCCAAACCAATAATTAATTTTGCAAGCGACTATTAAGATTTTGTTCTGCGACATCACTTTTTACACATGCTATATGTTTAGCAACTAAAAAAAAAGAAAAGATGAAACAGAAATTATTATATAAGGTTCTGTGCTTCACTCTCCTCTTAAAACTACACTCCGGTATTGCATAGTGGCTGTAGAATCAAAGTGGAACTAAAGCTAAACAACAGAGATGCTTGAAATGAAGTAAATTCGATTCAACTTAAATTCATTTTCTGCAACAAATTTCCGTTGCGAATTTTCGACTTTTCATGCAAATTTGGGTTTTTATTTTCTAAATTAGTTGAGTCTTCATGTAATAGGTTGATTGCTAAGTTCGGAACTTTACAAAATTCACAATGACTATATTTGCATGTCAATGTATAAGTGTGAACCCAGCCTGAGATATGGCTGTGCAAGTGCTCTTGCTGTGTCTATAACTGCCATGGGCAAACTAAGGCCTGGGGTCAAAACCGGCCTTTATTCTTTTAATTCGGCCCTTTGTCACCTTGGTATAAAGACCCCCTAGCTCCCCTCTGCTCCTTCCCTAAAATAAGAGAACATAATGCCTAGAGGATGAAAAGCCTCTATTTAATAATATTGTTTTAAATCTATTTTCTTTTTTTTATTTCCTAAGAACACCTATGCCGGGCAGCCCTTACAGGCTCTTGCTTCAGCCCTTCTGTCAAATGTAAAAAAACATCTGTCCCACGAGTCAAAAAGTTTGCCTACCCCTGGTCTATAAACACTTAACCTCCCCCCCCTATATATTTTTGTGGAATTTTTGATTTATACAATATCAAATTAAAGGGATTTTACATAAAATTAGAAAAATGGGAATGGGGTGGGAAGGGTAAGTGAGGGAAAATAGTGTAGCAGTGGCCAATAATAATAATAAAAAAATTAGCAAGTAGACGGACAATATGCCAGTATTTGAGGTTAGAAACTGAGAACAGAAGGGTGACTATAATCGGATCCATGGCTCCAGAGTTGATGATAGGTATTGTTATTAGTGATGGCGTGACCCCTGCCACAAACCTGGACTTTGCATCTGTCACTGTTTCTGAACTCACTCCCTAGAGGGGGGTCTTGGAGGATTTCACCGGTCTCAGTTCTCAGGTGAGGTACCTTGTGCGTTAAGTCCTGGGGGCAACCGTAGTTGGGTATCCAAAAAAAGAAAGTTTTTCATACGACAAATTATTCAACCGATCGCTTTTGGTCTGATCACTATGAAGCAATCGCCTTCTTATCTGGGGTGTGCCAACATGGCCAACACACTCATTAAGGTGTTCGCTTCATTGTGATACGCAAGCCCCTTCACCACGACAAGGTAGCGCTCACGAAAGGGAAGTGGCACATGTATGTGCCTTTTTTAATGCAGCCACAGCCAGAGGCCAGAAAAATTAGGCAAGTACACTTGCCATAAAAATGCAGGTACAACATCATCGTCATCACACCGCACCTCCATGTGTGTAATGCTACCTGTCAGAGGCATGTCCATGTCACCTACATGCTCTGGCAATAATGGTTGCGCATCACTCATCTCCTCTTCAAAAGGATGTGAAAACAACTCCTCTGATCCTCTGGTCAAATGTAGCAGCTGTGGTGCTAATATTGGTGGCGGGCAGGTCAGTGGCAACTTGAGAGGTGTCAGCAGCCGAGCATGCGGAGGATGGTGTGTCCA
>CM070033.1:167467820-167481621 GCA_036250615.1 Ptychadena robeensis
CCTGCAATATTTATTAATACCCTACAATAGGGTGAAAAAAATCCCCTGGGGTTACAAAGTCTCTGATCTAACTCCCTTCACTCTCTCAATCAGCATGTGAAATGGCGTCTCTCCTTGCTGTGCTATAGGGGGTGGGATGGTCCGTGAGGTGGTGGGTGCTGATTGGCTGGATTATGCCTGCTGACTGTGACTCACAGGGTCAAAGTTTATTCAATGCAAAAACATAGGGGGCGGGTCGAACATCGCCATATGTTCGCGAAATAGCGCGAACATGCGATGTTCGCCGCGGATAGTACGCCGGCGAACAGTTTGGGCCATCACTAATTGTTATCAGCATTTTGTAATCTCTTCCGTCATATGAAGCCTATCCACCAATAAAATCCATTCAAAGATAAAGGAGATAGTTGTGGACTTCCAATATTTTGTAAATAGGCATTTTGCTGCATTTAACAGGTGTGGGAGTAAGGTATGTTTGTATGCGGATTTAGACAAAGGAGCATACCTGTCAATGCCTATCTCTTGCACCTGGGTGCACCGCACATACTGGGGTGAAGCAGGGGACAATAATGATCTCACCCCTCCGTTGCCACGGACTCCCTCCAGGCCTCCACGGGCATACATCATCCAAGGGGCAGCCATGCCTCACGGTCCTCACCTGCAACAGCGGCTGAGCGGGCTTTCTTCCTTTTAGCAGGTCCTTGCGCACATCCCTCAATAAGGGTCCAAGACACATCAGATTGGTGTAAATACATTGCCCCTTTATTGCAGTACCATCACAGTGCCAGTTACACTCCAAGTTCTTCCTGGGAGCCATCAGCGAGCAGTATCTGCTGGTAACATTCTTTACCCTAGCCTTCCTCACCCAAGTGACTTCTCCTAGGCTAAGACTGCCCTTGCCCCCCAGCGGGGTGAACAAGGGTGAGGCCTCAGTTACATCTCAGTGTAGGCCTGGTCTTCGGATCCGCAGACCTGGGGCCTGCTCCCACTGGACCCAGTACATGTCTGCTCTCTTCTCCTCTGCTGCTAAGAAGACCATATTTACATAAAGCACTAAACTTATATAAGCTCCTTTTCTCCTCCCAGATGGCTCACAAGTGCACAACATCACATGTTCAGTTTCTGCCAGCACATTCCTTAAATTGATAAATTGATCTCACTCCTAACTCCAGCAGGAGTCCAATCTACCTCCCACATGTAACCTGCACAAACACTTAAACTGACATTTTCATGGGGATACAGTTAACCCCTTAATGACCATGGTACAGTACACTTATTCTTTAGTCCACCTTCCTACAGTAGCTGGTTACCTCTAGTAAGAGCTTATCTCCAACACAAATGGAAAATTACAGAGTCCCATCTATTACACCACACCTGGTCTCTATAACACCATGTTAAGAACTTGAAGTTCAACTCTGCAGTTAGTGCATTGACTAAACGTGTGTTAATGAAAGAGTTTTGCAGCAGTCTGCAGCAGCTAGTGTGGAATTAAGGCCCGATCACCATTTCAGGAGATTAACTTACCCTTTTAATTCGTGTTGGACAAAGCATGTTCAACAAGTCTCCAATCATTAGAGAAACAAGACTTTGCTTTCATCATGAGTATAAAAATGTAGAAGCACTGCTAAGGCAATTAGAATATAAACATTTACATATTTAAATATTCTAACATAATGCGGTTTCTCTTAGTACAAAGCTTAGAATCTGCATATTTGCTGCAGTCCACCGTTGACTTGCTGTCTTGTGTACAGTGCTCACGGGGAGTATGCGATGAACGTAAAGTAAGTAGTGTAGGTGGCGAGATAAATTTGTCTTCTCATGTTTATTTCATGACCTGTATCGTTCATCAAATCCCCAATGACAATATTAGCTAATTTAGATTCTCTAAGGTCAGAAATTCAAAGTATAGTCTTCAAACAATTTTCCAATCAAGTTTTTAATGCGTTTTGGCAGCAGTTCTGTTAATTAGAAAAGGAGCCCGATCGTTTGATTTTCAATGTGACAGCCAGATTGTCTTTATGAATTAGCATAGACAATTGATGTTGTAACACTGTTAAGCCCAAAGGGAGACTGCTAATCTTTTTTTGTATTCTAATTACTTTCTTGTTGCTGAAGGTATTACATCTGCGATCTCAAGGAGCCGGATACATTTCCTCCCGGGCTCCGCTAGTTGCTAAGTGCAAACTCTTCCTTGCGGCCAATAAAACATGAATAGTGTTAAAGTGTCATTACAGATCTTCAAAGTCTTGCTATCAGACCACGGGCTGTGCCGGAGGGGCGAGCTTTGTTTTCATGTGTTGGGAGAACCAAACTGATGTGACAACCAGCTACTCCGAATGATTTAACAGTTTGTACCGAAATCTCCTTACATTTGCATGGCAGAGCCCAATTATGTTTTTCCTCTGAAAGCCTTCAGAACCTTAAAGAAAACCTTTGCTGAAACATGTCAGCTACTATTGGTGACCCGCTTAGGAAATGCTAGTTGGCCAGCTCTGGCTTCAGTAATATATGAGTTACTGGCTAGGACAAAGTCCAGGAAAAGTCAGAACGGCTGATCTCAGCTAGGGCCGCTGTCAGGGGGCACTCCCATCCTGGGCCCAACCATCTAGGGGGTTCATGATCCGCTGCCCGGTCCTGTGTTCCCCATCTTGCGTGCTGGCTGACAGCAGCCTCCAGAGGGAAGAGACCTGCAGCATTACTCCTTTACTTCCCCCATCTCCACCCCGATGTGATGTGGCCGAAGTAGCTGGTGACGTGGCATGTAAATTGATGACAAGGGACATCTTGTGGCTGAAGTGGATATTACAGATTGAGTTGAGATTAAAGTTGAGATCGAACATAATAAATAGCTGTACAAACTTTATCATGTATACACTACTGTAAAAGGTTTAATTGTTAAATAGTTTGTTTAATTTGTATAAAATGTATGTCATATGGTTAACTGCAGAGAAACATTAACCTTGTGGGCGTTTCACCGAGGTCAAGATTTCTGTACCAAAAGCGCTACACTGTTTTTCATTAAAAAAAATGTTGTAGGCCTGTAACTTGCCAAAATATGTCCAAACAAGGGTCTAGTAGACATTCTTAATATATTAAAGTATTAAATGCTTGCATATTTTTAAAAAATTACCTCCATTGATCTCCTGTGATCGGAGGTGTCTTCGGTGGCATCATGCGGTGCTGCAATAAAGACGGGGCATTCCACAGCTTCAAATCAGCACCACAGGGGCTCCACTCAAATAGCAAAGAGTGGACACTGTCCCATTCATCTTTTTCCCCACTGCGGATGCACGTTCACCATGGGAAAAAGCAGTTAACTTGGGATGAAGGCCCAGGAGGTTAATAACTATGAAAGGTTGTAGTTAGGGGTGTCAAATTGGGAAATGTAAAGTACTAATCCAAAAAAAAAGATGGTGTTGGAGATCTGGGGGTTAAAGGTCAGGGTAGGCATATGTTAAGCAGGGTACAAACGTGGAGATATGAGCCAAATCGATGGTTGTTTCCAGTGCCATGCGTGCTCATGGCCATCTATCTGGCCCATATCATATGCCCCCATCGCTGTTTTCGAGCGTAATCCCGCTTGAAAACAGCCATATCGGACATGACCGTAAATACGGCCGATGTCCGATGCTTTGCAAAGTTTTACCTGAGCTGGGGAGAGAGCAGAGCCGTCTCCCCGGCTCTGCCGATATCTGACAGCAGCGTGAGGACGTCATCACGCTGCTGCAGGGTAAATCTGTACCCTGCTTAAGAGTAAAATCTGACAAGAGAAAAGCACTGTTTGGCTGCTGAAATATGAGATCTGGGGGTTCAAACAGTATTGTACTGTTGATGGCGACAGCTAATCAGAGGCTCAATCAAGAAGGGAGGTTCATCTGCAGCATCTACCATGCAGGAATCTGACGCAGAAGACAGTGGGGAAGACAGCACATATGGGGTGAGTACCAAACACCATCAACTGGAACACGATCAACTCAGAATGAGGGGGTGGTGGGAGCTGGTTAAAGAGGTAGTGGAAAGCATCCCTTGCAGCCCTCAGACCGAGGAGGGTATGGTAGTGGTAGGGAGCCCCAAAAATTACCTAGTATATGGCCCCAAAAATTCTGATGGCGGCCCTGGTCTCAGCACTTGTACTAGGATAGCATTATAGCTTCTCGTTTTGCAGATCGGCCAGTCAACAAACATATTCAGAAAGAAAAAAAAGGGGCTTGCCAATGGCATCCTGAATTTCATAATTTTCTCTGGACAGCGTTTAGAAAGGTGCCGCAGTACACAAAGTGGGGAACACACATTATGATACATTCCTGTTATTCTCCAAAGTATTTTTGTTTTAGGCTTGATTTATTAAAGCAATTTAGTATGTTCATTAAGCAAAATGAAACATCACTCTGATTAATTTGATATTTCCTTTGAGGTATATTTATTACTATAGCCATTGTCAGTAGGCTGTAAAGTTCGAGGGCTTGGGGGAATCTGCAAGAAAGAAGAGATTGTATAGCTGAGGAAAAAAGTCACCGTCTAAAGGCCCCCATACACCTTACAATCTTACCATACAATTTTTGTACAATCAACTCTTCTTATACCAAAACCATGTAATATGAGAAACTTTCTAAACCTTCCAATCACTATGTATTCTATCAGGGAGGACCTGGCACTACATAGTTGTTGGTAGATCTAAAGGAAATTGTATGGAGTGATCTAAAGGTGTATGGGGGGCTTAAGAGTATTCATCCTGTAGCAGCTAAGTGGACAGGTGTACGTAGAGGGTCCCCATCTCTAAAAATCCTATTTAACTAAAACAGTCTAAATATCACTTCAACCATAAATGTATTGGGGTTGTCTGGGCGGTCTGTTCTTTCAAACAGAAGTAAAGAGTGTCTCCTTACACTAGATTGGTTAAGTTTCAGTCTGTATAAAATTTGCATGAATTTGCTTTCTGAAGGTAGCCATAGATGAGGCGATTCTCCCTTGATAGATGAAGGACAGACTGCAATGTGATGATGTCATCATACTGCAGCTGGCCCCTCAGCTGATTGGTGGGTACCCTCTAAGTGCCGACCGATCTCATCCAAAGTAATGGGATCGGCCGGCAATTTACCGGCATGTCGGATCACCATGCAATCCAACATGCGGCAGATTCCTGGTTGATCTTGCCAGGTGGATCACTGGTCGATTGGCAGGAACGTCCATGTATGGCTACCTTAATGTTGAAATGTATGCATCTCATTGACCATCTTGAGGGGCCAGTATGGAGTGTTTTTCACTTGCTAATTTAGGCACTCTGAGAAGTTGCATTTTTCATTGGCAATTGGTATAGATTATTTTAACATATATTTTTTAATATTAAATTATAAATAGTGATGGCCGAACATGGATGTTCGCACTCCTTCTAGCCGGCGAGCAGTGCAGGTGTTCGACCTGCCCCGTTTGCCGGCGAGAATGAGTTTACTATTCTTCCACCGGCAGGAAGAATTAAGGCCCCCATACACGTGTCGGATTCGCACCAGATTCCGTCACGATCGATTCCGGGCGCGTGCACGCGAAACGATCGTGCCGGAATCGCATGCAGCCCACCTTGTCCGATCGATCAGGTCCGATCGTTCAGGGGCTCAGAATCGGATCCGACGGAGAACCAACATGTTGGTCTTTCTCATCCGATTCTGCCCGGATCAGGGGGAGTTGCCATTTGTGAGGTGGACAATCGGACACGGATCCGTCCCGGAATCCGTTGGACAAGGTGGTATGCAGCGATGGATTCTCTTAATTGGCCGATTGATCACACTTGCGATTCCCGGCAGAATCGCCGGAATCGATCGGATGATGAATCGATTGGACATGGAATCCGACACGTGTATGGCTAGCTTTAAGGAGCAATAAGATCCCGCCGGAGGAAGAATCTTTTCACTAGAGACTGGGTGTAGAACCCAGTCTTTCAGTGAAAGATCGGCTCTGAAAACTGGAAGTGACATCACATCCGGCAATCAGAACATTACTTCCAGTTTTCCCGATTCAAATTCCCCGCCAACAGGTGGTGAATTTGAATCTGCGATCTGACTATTTTAAAAGTCCGATCTGCCTGTTCGCAAAGCGAACCTGCCCGAAGTTCGGCCATCAACATTATAAAAATTTTTTTTGTTATGCACATAGTGTTTATAAGAATATTATATCCAATATATATGATATAAAAAAACATATTGAGCTTGTGTCATTCATTGACTTGTTGATGGAAGGCATTCTCATCAGCTTTGCCCATGTCATGGGCATTCCTTCCTTGGGAAAAGGAAAATTCACTGAGCTATTCCTTCTTGACTGATATTTCACCTTTCTAGGTAAACAGTCTAAACTTCAGAAGCCAGAACATCCAATACATTTGCCTCTAAATTGGCAATCTTGAACTTCTGATATTTTATAATATTACACATCAAGTATCCGTGAGAACAGTAATTATCAGGGGTGAAATCCCAGGGCAGGGTAAAATGCAAGCTGAATTTCAATTCTTAAGGGCTGAGCAAATGAATAAAAGAACACACACTAATATTCCAGAGCACAGATAATACCAAGAACGTTAGAAATAAAATCAAAGTCTCGTTTTCTGTTACATAGGGTGACCTGATTTTTTTGGTATATGAACTGGGACTGTAAGTAAACTTTCCTCTGTGCACTAACACCAGAAGCTGTTACCATACACATGAATGCTGAATTGTGCTGAGCTGCAAAAACGTGATGTTCTCGCAGAATGCAAGTATTGAACAAGGAGTGTCATTTATAATTCATGATAAGTGCCGCTGCTGCTCATTTAACTAGTCCTCCTTAGCATTATCCAGAGATTACAGAGCAACACTGATGCTCATGGAGTGAGTTGTCCTGACAAATTTGCTGGAGTCCCGGTCACTCGGGCGTAGAGTAAAAGGTTGACGTCATCAAAGGCTCTGTGATGCATAAGATAGTAGTGTTAAATATGCATGGGTATATTCAGAACAATAAGAGCAGGGTAATTCATTTACAGTACAGCACCAAGGACATCAACCAAACCATTTAGATTGATGACTGTTATTTTCAAGATATTATCACCTTTTACTAGACAGATGTGTGTATGATGCTGTCTGTAGGTTTGCTCTTTGCTGGTAATATTATTTTACACCAAACCCGCAATATATATTTTTTTACTATAAGGGCTTGTTTCCACATACGTCGGGACTCTCTCCGCTAAGCGTATTGCTTGGCGGGGATTCCAACGTAGCACATAGACCAGTGGTGGGCAACTGAGCTCATATGGAGGGCCACATATGCGGCCCTTGGCGTCATTAAAGGGCCGCACATAACATTTTCAATCTATACTGACTTGTATAAGCATTTTGTAATGAAAAAAATCAGGGACAGATAGGCAGACGGGTGAGTTCCTATGTATTTACAGTTAGGATTCTGGGGCCACAAGTGGAGGACCAAGGGGGGGGGCGCTGAAGAACAGCCAAATGGCTGCATACGGCCCCCGGGCCGCAGGTTGGGCACCTGGGACATAGACTTTGCCTGTTCGGTGGATGCTCTGTTTACACATTCGCCGATGCAGAGGCTCAGCATACTCGACTACGTTGAGCCTTACATCGGCGGAACGGCTCGGCGCTGTGAAGACACAGCATCCACCGAGCAGGTAAGTCTATGTGTTACATCGGAATCCCCACCAAACAATACGCTTAGCGGAGGAGGTCCCGACATATAATAAAACCAACCCTTAGTGTCAAGTATCTGTAATACATTATTCTGCCAGAGGTTTGCACCAGAGGCCTGCAAAAATAAAATGAAGGTACCAAGAGAAGATTGGTGATTTCGTCACTAGTGATGATTGCAAATATTTAAATTGCAAATATCAGCACTTCGGGATTTCGCCACAATCCTGACTATAGTGCTATACCTTTGTAACTGCGAATATTCAAGATTTTTTCATCAGTAGCGTTGAACACAAAAATATGTGAATATGGCATTTTTTATTGTGAGCATTTTCTTCATAATGTAGGGCATCACAAATTCTCCAATTTACGAATTTGTTTCAAATATTAGCTGAAATTTTTTGGAATTTTGCAAATACGATTTTTGCCTATGCTGCTCTTCACTAATAGCAATGACAAGGAAGAGAATGCAGACAATGCAGAGAAGAGAAGAGGCTTATGTCCATGAAGACTAGGTTATTCATTTTATAGTTCATAATTACCACAGATTATATAGGGATCCCCTTGCTTTTCAGTCGAATACAGTGAAGAACATAACTATTTGAACACCCTGCAGTTTTGCAAGTTCTTCCACTTAGAAATTATGGAGGGGTCTGCAATTTACATTGTAGGTGCATTCCCACTGTGAGAGACAGCATTTAAAAATAATTCAGGAAATCACATTGTATGATTTGTGAAGAATTTATTTGCATTCACAAAATTATTTGAACATCTGACAATCAGCAAGAATTCTGTGTCTCAAAGACCTGTTACTCTGCCTTTAAAAAGTTCACCTCTACACCTGGAAGACACCTGTCGACCCCACAGCCAGTCAGACTCCAACTATTATGATGGACAAGACCAAAGAGGTGTCAAAAGAGTCAAAATTGTGGACCTCCTGCAAAGGGCAACGGGGCAATCTCCAAGCAGCTTGGAAAAATTAGATCAACTGTTGTATGAATTGTTAAAAATGGAAGAGGCTAAAGATGACTGTCAGTCTCCCTCGGGCTGGGGCTCCATGCAAGATCTCATCTTGTGGGGTATCACTGATCATAAGAAAGGTGAGGAATCAGTCCAGAACTACAAGGGAGGGGCTGGTCAAGGACATGAGGAGAACTGGGACCACAGTTTCAAAGGTCACTGTTGGTAGAACACTACGCCATCATGGTTTCAAATCATGCATTGCACGAAAGGTTCCCCTGCTCAAGTCATCAAATGTCCAGGCCCATCTGAAGTTTGCCAATAACCACTTGGATGATCAAGAGGACTTTTTGGTCTAAACATCACTCGCCGTGTTCGGACTACAAAGAAGGATTAGTTGCATTCCAAGTACACCATCCCTACTGTGAAGCATGAGTTAATAACATCATGCTTTATGGCTGCAAAATCTTTGCAATTGTAATTACAAACAAAGGCTTCTGGACTAAATATTAACACTGGCTTTCTCAGGTGTTCAAATACTTATGTGCAGCAGTGCAATACGAATACATTCTTTACAAATCATACAATGTGATTTCCTAAATAGTTTTTTAAATGTCGCCTGTCACAGTGGGGATGCACCTATAATGTGAATTTCATGCCCCTTCATGATTTCTAAGTGGGACAACTTGCAAAATTGCAATGTTTCTACTTGCAAAATACTTACTGTATGTTCCTCGCTGTGTTTGGTGACCTACTTTGACAAATTGTTGGCTCTGTGTATGTAGATTCCCGATTGGGTCATTCAAACTGTTGATATCAGAAGAAATTACCCTTTAGTAATACTAATTTTAAGTTTTTCTATGTAACCCTTAAGTAACACTAAGTTTCCAGTTTTTATTTAATATTCACTATGTAAACTTTTTTTGCGATTTTTATGCATGAAGTTGGCCATAGATGGCCGATTTTTCCGCACATCAACTGCTGTGCACATTCACAGCAATGGATCTGCTGCAAAATCACCCGCAAATCTAACGTGCCCACCTTAACCCAGGCCTTAGATCGGCCCAGAAATTGATCTGCAAACTTACGGACATGTCCGTAATTTTAGGTTGATCTCATTACTTTGGATTCAAAGTAAATGTTGGCACACAAAGGGTCGACCGGCCGTCTGTGATGATGTCATCATGCGTGGTCGATCTGCTGAAAAATCAGGAAAAAAATAAACGTCTATAGGTATGTAGCAATGAGACCGACTGGTCCTGCTGAGTGTGATGATGGGACTGGGCAGCGGCAATGAAAGTCTTGGAGACAGAAGTGTAGATGCTGTTGAACTTTTATTGAACTTTGGCAAGTCTTCTATGGGAGAGAGGGTAAGGGAGCAGGTATGGCTGACCACTGGGACCCCAGACTGACAGCAGGACATCTCTCTGGACACTCTTCTCTCTGGACACAGACTTTGCTATATAGACTTCTCCTAAACAGACTTTTCTTGACACACTCCTCTGTATAGACTTCTCCTGACCCTTGACCTTGACCTCAGCTGACAGCTTTGCCTTTCTCTCTAACCTTCCCCTGGTAGCCCTCACCTCAGGTAGACAGGTTAGCTTGACTCTGACTGGACGCTTGGTGCCCTGATTTCTCACCTTCCCCTGGCAGTAATTTGAACCTCAGGCAGACAGGTCTCCAGAATCAGTCCTCCGGCACATCTCTAGTCACAGCTCTCAGTGGGCCTTGTAGTGCGTCCCTCTTGACAGCAGGAGTTCAGCTCTTTGCTCATGGCAGACTTTACAAAGTCTCTACCCTAGGGATCGCAGAGGCCTCAGAGAGGGAGCTCTAGCCCTTAGGAAACTGGAACACAGGAACACTGGCAATGCTTCAGACCCTACAGGGCCCCAGGAGGGGGGACACCCTGGGTCACACTGAACACTGACCTGAGAGAGCTGAACCTTTTTATACCTTTTGACACACCCAACATCCCAGAGAGATGACTCATGTTCCCTCCAAAATATTGCAAAGTAGATGGCAGGTGCTGCTGTTGTCACTAGCTGAAAGGTCATCTCCAGGCAGAACAGACTTGATACATTTCCCGCCTAAATTCTGGAGGGAAAATGTACAAGCTGCACCTGCCAAAAGAAAACCAAGTTAACCCTCAACTCACCAAGTTAACCCTTTACCTCACTTAACTCTAGCACCCATAGGGGGGCTACAGGTACATACAGTAGTAGAAATACCTACTATGGTTCTGAAGAGAAAGAAAATCATGGTAAGATGTTGGCTCCCTAAAAAACATTGCAATACAAATCTAAATTGGCAATGCTAGACCCAGGCACCCAGGGCACGTGCCCCTAGGCTCCTAATCAGTGATCTAAATCTTTTTTGAAGTATGAATAGAATACATTTTATGTGTAATATAGTTTATATCTACTATATTGATATATAATATATGATATATTTGATCATTATATAAGTTATCTGCATTTCAGTTCATGTTACCAGTCAACAATTTTATCTGTTTTCCCAGAAGTGCCTTTGGTCTATTAGGTGGAGCTTAAAGGAGGCATTAATCCAAGCAGAACAGATTTGTCCATAACTGACACATAATTCGGTGGAAAGTAAAAAAAAGCATGAGATGACCTTTGCAAAAATCCTTTGTTTCTTTATGTAATTGTAAAGGGATGTTGGCATAGATAATGTAATCCAGTGTGTCCCCAATTTGGATAATTCGGTTTATGTTTGGTTTTGGTGTCCGTGAAAGTTCTCCTTTATGTGGATCATGATGTAGTCAGTAGTAGTTAGTCTCATTTTGTTTCATAATGTAGAAGGCCCTGTTGAAACACATCCATGTTATGAGAGTTGACATGCATTATTATGTGAACAGGCTCATTGGATATAATGTGCACTTGTTGGTGATGCCCTACCATGCATTCCCCAACTGGTAAACACATCTGAATGGGACGAAAGATGTTTTGTAACCTCTCAGGCCACGAAACATTTTCTCCTATCAGTGACCTCCTACATGGTGTTGAGCTTGAATATTCGAATTGCAAATATATTTGATGAATTATTTGATCGGCTATTTCGAATTCGCAAATTTGGCTGCGGAAATTTAAAGTTTTGAATATTCGAGACACTATGCGCTGGCAAGCTTATGCCCATGCATTGCAATAATATAATCACAATGTGCTTATTATTGAGATTATATTATGGCAATGCATGGCCATACATGCAAATTTCGTATTTATGAATATCAAATATTAGTAGAATTATTCACAAAATATCGCAAATTTGAATATTGCCTATGCTGCTCATCACTACTACTACGTAGGTCTCTTATGAAACTGGTCCTTTTTTTTTTTTTTTTTTTACAAAGGACGAGTAACTAAACAATTCTTGTATGGCATTGCAGTTTCATTTGGTTCCTATCTGTCATTATGAACATCACAGTCTGCTACTTACTCTAACAAAGCGCAATATGAAATGCTGCCAATTGTTTAGTTGACATTTCTCATACATAATTATTAACAACAGTATTTCCGTGCTTGGCTTTCTCCAGCTTCCAACTAATTCAGTGTCATCTATCTCACTATCTAACTTTCACAACTGTCAAACTATCGCAGTCTATGTGCTCTACTCATTTCTAAAGCAGTAAATCATTGGGAACGTCTGTTATCAAATTGTGGCATGCTCTTTACTATGAGTTCCATTGTGGGCTGGTGGATGGTGTGTTCAGATCAGTCTGCATGGTAAGATTGATCTGCATTAAGTTCTAATTGCTAAAAGTATTAAATGGCTCACAGGCCCTTAAGGTTGATGGAACCAAAATAACTGATCCTTTTTACCTCTATATCAGAGGTTCCCAGAGGCCCCACTGGGGAGGGCGCAGCTAAGGGGACAGCCAACATGGCACTTGGATCACCAATTGTGCTTTCAGAGGGGAGAGAGAAATCAGCTGTCTAATTTCTATCAGTACCTTCTCTTCCTCTGGGGATTGCACACAGACCACCCACCCTCCCCTACCCCTGCCAGCCAATCTGAGAGATGGACAAACAGAAAGGCAACCATGGCAGAGCTAGCAGACAGTAGACAGAGTACATGTATTGTTTGTATGTCTCTATGTGAATGATGAATGTATAATTAGTGTGTGTATATATGATGCATATCTTTGCATGATCGGTGTGTGTGGTTGTATTTCAAATAAAGTTTGAGGGCCATTTCACACTAGTCACACTGCCGCTATGGTGCGTTTTTTTTTTTTACTGTAATGGACGTACTAACAGTAATGCTACCGCGTCAGCTACCTTTAATAAAATCCTGTGTTTTCACATTGGGCTGGCCCTCATTATGAAAATGGGGGGAAGTGGGCTCAATAATGTCCCTATATAGAAAAGGGGGGCCCTGCAATGAAAATTTGGGAAACATTGCTCTATTTATTGATGTAAGAATATAAAATGGTTGCCAAACATTCTCTTAAAGATAACTCATTAGTTTCAAGCATGTTTCAGCATTAGATAACTATTTTGTGGTGCAGTACAACATTTGCCTTAAATCACATGAAGGCAGCCATATTATCTTGAAATGGCTTACAATACAGATCTATGCATACTTAACAGACAGGCAAAACACAGTGAATCACAATAAACTAGGGGTATCAAAATAACAAACTTGGACAAAACCACTGGCCAAGCTTAATATTTATTGAAGCAGTAAGATTTTGAGTAAGATTTTCCTTTTTAACAGATACAATGATAAACCTTTTCATATGGAAACCACATGTCAAAAAAGACACATCTGTAGTAGTAATTTCTTAACCTCTTGGGCAGTTCGCCCGTAAAAGGATTTCTGCCAAGATATTCTGCCCTCCTTTGGACCCGGAACTAAAAAGCTTCATTACATGAAGGTCAATGCCATTGCCTACCCCTCGCCCTTCCAGTGTCATATATGACGTTATCGGAGAGGACCCGGAAAGAATGGCACGTCTGCTGATACAGAGGATCACCAGGGGCTTTCAGCAGACAGGTGAGTATGCCAGCAGTTAGCTCGGGGTAAGTTAACTCGGGCTAAATGCCCAGGAGGTTACCTGCCAAATGTAATTACATGCAGGCCAGCTTAACACCCCTGCAATACAGGGAGTGCAGGATTATTAGGCAAGTGGTATTTTTGAGGAATAATTTTATTATTGA
>CM070033.1:167514062-167525006 GCA_036250615.1 Ptychadena robeensis
TAGTTGGTCTCGTGTTGCCTAGAACTGAGGGAGCTTTTGAAAACCGCCAGGCAAATTTCAATCCATGCCTTCCAAGAGAGAGAGATATTCAGGCTCTCCTCCCACCTATTCTTTAGGGAAAGACTCTTTGGGTGTTTTTCCGGTTCCAGGGACTTATAGAGGAAAGAGATGAGGTGCCTAGTAGGATCGACATCAGTGCAAAAGGATTCAAAAGTTGTAAGGGGCCAAGTGAGTGCCAAGGGATTTGGAATCGTGTGCAACCAGTGTCTGAGCTGAAAGTATATCCACCAAGGCACTCTGCTAGCCAGGGTATGACTATCCAACTGTTCTCTAGTGACAAAGCCGTCTTCATGGTATAGGGAGCCCATCTTCAAGGAAAATAGGTCCTTCAAAACTCGCTGAAACTCTGGTAGAGAACCAGGCAAAAAATCAGGGTTACCGCAATCAGGAGTTAGCGGACCAGGGAAGGAAGACAAGGAAAACGGTCCACAAAGCTGTTGGAATAGCCGCACCGTCGTCCCAACCAGAGGGTGACGTTTAAGGAAAGGGGGCAGAGAGCGGATTCAAAAAGGATCCACGGCTTTGTGATCGGGTCAACATGCCAATCACGTATTCTAGCAAGGTGGGATGCATGGTAGTACCTGCGGAGGTCCGGGAGACCAGTGCCCCCTTTATCTTTGGAAAGATACAGAAGGGATCGACTAATCCTCGGTCTACTGTTCCCTCATATAAATTTGGCTATTTTCTGGTTACAGGATTTAAAAAAGGCATGGGGCAGGGCAATAGGAATTGTCTGCATCAGATAAAGCAATCGAGGCAAAAGGTTCATTTTAACCACGGCCATTCGGCCCATCCAGGAGAAAGTCATAGCCGACCAGCTGTGCAGATCAGCCGCCAAACGGGACAATAAACTAGCGAAATTAAGCGCAAACAATTTCATTGGGTAGCAGAATGCCGAGGTAGCGAAAATGATGGTCATGCCAATCAAAAGGCAAATGGGATCGCAGTTGAGAGGTCTGATCAACAAGGGTTTGTGCCTCATAGATATTATCAAAGTATTTTAGTGGAGGCATAGGCACTCAGGCGCTGTCTGGGTCACTCATTAGCTTTCATGTATGCCAATTAGCGTGCTCAGCGAGTCCCTCTCCTCCTCTTACCACTCTAAGAAGTTCCCAGACGAGGATGCGTCGGTGGAGGATCGGTGAACAGGTGAGTTCCTATGCCATATGCATTAACAGGTTTTTGGGGCCGCAAGTGGAGGGCCACCAAACAACACCCAAAGGACCGTAAGGGCTTTAAGGCTTTAACCTCCCTAGCGATTGAGACGAGCCTAGCTCGTCCGAGCTTTAGGCTCGCCTCAACCGCCCGGGAAGCCGCCGATGTACTATGTACACTGCCTTGATCGCCCATATCGTGCCGTTGTAAACGGCGCGATATGGGCGGTGCGCTAGGGAGGTTAAGGTATAAATGCAAATTTTTCAGTTTATTGTTATGTAAATAATATTTACATACCTCTGTCATCAGTCCCCTCAGCCACCTCTTCTGTGTGACCAATCTCTGCAGCCTCTTATGGATGCATTACAGGCTCTGATGTTATCCCCCACAATGCAGGACCAATACAAAAAGCATTGTAAAGGAGGACTCCAACATAAGGCTAGATTAGTGATTTGTAAATAGTCAGTTTTTCGAATAGCTGAGTTAAATTCAAAGCCCTTGAATATGGTATTTTTACCAAACGTGCTGGAAATGTAGAGAAGGGTTGTGGGGATATTACAAGAAAGTATTGTTCTAGTACATGAAGTTTTTGAAAAAATTATGTTCATATTTAAAATAGTTTTTCAACTACCTTTATGCAAAAACTACATGTGATAGAACAGACGTAGGCAAACTGCGGTCTGTGGTCCATATCTGGCTCGTTTAGCCTTTTAACTCAGCCCTTTGTCACCTTGGTGTCAAGACACTCTGGCTCTCCTCTGCTTATTGGAGATAATGCCTAAAGCCCAGATGCCCAAGCTGTGGCCCGGGGGCCCCATGTGTCCCTTTGGGTGTTCTTAGGCGGCCCCCTCAGTCCTCCACTTGCAGCCCCCCAATACTGTTAATGCACAGGGCATAGGAACTCACCTGTCCACCGATCCCTTACTTACGTGATAGGCGTACTTAAAGGCCAATCAGCGACCAAAATGGTGCCTGAGCAAGTCCCTCTTCTCCTCTAGTGTTGGAGGGGATCAGCAGACAGCTGACAGCTGAGTGACTTTTCTCCCACTATTCCACCAATGAACAGAGGTGATTGTAGAATATATATTGTGGCACAAACCTGAGAATAGGGGCAAATAACCTTTAAATCAAAGGGTATATGCCCCATAGATATCATCAAAGGCTTTTATGATATCTATGAGGAACATAACCTTTGACAATATATATGAAAAATGTGCATTACCACACTTCAGTGTTCCCTAATGCTTGAAGTATCATTTTAACCTCCCTAGCGGTTGAGACGAACCCTGTTCGTTCGCTGAACAGGGTCCTCTCAACCGCAGGGGAAGCCGGCGGCGGGGAGACCCTATGCCTCCCCGGAAAGCTGCAGCCGGCGCCATAGACCTCCATGTTAATGGAGGAGCGCCGGCTTTCCCTCTCACGCAGCTGTTGTCAGTAATGACAGCAGCTGCGCGAAGAGCTCCGGCGTGTACTGTGTACACTGCCTCGATCGCCCGTATCGCGCCGTTTACTACCCACCGCCGTTGTAATGTACCCACCACCCTTATTATTATTATTAACTTTTATTTATATATATTGATGGTGTAGACATCAATCTATAATTATTAGATTGAAATAATTTGTAGGCTTATGGCCTATCGCTTGTTGTAGATATTGGTAAAATAGTGTGCAATGTTATATATATATAAAAAACAAAAAAGTTGGCACCTGGATTTAACAAAGCAAGTACGAGCCTCCTATTCGATAATTACTGCATGGTTGATTTTCTTTCCATGAGGTCATTAAATGAGGTCATTAAATGAGGTCAGCTGACTACCTTAATATACTGAATGACCAGGTTATTCCTACAATGGATTTTTTTTTCCACCCTGATGACACGGGCATATTCCATGATGTCCATGCCAGTATTCATGGGGCTTAAATTGTGAAAGAGTGGTTCAGGGAGCATGAGACATCGTTGTCACACATGGATTGGCCACCACAGGGTCCAGACTTTAACCCCATTGAGAATCTGTGGGATGTGCTGGAGAAGACTCTACCATCATCAATGCAAGATTAAATGTTTGCGACACAACACTTGCCGCATCAAAGTTAAAGGTGATCCAACAATGTGTGACCTTTTTTTGGTGTTGACTTTTTTTGGACAGGCAGTGTGTGTATATATATACATATATATATATATACACACACACATCTGGTTTGCTGGAAAGGTCACAAAAGCCTGCATACAAATCAA
The DNA here is from genome assembly GCA_036250615.1 of Ptychadena robeensis. Classification (NCBI taxonomy): domain Eukaryota; kingdom Metazoa; phylum Chordata; class Amphibia; order Anura; family Ptychadenidae; genus Ptychadena; species Ptychadena robeensis. The sequence continues at coordinate 167,517,514 of CM070033.1, forward strand.
CTAATTGTGAGGCTAAAATACTCTTCTTTCCATTTTTTGGTATATTGTACTACTTATCTTAGACCTGATTTTTACCTTTTACCTATACATTTTATGTCTGTTGACATGCATTTTCATGTGCTTTTATAAATACAGACCCATTGGGTAAAATGTGAATTTTTCAGATCTGTTCAGCATTCGTTGCCTAACAAGCAGAATTTTTTTTTTTACAGCTAAAATTATAAAGAGCGACAATGACAGTGGTACAACATGGCTATCAGATGTTTGTAGTAGTTCCTTGTTCTTGAGTGTTACTTGTGGCGTCTACCTATTGGTTGTCAACTGACAAAGAAATGTTTATGACAGTTAGCCGCCAATATCTCTTATGCACAAATGTTAATAGGTTTGGAAGCAGATGTGTAAAATTGAGAGCGTTACTATACCTCTTCGCAAACTTATGAACTAGGTTGGTGAAATGATAGGAAATCATTCACTGGTCATTCCATGTATTTAAGAGGTCTTTGGCCAGGGTGGTCTTTACTGCCCTATCTTTGAAATGTATTTCACTTTTTCTTAGACTGTTGTCTTTAAATCCCATATTTATTGACAGAATACCATATTTCCCAAGGTTGTCCTATTTTGTCTAGACTAATATGCACAATGAAATGACCCGTCATCCCGTGTTACATGCAGGGCACAGGCATACATAACATTCATTAGAGGCCTTCAGTGCAATAGATGCCAGAGTGATCAGCCTTCTGGTGATTATTCTGTTCTCCAATAACCTTGAATGTCCCCGTCCATAATAATAACCTCATCCGAAATTCACTGATGTTATTTCTGCCCATGAAATCCCTCTGCTCATTTTTTTTTTTACCAGATGGTGATTCTATGCCAACCTGTGATAGCTGGCAGCTAATAAAACATCACAGTCTTCGCTCCTTCTCTTACATTTCATGCCTTCATGTTTCATGCCTTCACTTTTAGCCAGAAATATAACCGTTATTGTGGTATGCTAAATGACCTCAAACATTATGCAACTGGTTTATAATTTATAATTGCACATTTAATTCCTTGTGCCCTGATTGGCCCCATACTGTGGCAACTTCATAAAACATTTTGATGTAAATAAACTATCCATCCTAGAGCTGGGAGTAGTGGTCCTGTCAAGTCTTGGCTGAGCCTAGGGCATACTCCAAACCATAGAAAGAGATGGCCAGGCTTGGATCATGGGTCATAGTTTACTGACTGAAAGAAAAAAATGGTGTATTCTTATATTATTTTGACATTCAATGTGGTTTATCAATAAATGAAGGCTAAAATTTTCAAGTCAACATTTTGACCTGACCTTTCAAACTAATTCATGCAAAAACTACATGTGCTAGAACAATCAATAAATAAACTTGAGCAGAACTAAGAATGAGGTAACAACCAAAAACAGGGTAAATTGCCACTGTCCCCATATCATTAACCTCCCTAGCACACTGCTGAGGTACAGATGTATGTACTAAAAGTGCACCATAGACTTTAATGGAAAAAAAGTTTTTTTACAATGTAGGCCTGTAATTTCCCAAAGTATGTCCATACAGGAGTCGGGAATCTGGTAGTCATTCTGAATTTAATAACATATTAAGATGCTTTGTGAATAACAATATCAGATAATGAAGATTCCAATAATTCACTGTATCAGGTAAATTTGCACTGCAACCACTAGATGGCGCTGCAGATGTGGCAGGTTACATAGGACAGCATTGTAATACATTGAAGTCAATGTGTTACATACACGAACAGAATGTAACATCGGCAGAGAAGCAGAATGAAGCCAGCTGAAGGAAGACATGGGGACACCGATCATTTATTGAGGTGAGTATTTTACATAGGCAATCACATTGAATTGTGTTTTCAATGCAGAAAACGCTTTTCAAATGTTGTTTTTTCTTAAACTCCCTCCCGTGCCTTGATGTGACATCATCACATGGGGGGGTGTTGGAGGGAGTGACATTGGATCGAAGCCACATGGAGCAGTGAGTTTGCTCTCCTGTGGCTCCGATCTCTGCCTGATGAACCCAGCTCATCCAGTGCAGTGCTGATGGGTCAGAGCTGGACGAGTTTGTACCGTCAGGAACGGCAGGGGGGTTAATACATAAAGGAGAAGAATTCACCCAAAGGGTTAGAATACCAAGAGGTGGCTAGCCTCAGGGGATTTTGTGTGGCCAGAAATCATATGCTTAAGGCAAAAATGGTGATAAAACATTAAGCAGCAGCTTTATTGTACATGTTCTCTAGGCCAATCCATGCTATATAGACTATGCATACTTCAGAGATTAGGTTATACATAAAACATAGTAAATGCACACACACCATAAATTAAGTAAAACATACTTTGAAGGTTTACATATGTGGGTAAGAACTGTGTTGGGACATAAGGAGGAGACAATCTTGTCACAAAGGGTACCCCCTTACGCCATAAACCCCCTTGACGCATTTCGGCCCTGTATAGCTAGCCTCCCCTTCTTGGTGTTCTAACCCTTTGGGTGAATCCTTCTTTATGTGCTAGAACATTGTAATAATTTTCCCATCTTTTCTACATCTTCAGAAATTTGTTGATGATATCATGTTCAGGTGCTTTGCAATTCCCTAATAAACTAGTGAAAATGTTATACCCATCTCTAAAGGGTAATTTTATATGTTAAATTTAAGTTACATGTTAAATGTTGATAAGCCATCCACCGGGCTCATGCTAGCTATGGTTTTAAAAAGCCTGCAAAACTAAGGAATGTGATATTTCGATGCAAATCTTGTTAAGTTAATAAAAAGATAAGGTACACTCAATATGTTGAATGTATTATACTGCTGCAGTTTCTTGGAAGTTGGTGGTAATCCAATTAACTGTTTATTATGTGTTAAGAGAGCAGATTTTAAACCGGTATCTGCAACCAAGAAAACCTATATTTAAACTTCTGCAGTTGTCTGACAAATGTCATTGTGAGTTAGTGTTGGGTGTGAAATATTGTCACTACAACATAAAAAAGAAGAGATTTGAAACAAATGGAAAATACAAAAAAAAAAATCATCATGATGTGAATTTAAATCATTTCTCCATCTATTTGACATGGAAACACTTGAAATAAATTTTCGGAATACATTTTTATTAAATTAAATACACACACTGGGACCAATTGGTTCAACATAAATAAACCATAACAACAAGAGAGAAACAAGGAAAAAGGGTAGAAACGGGGTAGAAAGGATAACTGCAGCAAATAACACAATATTGCGGTAATAGAGAAGGGTTAGACATTCCTCAAGTAGGTATTTATCCCACTACCTGGACAGTCTGCAGAATGGTAAGTATGGGCTTGTCCCCACACTGGCTGCCGCTTGCGGCTGAACAAAGTGCATGAGCGGTCACAGCCGCCACAGCAGCTACAGTGCATTTCAATGCAGCCACCCCTGGATCGCGTCATTTTTTTGACTACATCCATTCATGTCTATGAACGCGATTGGCCGCAGCCACCCACCAAAGTGAGGACAGGGCTACTTGAATGAATGAAGGCATTTCAAACCACGGCCGCCCACAAAAGTGAGGATGGGGCTACTTGAATGAATGGAGGCTTTTCAAACCGTGGCCGCCCACAATCTGAGGACAGGGCTACTTGAATGGATGGAGGCAGCAGCCGGCCGCCGCCCGGGTGGGGTCATGCATTTAGCAAAAATGATAAATACCTGTTCGATCACCTTTACTTTGGGGACTGAGCATTCGCATGCAAAATATCGCCCAGGGATCGATTACCAAAGGTGATGTGCATATTTTAATTAATCGATGGGAATAGCCCCGTGTATGACCAGCTTTAAGAATCTTCACAGGTGCAAGGATCTATCTTCTATCTTATGGATCGAGCATGGTATCTTAGCCAGCAATGTAGCTGTTTCCAAAGAATTGAGACATTCTTATATTAATAAAAGACATCAGAGCAGTTAGTGAGGTTAACTTTCAGATCTGCCAAATAAAAGAAGTCCAACAAAAACTCAAGAAGATGAAGGAGCTCTGCAGTGCGACATGGACTTGGGCAGTGACAAATATAAAACTGTTGATTTTACACATACGACTTTAAGTCAAATGCTTTCAAAATGAGAAGAGGACTTGGAAATATAGCATTAGATCTCATTGTTAGAACATAGCTTCACCTACAAATTGGGAATGATTAGGTAGATTGTCTATGAGTAAAAAAAATATTTAAGCGGTTGTATTCAACCTTTTATAGAAAGCTATTTGATTTAGTAGTTTAGCTAGGTATTTACTATCTGAGAAAATAATTCCTTTATTTTTGTTGTCCCCTAATATGTGCACAGCCCCTTACCCCTGTATCGAAATGAAGAGTTAATGCAAGAATAGCACACAATGTTGTTTGATTGGTTGAAAGTCAATTGATTTTATCTGAATCAAACAACGGAGAGTGATGGAGATGGAACTTAAAAATTATCGAGCAGTAATTGGATATGTTGGTAAATTTGGATTACATTAAGGTGTCTGATGGGTTTCTAGGTTTTCTGATCGATTAGTATGCCTTTGTATGTGCACATGCATGTGCACAGGGCTTTAAAAAAGAAATTGATCAGTTTTGTATTGATCACACACGGTGTGGTGGTATAATCAATCACAGTCAATATTTAAATTGCACAAGCCGATCGATCAAGCAAAAGTTGATATTTGTATGGCCACCTTTAGTTCTGGTTCACATTTTTTGTGCCTTGGGAAACACACACTAAGCATATCCAAAAACATTATGTCCAGTCAGCCTCGTCTCATGGAAATTCCTGTCAACAGAGGTGAAGCAGATAAATGTGAACCCGGCCTCAGTCAGTAACAGGGGGAGGGTAAGACGGGCACAGATATAGGTGATCAATCAACAGAATTCTGCGTATGATCTATTGATGTATAAATGTTTGCCGAAGCAAACCTATTTGGCCAGGACTTGAAATGTATTTATTTCCATGTATACAACCAGCTATCTACACAAAATATTGTTTTGTTATATCATTTTTACAGATTAATGAGTTAAAGTGCTAGAGATAATAGTGCATGGAGGTTGGGTTCAGTATGAGTTTTTATATGGGTTTGGGTTCAATATAATTCACTACTTTGTTTTTTTTTACATCATTTCTCTTTATTTAATTTTTATGACATACAACTCATCACATTTTCCTCACATACATTTTGTTTTTTAAACATGGATTGTGCTTTTTTTGCACTCAATGTGATGGTTTGGTTCATATATCTCAGCCAATTTAACTAGACTATTGAGCAGATGATGCTGGGGGAGGTGCTAGTTGTCATCAGCTAAAACATACTACATGGCATGGTAACATGCCTTGTTATGTGCTATGTATGTGTGTATAAATATATAGGGTATGTCTGCATCTGACTAATAGTGTGATATTTTAGTGTCTAATAGCTTATTTAAAGTGGACCTACCACCAGAAATGTATGTTTTTATGAATGGCACCAGTGAAGTTTTTATGAAGCGCCAATAATAGGGAGGAATGCAGTAAAAAATACTCAAAAATGTACCTGTATGTAGTAGGTTGTTTTCTTTCAATTGTTGAATACCTTCAATTGAAACTGTATTTGTTTGCTGCCTCTCTAAATAGAATTGGAAGACAAGCCAAATGTAAATGTTGTGTTTCCTGACAAATTTTTTATTTCAATGGAAAAATTCCAAAATCAGTTGGATTTACAGTGAAGCATATGATTTATGACATTTTTATTTTGTTGACTACAAAGCCCCAGAATAAGTTATTCTCATCAAAATAGATGGGCGTGGAGGGTTGGGTACTCCTGTAGGACATGTCTTAAGTGAAAATGTGTTAAAGAGCATAATTTTTCTAATGTTAACATTTATGCAGGGAAAACTATCCACCGCTTTACATTTGATTTATGAAAACAAATGCTTTTTTCTTTCAAAAATATAGTTGCACAATTGGTGGTGATTTGGATTTTGCAATATTCAGGGTTTGCCAACATTTTAGAAAAAATAATAATTTTCTTTCATTACTATTGAATATGCGGTAGTGGTTGCCTTTGCCAAAACATTCTGGTATTACTGCAGTTAATAGTTTTTTTACAGTTAAGGTGGCCATACGCGCTAGATTGATGGCCGCTTCGAGCACCATGCGTGTTCATGTCCATCTATCTAGCACATAGTTAATGTGGCCATCCCTGTCTTCGAATGGGATCAATCAAAGACAGGGTTATCGGACATGACCCACGGTGGGTCCCCATGTAAAGCATTGGCTGAGCTCGATGACGCAGCAGTGCTGCGTCTAGAGCTCCTATGATATCGTGCTCAGAGCGATGACATTATCACGCTGATCTCGAAGGCTGATGCATCGCACGAGCATCGACCCGTGTATGGCAACCTTTAACCAAGTTGCTCTCTTCTAGATTGATAACATTTGGCTGTTACGTATTTATTTATTTATTTACACATAGTGTAAATAATATGGAGAATTTTCAGCCAACTATATACTACAATTGAATATCTTTTATATGTCACTATTTTTGCCTGACATTTCACATAACTGCACTATTTCTGTATCCTTCCTTTCAGTGAGAATCCTTTGTGGCTAGTGATTGCATCAATCATTTGGGAGCTAAGAGGCAACATCTTGAATTTAATCTCTTCTGAAGTCTACAAGACGTGTATAACACTGCTGCCACTTGGAGTATCCATTTCCAGTATATTTGACGTTGTCTTGACTCACAAGCCCTTTTTCTTGAGGAGGATTGGTGAGTATTCCATTCATTTGTTTGATGATTGCAGAGTTAGTGTTTTATTGTAACAAGATTAAGGGGAGATGACCCTTCACATTAATTTTGTTATTGCAGAGGTTTTCATGACCACCATTTAGAGCAGAGGTCATTTGAAGCATCCACAACATACCTGTCAACTCCCCTGTTTTGGCCAGGAAAGTCACACTTTTTTTGTGGCTTTCCAGGCCAAATCCCTATTTCACAAAATCACTGCTTTTTCCTAGGATTTTGAAATCGGGCGGATTTAAAAGCGAGGGGGCATCACTCTCCCTCCTAAGTTCCCCTCCCGCTTGTGCAGATGATGTGTGGGGTGGGACATTACCAGGGAGAGTAACGCCCCTCCCTCCTAAGTTAGGCAGGAACTAAATAGGAGGGAGGGGACTTGAATCTCCCAATACCGCAAGTGACGCCACTTCCAGTATCGGGAGATTCAAGTCCCCTCCCTCCTAACTGGAACGCAGACATGCACTGGCAAACACTGGACCATTGTACCTATTTATACTTTCTAGTCTTCTCATGCTTAAGCCGTGACAATTAACAAGGAGATGTTCCTACTGTCTCCCATCTTTCATAGCCTTTACTTGTTTGGGTAGGCTTTAATCAAAACTGTGGACAGTTGTGCTCATATGCAGTGGGTTAAAGAGATATTTAAATTATATGTTGTAGAGGTTCAGCTTCAAATAGCTTCAAATGGCCCACG
>CM070033.1:167534794-167551159 GCA_036250615.1 Ptychadena robeensis
AGTGGCTGCAGGCCCCATAGCATTGCTATGCCTGCAGCCCTGGTTCCTACGCCAGTGGCAAAAGCTACTAATAAAGTTCTGGAGCTTTGCAAAAAACTCCACAGTTGTCCCCAGTAGAGTAAGCAAGACGCCCCCCCATTGTGGATATTTGAACCTTGCAAACTTTAGTAAATACAAAAAAAACAACACCGGTGATACTTTTCTTATATAAGGAACAAAATAACAAACACTCCATTCATATTCTCAGGATAAAAAACCCCAAAATGTCATTTGAAATACCATTCTTCCAGCAGCACACAGTTCCATTGATGTAAACTGGAAATCAAAGCTGTGACTTACTCAGAATGACAAATGTCAAAGTAAAACCTGTTTGTGACCTTGAATCTATTTTTATGTGCAGGCAGCAGATGTGTGTGCACGACAATCAGAAAAATGGGGCATTCAAAATATTATCGTGCCTTTGTTTTTAACTTATTTTCATCTTCTATTCATGATATCAAATCATGTCCCTTGCTGTCCAACACCTCATTATGACGAAAAATACCTTACCTGTATGAGATAAGCTGGAAAGTGTCACTTCCTGTATTTGGAATAGAGATGGTCGAATTTTTTTTCAAAAATTCGACCATTTCCACGGTTTCGACTTAATTGCCAAGCCCCTGAACATGGTATCATCACCAAACTTGCTGGAGATATAGAACAAGAAAGTATGTCTCTAACACAAATAGTCTTTTCACAAATTAAGTTCAAAGTCAAGTAAAAATTTCGAAAATCGGAATTTCGACTTTAACTTTGAACTTAATTTATGCAAAAACGACATGTGCTAGAGCCATACTGTTTTCTTTCAAATGTTCCCCCAACCCTTCTCTACATCTCCAGCAATTGTGGTGATGATACCATGTTCAGGGGCTTTGATATCAGCTCACAAAGTTAGCAAGTCGAAAAATTCGACCATCTCTAATTTGGAACACGGAAATGCTAATGCAAAGTGTCACTTCCTTGTTTCAAATACCAGAAGTGACACTCCACTGCGTCACTTCCGGCGCGATCAGGTATAATGCCCTCTTCCTATTTTTCCTATTTTCCTTGTGCAAAGTATGTGTGGGGAATTAAGTTACTCTCCCTCTGAACTTCCCACCATGCTTGTGGGCATCAATGCTTGTTAGCAGCAGTTCTGATGCTTTCAGTGAAATGGTAATTTGACCCCAAAGAGGGTCCCAACCCACAGGTTGAGAACCACTGATATACTCAATAGGTTTAGCACATACAGTAGGTTTCCTAAAAACACCCATGGACATTATGACCGATGAGTCAATATTTTAATTGTATAGCTCATCCACAAACATGCAACCTATAATTCCTCATGGTAAACTGTCTACTATGAGAAAATGCAGACACTTAAAGCAGAACTTCATTATGCATGAAAGAGTGAAGGGAACAATAAAAATAAAATGTAGGGGAAAGAAAGGGGCCATCCCTAACACTGGAAACCAACATCAGATTAAAGACTAATGGTGAGGTTAGCAAGATCATTAGAGTAGGCCAAACGTTAAAATAATTAATATAATATGTGTATGGCCACTAGATGGTGCTATATAATGTTTTTCCATTGGTGCCAACATATCTTCGTACATTGGTATAGAGTAGGTGATGACATCTCTGACTTCTAGACAATATGTGTATCAAGCTTTTACAGCACAACAACATTCCTGAATGCAGAGAAGAAACAAGAGACGTTCCAACGTCACTTTCAGGGTCTAAAAAGTTGGAGAACCCTTGGAATTTATGTAAGAAATCTGTATTTAAATGAATTAATGTTATTTTCCTTGATATCACCCATTAAACAAACTTGAACATCAACATCAGGCAGACACCTGCGAATGCTTCTTAATTGCACGTAAGTGGCCATAGGAGGATTACTACCTACTGTTTATTCCTTTATTGATAGCGTATTAGAGAGAAACAGTTTAGAGGATTCTGAATTTTCTGTCTAGAAAGAACTGGAAGATTAAGAAAAAGGTATGGAGGAATAAAATAGAACTTCTGTATATATATATATATATATATATATATATATATTGTATTTAAAACCGTTTGTCACATGTAGCCTTAAAAATAACCGTTCCCAGAGTTATGCAATGACACCCTAACATTGATTTGACTTGTATCAAATTCAGTGAATTCACCTTACTTCATCAAATCAATAACCTGCCATATGTCCTTTCCACTAATGAAACATCAACTTTAAATCGGTTATATAAATTGCTGACCTATTCCAAATAATTTTACAAAGGGTGCAGACCCATTCATGTTCCTGTATGAAGTAAATTATTTACTTATAGACCTTAATTATTCCCTAACATTTTCAAGCTGCAATATATTGTATCCCAAGTATGCCTTTGATATCACAATCCAGCAGCTGTCAAGACTCTTTTGAGAAAGTGTTGAAAAATGTGTTGAATGAATGGTAGGTTTAGATGAAACGCTGTAAGGTTACCAGCATGTCAGGGATGGGGGCATCAGCAGGCGGTACATTCTGTTTCTTTACATTTTTCAGAAATCTTTAGATTTTTTTTAGAATTATGAATTTTTTAGATGTCGCTGCAGTTTCAAGCAGGGGGACTTTCTTTATATTTAGGTCATGAGTGTGATTGATACAGATGGTCGAATTTTTTGACTAGCTGAATTTGTGAGCTATTTGTAAAGCCTCTGAACATGGTATCATCACCTGGAGATGCTGGAGATGTTGATGAAGGGTTGTGGGAACATTAGAATTTTTTTTTGCTCTAGCACATATAGCTTTGGCATAAATTAAGTTCAAAATCAAAGTCAAAATTCAGATTTTCCAAATTTTGACTTGACTTAATTTGAAATTTTGACTTGAACTTAATTTGTGCAAAAAAATGTTGTGTTAGAGACCATGTTCACTGGCTTTGCAATTAACTCAAAATTCTCAAAGTGGTTGAATTTTTCAAATTTGACCATCTCTAGTGATTGATCATGAGATCATTTTGCCTGTGTACTGTGAAGTTGTTTGATTATTATTTATCAGCAATTTTAAAAGGCAACGTGACTTGCCACCAAGAAAAAGCTAATCTTGCTCTCCTGGCCTATAACTGTAACTATATGTTAAGTCATACCCATCAAGCTTTTCCCTTATTGAATAATGGAAAAATTACTGGAAATAATGTCATAGATGCCACTTCAGGTATTTGGAAAGCGGAAGTGCGACGTGGAGTGCCACTTCCACGTTCCATATACAGGAAGTGACATCACAGATATTACTTCCGATATCTGCCTAACTGGCTAACTTAGGAGAGTTGACCTCCTAACTTTTCAACCCACACATGATTTGCACAAGTGGGGTAGAAACTTAGAAGACGCCCCCTCACTCCTAAGTAACCCTGATTTTCAAAATGACTTTCCCAGCCAAAAGGGAGGCTTGACATGTATGTATTAAGTTCCTACTTCCCATCCAGTTAAAATCATACTGATTTTTTAACTGCGAGCAGGAATATTTTTGACTTTGTGTTGACCTTTACAGTATTTAAAAAGTGAGCTCCGTTCTGTGGAACATACACGTAGTATCTGTCAAATGCCTCATTCATGTGACACCATTCTTGTATCTGAGGACCTGGTAACAAGCATTGCCCAGTGATGCCCTATTACATTCACAAATGAGAATGAGTCATGTGCTGAAACACATATTTCACTGGAATTATGTTACCTTCTTGTTATTTCACACTTTCACGCTCACAGCATGAATACAAATGAAATGTGACATTCTAATTACTTGTACTTCTAAACAGTCTATGTTATCAGGCTGTGAATGTATATCATGGTAATTGATAGATGTGGTCATTCAATAGGTATGTTACTTGGTGGGCTCTTTGTGTAGTTCATTATTATTCATGGATTTCACATTGATATTTAAAGAGGATGTTTAGGAAAGATTTACACTATACGCACATGGGTGCTATCTATTTATTTTTATGAACGTGTATTGTTATTTAGAAGGATATCAATATACGCTTTTCATATTTGTATTCAGCAGCTTGACTTTAAAAGTGTTTGAACTAAAATTTATTATACCTAAATCCACCATATTACAGTATCTATAAGGTAGAGCCTATAGGTCTGAGCCAACCTCAACCGCAGTTCCTGTAAGGATGAAGTGTGAGGTTCCTTTCACACGTAAGCTGGGTCTACACTACGTAGCCCCAGAAACAGTGGGTGGTGTGTCCATAGAGGCTGCCTGCAGTTTTCCCACTGTTCGGGCGCTGTTTCAGAGCGTTTAGGATTTTGCCAATACCCCATCCTATATTTTCCATTAGCAAATGGTGCCCAGATCCACAATGCCAAGTATGGAGCGCCATCCCCAAACGCAGTCCTGATGTGCCGTTATATACTGGCCTCTATTCCTCTACAATATGTAGTTTTTGTATAAATTAAGTTTAAAGTCAAGTTGACATTTCTTGAGTAGAAATCTGATGCTAGCCTCTGGAATTGATGTAATACTCACTTGCTTTATTACTTTCAGTCACTGACCCAAAATCATCAGGTATTAACTTTTTGTTTTATATTAATCTAATCTGTACAGTTGTCCCTGGTCAGTGAGGACAGGGGAGGCAGCACGCATAACATGTAGCCATGGCTTTATTAGTGGTTGGCGCTGTCCAGGGTGCTGATGATTACAAATATCTTTGCTATACCTTATTACCATTATTGGGGTGACATAACAAATGTGCTTATTGTCAGATCAAAGTGAGCTCACAAGGTTAACAAATGAACGGTTTATATATATGACACCATACGCATTGAATAATAATAAAAAAAAAGTTTTCTGGTATTCATCTAATATATATCATATATCCATCTAGAGTGCATGTGAAACCATCTAATGTATAATAGTTAGCAACTGCAGTTTCTTTGTACTTGTTGGAATAGGCAATGTTTTAACACATTTCTCACAAGGGTTTCCAGAACTGTGAAAAATAAATCTATATTAGACACCATATGGCTTACTTTGTCTGTTAATAGAATGTTTTCTACAGAATGCAATTTGCCAGCTATTTTTAAAAGTAAAAATGAAAGCATCAGGATACTTAACCCATTGGGTTAGGTAAAATGTTATTAGGCTCCCAGATTTAGTTAAAATGGATGTGGGGTAGATCTTAGATTAACACCCCTGGCGGCCCCATTTCATCCAGCGCTGTCCTGTCAGTACTGCACTGGACGAGATGGGCCCGTCCGGTGAAGATGAGAGCCCCGGCAGTGCACATTTACCATTCCGCTCTGCTACAGTGGCTCCAAAGGGGAGAGAGGGTGCCAAAGTAAATTGTACTGGTTACACTGATAACTGTATCCAATACAATTCAAAGTAAAAAAAAACCACAAAACACATTTCCAATTGAAAATTATTTTAAACAAAACCTAAATATAAATACATACTGTTTTGAAATCTATCATTCAAAATAAGTATTTTAGATTATACCTTTTATTTATTTATTTTTATAATTCATAATTATGTGTTTCAAACATTATTATATTCAGGATGTCTACTGGACCCTTGTACGAACAAATTTTGGGAAATGACAGGCCTACAACATAAAAAAATCCATTAAAGTCTATGGTACGCTTTTGGTACAGAAATCTGGATCTCACAAGAATGCTAGGGACTGCTTAGAATCGAGTTTACAAACAACGCGTTTCATGGCTCAACGCCATTTCATCAGGGTAATATTATTGATATGCAGTCTGTTGGATCAAATTAATATATATTTGCTTTCTAATATATGGTTGCTCTTTTAGAGTCTAGTAAGCAACCATATATTAGTAAGCAAATGTATATTAACTTGATCCAACAGACTGCATATCAACATTATTACCCTGATGAAGTGGCGTTGAGCCACGAAACGTGTTGGTTGTAAACTGGATTCTACACTTTAACAATTAGGTTCAAAACTACGGGCGCCTCTCTTGTGCCTTATTTTCTACTGGGAGACTTTTTTCTTCTATATGACTACTAGTGATGGCCGAACTTTGGCCGTGTCCGTCCGCGAACGGGCAGAGCGGACTTTTAAAAAAGTCCGCCGTCCGCCCGTTCGCGGACAGATTCAAATTCCCCGCCACTGACGTCACATCCGGCACCTGGAACGCATAGTTCCTGGTTGTGCGTCACATCCGGGTTTACATGCCGGTTTCTCACTGAAAGACCGGGTTCTTTACCCGGTCTTCAGTGAAATATTCTTCCTGCGGCAGGATCTCGCTGCTAATGATCCCACCGGAGGAAGAATAGAGGGCTCCTTCTCCCCGCGAACAGGGCGGGTCGAACACCCGTATTGTCCGCCGGCGAGAAGGAGGGCGAACATGCTTGTTCGCGGCCGAACTGTCCGCCTTGCGGGCAGTTCGGCCATCACTAATGACTACCTACACCGAGGCTTATCCGATCCACCAGAGGCTACAGAGTGCAACCACTGGCGAAAGAAACCTATCTATAAGATGCTTTATATTCTCCACGGTTGTTGGCTCATGAGCGTATTGCCCATGCCCCAACAGCTGAAATAGTAAGCACAAAAAATGTTGTCCAAAATAGCTGTTGGCTCCCACTAGCAGCACTCCACTATCTCGTGTAGCCCTCTTCCTTGTATTGCATGTCAGTCACATTCGAGGTGCCAGTATGCACCCTTCAGAGGAGCTGCCTACAAAAAGAAGCCTGCCAAATCTTCAGGGCCTGACTTCCCCTGTGTTTTGGCACTAGTAACTAGTAACTAGTAACCTTTTAACATCCCCAGGGGGCCCCCACCTCTAAAATAAGTCCAGGCAGCCCCTTATCCATCAACACCTAGGAGTCACCCTCTTGTCTTGTCTTGGCCGCTTCTCTCTTAAAACTCTACACAACTTTGTCTCTGGGGAAAGAAATGAATGGGACACAGACTGATAAAAACAACCCAGCCATAGTTTAAACATTTACTGACAGAAAACTGAGATAATAGAATTTATTTTACCTGAATATTTATTATGTTTTAATGCCTTGTATAGTTATTTAATGCCTTGTATTTAGCTGTCACCAGCCACAGATATGACAGATAGGATTCCAAACTAGTCAATGTGAATCTAACTTGTGTGAGCACCGTAACTAGGCAGACTGGATAAGGTCATTGAAATAAATCCTCGATTCGTGGCTTTGCAGGAATTGTGTGTGTGTATTGGGAAGGAGTGCTGCTGGAGGATATCTGGGGTATTCTTAATGCTATGTTTAAGACAGTTCTAATAGGTGTTAGGATCATGCCCCATCACACATTGCTCCAAAGGTAACTCCATTTTAACACCGTGGTATGTGGTATTGTATAAAGAGGAAGAAACATGTGAGCTCTTGTGGAACCATCTTGTTTTAATTACATTATCCCATTTTGGGTGGAAGGTGGCTGCAGCAGGTGTTAATCTTGCGCAGCTCCGTGTGTGAATTGTCCATTTTGCAGGGTAGATGTGTTAAAATACTATTTCCAAGATGATAGACCTCCCTGTCTAGCCATGGTTTCTCTGGTTTGATGTAACTAATATTTTTGTGCCTTTTGTGGAACAATTGCTGTCTTTTTATTTTTTTATTTTGAAAGTGCACCTTGCTCGAAGAATACCACTTTCCCACACAGGTAGGAAAACTTCTGAAACTCGAGTTCATATATGTTGGACCATTCATATGTGTAAGGATTATTACTACTAACCTCCAAACAAATGAATATTACACAATATGTGAACACACCTTACATATTAATATTAGTATCCAGCTCTGTCAATTATAAATAATAGAACGGGTCTCACATTGCACTTGGAAACCTATAGGAAACCTATAGTGATTTCATTATTGAGCCGTGAGTCCTGCTCCTGCCTGTAGCCGTTCTATGAACAAAGCTTGAAAGTATTTCTGTGCAATTGTGTGAGAGCTGGTCCGGTCCTACTGATGCAAGTTACGGCCCCGGCTCAAATGATCAGAAACCCCAATGGGCACATTTTCAAAGGGAAAGGTATAAATATAAACTGTGCAGATGCAGAATTCACAAAGCATTAGCGTAATGTCTGTATTAAATGTATCAAATGCTCCTTTTGTCAAACTGCTTGAGCGCAAACAACATTATACATGCCTTCCTATGATGTAACTCCAGACAATTACACACAAGAGGGCATTCACAGCTACCTGTCTGCAGAGTGGATTGCATCAGGACTCTTTCAGCATCTAATGGATAAACTTCTCCCTGCTCTCCCTGGAGTCACATTGTGTTTTCATGTTGTTATGGGAGCAGATAAAGGCATCATAGAAATGTATTGCAAACACATTGCTGAGATTTCTTTTCGTAAGCTTACTGACTAAAGTGGAACTCCTGTCAAACAACTATACAACCATTATAAGGATTTGAAGGTCTCTAAACTTCATAACCATATTACTGAAACAAAAAACGTACCCTTTTGGCATGATTCACCCCAACTGCGCTTAGTTATAGGTCTATGACTAAGCTCAATGGGAGCAAAACGCATCAAAACATATATTTCTGCAGAGGTGAATCATTTGATTTGAAGTTAGCGAACTGAGCAAGTCATAATAAAATAGCACCCACGGAATCATACCTTAAGGAACTGGTCTTGAGCATTAGAGATGGTCGAATTTAAAAAAAAAAATTCGACCATTTCGCCGATTTCGAGTTAATTGCAAAGCCCCTGAACATGATATCAACACCAAACTTGCTGGAGATGTAGAGAAGGGTTGGGGTATACTCCAAAAAAGAAAGTATGTCTCTAACACTAATAGTTTTTGCACAAATTGGGTTCAAAGTCAAGTCAAAATTTCGAAAATCGGAATTTATGCAAAAACTCCATGTGCTAGAGCAAAGCTTTTTTTTTTAAATGTTCCTCTAACCCTTCTCTACATCTCCAGTAATTTTGGTGATGATACCACTTTCAGATGCCAATGACCATAACCGTTTTACCTGCCAAATTATTTAAAAAATTAATAATTTTGTCTAGCTACCTACATGATGCATATATCTATGATAGTAATACCTATCATCAGCTTGGTTTAGCATAACTTCTTTAAAGGTCAGCTCCAACTCAATATAGCGGATGTTGTAAATTAATTGACTTAGCAGTTTGGATGCAGAGTAGAGATGGTGAAATTTTTTGACTTGCTAATTTTGTGAGCTGATTGCAAAGCCTCTGAAAATGGTATCATCACCAAAATTGCTGAAGATGTAGAGAAGGGTTGTAGGAACATTTGAGAAAAAAAAGTTTTGCTCTAGCACATGTAGTTTTTGCATAAATTCATTTAAATACAAGGTCAAAATTATGACTTGATTTTGAACTTAATTTGTGCAAATACTATTTCAGGGGCTTTGCAATTAACTTGATCTCAAAGTATAATCAAACTTGTGTCCTCCTTATGGTACATTTATTTAATAACGCCTCAGTGTTCAGTATTTACCCTTCATGCTCCAGCACTCCCCCCACCTACCTGTCAGGTTAAATGATGGGCAGTATCCTATAAACCAGTCCCTCATGGGTCTATCATCACACTTGTGCATGCTGACAGTACTGCAGCATTAATAGGCACTTACACATTATCAAGTGAGTGATATTAAGTGCTACAGTAAGGACTGGTGACTAATGACACAAAAGAACAAGAGAAAATAAGATACCCATGACTTCACCAAATTCTGAGAATGTATGTGTGGTCCATTTCGATGCACAATTTTTACAGGGAATGCTAACGCAACTGTTAGCCAAAATAAAACCCTGTGTCCCTATATAAGTGTATTGGGGTGGCTTGCACCACAGCCCGAAAAATATGTGTTGCAGGGTATTTGCATTAACACTTAACCCAACATGGGTGCCAGTGTGCAAGGTACAATAGGTTCCTTGTGTTAATGCTATCACACTACCACCATTAACATAACACAGCACGCCTAGTGTGAAAAGGCAGTTAAACATTCTAAAAGAAGTAAACATACAAAAGGCTAGGGTGGCGCTGTTGGTTGGGGGGGGGGGTTATAGTACCGCAATGCAAGGCTAGGGTCAATACAGGGTACACAGGTTTATATAGGAAACCTGTGTACCTTTCACACTAACCCTGCACTTGCATTATCTAAAACGCGTCGCAGTATGCATTTTTGCATATGCAGCTCAAGCATCTCCCATACACTTTTATGGGAGGCAAGCGCACTGCAAAATGCGTTTTTCTTTGCCAGTAACAAATGCAGGTAGCGCAGCGCGGATAGTGTAAAATGGCCCTCAAGTGGTATGTCCATTGTTTTGGGCCCATAGATAAATATTACATCAGAAAAAAATGTGAATTCAGCCCAGTGATATATACCATTGGTATGGACATCAATCAATGGGCATCAATCCTGTAGTAGTTGACCCTCCATCAGGTCCTCCTTGAGTTTTGGATATTTTATAGTGTAAATATCTGTTGTAATATTTCAATGCCAACAGGGTCGTTATAAGCCAGAGGCTGTTAGCATTGTTTACCAGTGTCTGAGAAGAGAACTGTCTAAGCTGCCACTCCAAAGACAATTACGTTCTAGCACTGGTTTGCTAGCTGCCACTTTTGCACTGAAGGTTTTAATCAGAGTGATGGTTATGAGACAGCAGCACTAATGGCCTAAGCAAATCCATTATTCCCCCCAAAAATAAGCAAAATATGCTTCTCTCTCCGCATCACCTAAGAGAGATGACATCATCCCATCACCATTGCTTTGAACAAACATCACCTTGAATATACGCCCTATTGTGTGAAATTTCCACCCTTTTGCAAAGCTTTTAAGAATTATCTTGATATACATTGCATATTAAATAATTTTATATTGGCTCAGAGCTGCTTTAAGTAATAAAATGTAAATGGAACTGCTGAGTCACGTTCTGTTATTCTTCAGTGTCATTTAAATATGCCATGTTGAGGAATGACTTGCCAGACTGTGCAATCCATCACATCTCGATCGATCGATCGCAGCCAAAGTGTTTGATCAACTGCATTATAACTTAGTGAATGAATTAAGCATTAATCTGAAATAGAAGAGAGAGACGTTTTATTCATTGATCTTGCGGGACTGGAAATACAGATGTGAAAGTTGCGCATCACATGGTTTCCATTTGATAGATAATAAGTCCTTATTCATGTATACATTGAGGAGACAGCTTGGTTTTGCTAATATAATGTATATGGATGTCAGGTCAATCAGATTTCTGCCATGAGGGTTGCTTGGTTTCTGTGGTATTTTATGACAGCTGACAGTTTCTTCACAAGTCATATTGTGGAACTACACAAAACCTGGGCTATTCATAGTGGCACTTTGATAAACAACTTTGATATTATCCTTTTATTATAAACAAATAACAATACTAAAGCCCCCCATACACGTTAAGATTGTGACCCGATGTTTTGGCCGATCGACCGCTCAGACAATCTGCCGAAATGTTGGGTCACAATCAGCCCTGGCATCACAGAGAGCATGCCGGTTGTGAAAACAGTCAACCTAGCACGAAGGGAGAGGGAGCTGCTAGCACCCCCTTGCCCCCTCACAGGGAAAGAAGAAAATTTAGGTTTTAACAAAATTATGGCCAAGCCCAAAACCTGTTTCTGCTTGTGTCGTGGCATTCATGTGACGTGATGTAACTAATAAGTACAGCACATCAACATGAGCCATCTCAACAATATACAAAAGGCTCCAAGGCCGGATTCCTGATGTTCTTGTGGAAGGGGACTCTCCTTTCAAACAATAACAGCCTTCCATTTCATCCTCTCTTCCTGAAAGCGAAAGATGTCACCTTTAATGGTGAATATACATTTTGTTTCTGGTAATGAGCTAGGCTCATTTTCAGTCAGTACTAAAGTGCTATGAAAAGGTTAAGTAAAGGGTGCTTTGTTTAGAACACATTATGGGTATTTTCATTATATCTTATTGGAAAAATGGTCTTGATTTACAACCAACTTGACTTACAACCAACCCTTAGAAACCAAGTTGGTAAGTGAATGGTCCACTGTATTTTAATGTAATGGAAGTATATGTAAACCAATAACTAATATAGCATATATATAGCATAGACTTGGAAGTCTGCAGGTTTCAATGAAATAATATATGGTAAGCTTTTGGTAAGTATGTTCACATACTTGTTATGGTGACAACACAGTTCTTGTCTGTTTTTCTCCTTTATTGTCTCTGATACTGTCACTGTAAATAGCTTTGGGGATGCACTGTAGACAGAAGTAGCTGTCAATAGACATTGTCGAATTTTTTTGACTAGCTGAATTTGTGAGCTGATTGCAAAGCCTCTGAACACGGTATCATCAAGTTCAAAATCAAAAATTTCGAAGTTTTGTCTTGACTTTGAACTTCATTTGTGCAAAAAGTATTTGTGTTAGAGTGAATTTTTTTTTATTGTAGTATACCCCCAACCCTTCTCTCCATCTCCAGCAAGGGGCTTTGCAATTAACTCAAAATCTTTGAATTTTAAAATTTGACCATCTCTAGCTGTCACTGGAGTATTTGCATATAGACAAAAAGTGGCTACAGGGACAACTCAGCAATACAGTAATGTAAGGATAAACTTTTTTAATATAAATACAAAAAATGATGACATACAGTGTCATCCAGATAGTGTGTTAGTTTACTTAAAGAGTCTTAAATAAATATTCTTTTTTTTAGCAAATAAATTAAATTAAAAATGTTTTCCAAATTAGTATTTAATATATAAGTTGAAACCAGCAGAGGGAGCTATTACTTGTTTCTTAAGACACTTCCCTTTACTGCTTGCCATTTCTCATGGTTCCTTACAAACCAAGATTAGAGTTTAGAGTATTTATTGATTAGAATAGGACTGCAGGGTTAAAACATAGCTTAGATGATTAAGGTAGAAGTCAGCTCTCCATGATGTATTCAATCATATTCACTTTACTGAGGTTTAAAAAAGCTTCCAAATCTTACTGCTTATGCACTAGAAGGCCCTAGCAGGCCATCAATCATAGCAAGTAAACCATAACGTATGGTTAGGAAACATACTTTATATACTATATTTCTTGTTTTGGAAATATGTTGTCCCTCCCACTTTTTAGACACTGTATGTTTAAAATTTTCCTTCTTTATTCAAGATGTTAATCTCACAGAATTATCACAGTGTTCATAAATCTATTAAATTAATTAATCTATTAAATCTATAAAATATCATTTTAAAAACAAGTTTACATAAGGTAATTTAACCCTTCAGGCTAAATTGACATGGTTGTTTCTGGGGTTGCTGCTGGGAGAAAACCACTGTTGATCCTGTCTGCAAGCACTTGCAGCACACCCCCATGACCAGACAAAACCCTGAAAAATGACTGTTGAACGCCTCATGATGCGTTCGGTGGGTGGTTGCGGCAGCAGGTTGTTTGAAATGTGCTAGCCATGCACATTTCGATTTTTGCATGATTGTCGGCTATGTCCCCACATAGATGATTAGCCACTGGGTGGACGCGATTGTAATCACACGCACCGATCGCAGATGGCCGATCGCGCTAGATTCGAATTAGAATCGGGCGCAATTGACCAGGCGATCATTGCATGCAATTGTTTTTTTTTTTAAATCGCCCATAGAGATAGAATCCATTCGTCCATTCATGTCTATTCATGATCAGAGCAGAAAAATCAGGACCGCCCAAGATCAGAACGCGGGGAGCCATGATTCTGATCGCAGGTCCAACCACTGCCGCACCAGATCGCGTCCATTAATTGAAGTGGGAACAAGCCCATTCAACTGAATGGACACTTTGTACGGCGATCTGCCTGCGAATAAATTTGTGATTAAAATAGTTATTGTGTCGTGATTAATCGCCTATGTGGGAACATAGCCTTAGATTCGATCAACTTGTGCGATTTAAATCAATTGTCTGACATCAATCAATTGTACCACCACACAGTGTGATCCATTTATATACAACCAATTCCATTACTTAGATTGGTGCACATGCTACATAGTAGTGTTGGCATATGGCGGCGGATATTTGCTATTTCCAATATTCAACTTTTTTTTTCAAATAAATATGATCCTGTGCGCATGGCCATGCATCGTGATAATAGTAATTGCAACACGATAATAAATTAATTTTAAAGATAATCACAATGTGATTTTTATTATCACAATGCATGGCCATACGTGTGAATTTAGTATTTACCAATATAAGTAGAATTATTCACAAAATATCCCAAATTTTAATATTGCCTATGTCCGATCATACTACTCCATAGTACGATTGCATACAAATCGATCGAATTACCTAGAATAACTATCAGATTCTTGTACTATTTATTGAAATACCAACATATCTGATTGACTGTGTTAGATTTCGATCACATTTGGTGGCACCTACTAGGTGTGTGGGAACTGATTTCCATACAATTGACTACATTTACCGTAATTGATTTTATGACTGAAGTAGCAGGTGGAGATTTGAAAACTTGGCCCCTGGGACGGACATAACATTTTAGTAGGTTGGTTTTCCATTACACATGTAGGGAAGAATCAATGTTTTATAGCAGAGCATACAGTGCCAAGGATATAGTAAGCAGAATATGTATCCCTCTACACAAAGGGGTTAAGAACCCCAATTATGATCAGACTTTACTGCTCGACGCTTCCTGAGCTACTCCGCAGGCAGACATTGCTTGCAAAACAAGAAAAAAGCAGACAGCTCTCTCAGGAAAATTACATTCAGATATGCACAGCGAACTTTTCCTTTCAGACTAGACAGATGACAAATTCTTTCTGTAGGTTTTTTTTTTGCCCACTCGAAAATGGTAATTTATCCGAGTTTTGTTAGAGCAAAAAGGTTGGCATTTACATTAAAATAGATATTGTGTTTAAAATTATATTCTACAGGGTCCTCCAAATCTTTTGTGGCTATTTTAAAGAGATGAATGCGTTCATGTTCTTTTGCAATAGACAGCACATCACTTCACTGGAGCTTACGTAGCCTTTGATGTAGAAGTTAGAGGAGTCAGGGGATCGGGCGCATGGTTTTGTAATAAAGCTTTTAGTCTCAGCATGGGTTTCAAAAATAAAATCTGGTTCAATAATGATCCAGCCCTATGTGCCTTTGAGATAGAATGGTATTGTATATAGGAATATTTTATATGGTAAGATCAAAATAGTGGCGGAAAATATGGGTGCCGCTAGTGCCAGACTTAAATGGCTTCAATCATAAAATAGTATTAAAGAATGAGAGATGGTAAAATTAATTGAAGATAGTAAGTAACTTCCTCCTAAAAAGTATAACAAATGAAACCACATAACCAATATTCAGGTCCAGTTCAGAGTTTTCCACAATGTACTTTCTTTCTTGAACTTGATGTACATAGTCTGTTGGCTGCCAATCCATTTCTTTGGAGCTCATGTTCTCCTTGATTTGCCCCAGGCAGTAAAAAGAGAAGCAATGTAATGATGAGCTCTTCTGTCTGTCAATCTCCTTTCTCCTCCTATCAGCACGGTTCTTGTCAAATTATGAACTGAGCTGCTGAAGCTGCTGCTTTTTCTCGAACTTCAGCTGAGCAAGAGGCTCATAACTGTCATGGTGGGTACTCCCATGACACAGTGTATTGCTTACTAGTGTTGAGCTTGAATATTCGATTTTCTAATATTTAGCTGATTTCGCCATTTCGCGAACATTCACGAATATATCATCGGATATCCGATGCGATCGCGATTTTTCGCGATTTCATTGCGATTTCCTAATCGCAATTTTATCAACGCGATCCATTGCCATGAATGGGATCGCGATTATATAATCGCAATGCGATTTTTTAAAACGGATATGACGGATATTCTCCCAGTCGAATATCCGAGCTCCATTGACTTGCATGCATTGCGCATATGCGATTGCAATTGCGATTTTTAGATCGCAATTCATGAGTGCGGATATTCGAGATTATGAATATGGAATCAAATATTATGGCGGATATTCGCGAAATTACGCGAATTCGAATATTGCCTAGTCGCTCATCACTATTGCTTACCAGATCCAGATGTTCCCAGCATTGTGGGCATCAAGCTGCCTGGGAGTTCACCAGTTATGGCTGCCCAGCACATACTTTCCAATTCCTTTCATACCCGGCATCATCAATGTGGTGGGGGCAGGAAAAAAGGTAAACAGAAAATCATACATTGTATTTAAATTCTATATATAAGTTTTCTATACCACTTTCAAAAAAGTTAAAATTGTAACGGCAGTAAAGTTAAAGCGGATGTACACGCAATATGTAAAAATGACAAATAAAAAGTAAAACTAAAGTTTGACTCAAGTCTGAGCTGGTATGATAATAGATTAGGGCTCCAGAATCCTAAAAT
>CM070033.1:167592150-167613991 GCA_036250615.1 Ptychadena robeensis
AAACCCCTGTTTTTCTCGAATCATATTTATCAAACTGCCCTTGTTATTTATGCAAGGTTATCTTTATCTGTAGATATGAGGATTCTTCAAGCTGGGGACATTCATTGTGGAATATTCTTCTGCAGATGATATGATTTTAGTTTGTCTTGTTGGCACATCGATAATCGTAAATACAGAGGAAGAATGTGAATGTGAAGTTGTCATCACATTCTTAGTTTTATGAATGGTGTTTAAGCCAAAGAATCGTTAGCAAGATAGATGTTAATGTTTATAGTAAACTAGGCCTGATGTCTGTGTGACAGGTTAAATGTACTGACTCACTCCAACCGGCTGATCACTGGACTTCTTAGTGTTATCACAAACATGTTTCAAAGAAAATGTAATACCATGAAATAGATAAACATGTTTACAATGGGTTTGTGCTTTTAGGTGTCCTTCAGTAACCTATAAAGAGACATGCAATATGCAATTGGCTACTATTATGGACACCTATTTTTTTTTTAAATATCTTTTGGAAAATAGGCAATTAGGGCCCTTGATTTTGTGTTTAAGTACCACACTCCTAATTATTTCATGTAGTAACCCTATTGGACAGGTCTTTTATGAAAATTTCAAGCCACCACCAACACAATAAGAGGGGAACAATTTTTTCATTCAACATGTAGTGAAACCATATATCGGCTTCTTTAGACATCATGTAAAAAATTGTGTAATAATGTGTAGTGATTCTGTTCATTGTTAATGATACCTTGTTGCAGGTTATAGTAGAGCAGAACACACTACAGTGCAGCACAATACCTTAAATTGTAATTGGTAGAATTGCAGTGGTCCTGTAATGCTCCTGGGCATACAATCACTACCAACACCAGATATCCTGTTTAACAGGCTTTATTGGGTAATCCAGAAACAAGCTGAGGGTCATACACAAAGGTCATTCAATAAAGTACAGTACAGATGAATAAACCAGGAGATGTAATCAGGGACAATCCAAGGTCAATGCAGGAAGACTTCAAGCAATGTCAGAAATCAGACCGTTGTCACTGTTGGCAACAAAGAATTGTTAGCAAGAAGGACAGGCTAACCAAACACAAGAGCCCACCCCAGAATACTTCTACTAATATACTTCTATACAGAGGCTATAATGGTCAATTGTGTGCAGGAGAGATCCTGAACAAATGGACCCAATCACATTGTACTACCTGGTACTATAGGATTTGACACTGCAGAGGGTTGAGTAAAGACATAGCAAATGTTTTTGTTTTTTTAGGATTGCGGAGCACCTCTCCAACATAAAGTTTAATTTAATCTATATTTTGCTTTCTTTAGGATAGATCTACTTTAAATGTGAATACACAATCATAGTTCTATAAAAATTATTCAACGATAATGCTCAGAATAGATAAAGTGTGAGTATCTGGAAGAAAAAGATAACAAATCTAAAGCAGGGTACAGACGTGGAGATATGGGTCAAATCTCTGGCCGTTTTGAGCGCTGTGCGCGCTCACGCCATCTATCTGACCCATATCATCTGCCCCTTGCACTTTTTTCGAGCGGGATTGATTTGAAAACAGCCTTATCGGACATGACCGTTAATACAGCGATGTCCGATGCTTTGCCTGGGTCTCCAGGCAAAGCTCGGCTGAGGAGGAGGATCCGGGGAGAGGCAGTTCTGCCCTCCCCGGCTTCTCCGATATCTGACAGCAGCGTGATGACGTCATCACGCTGCTGCAGGGTACATCGGACGGCTCGAATATCGAGCCGTCTGTACCCTGCTTAAGTATAATTTTAACTTATATGCAACAGTCCCCTTTCCTCATCTGAATGATTTGCAGTTCTTATGAAGTAGTCTGAAGCTTTTTGACCTCCATATTAATAACTATTTTTAAGTTAATTAAATATGGTCTCCAATGCCAATGAACTGAGCACCATGAGAGGTGAGAGACCTTCTTAAATCTCATCCATCATGGGGTATCAGATATAGTCAATACCTCATTTGGTTTTCGAATCCTTGGGTTTCTACTGCAGGAGGACTAGTTCTTAAAGACTATCTGCAGCAGAGGCTTCAAGGACCAGTCAGTATGAAATTAGATGAATAGCTCTGATAACAATAAGTGGTGGATAATCCAACAATTCTTTTTGATTTGATCATAATTCTGCATACAAGGCCTGTCCTGGAAGACATTTTCTTCTGATGGAAAACTTCTGCTGTTTTATTGCTGGTAGATAAGTCTGTGATTTCCACTGTCATTATGACATCTCTGTTTAGACTGATAAATAGCCAGATGGAATCTGACGTACAAAAAAATCTGCAATAAATTTCAAAGAATGAAGAGTTCTGAAATAAGAAAATGTTCCTAAATACACGCTGATGGAACTGGTAACCCTTTGGAGAGACATTAGACCTGTGATTGATGCTATTTTCACAGTAGTTCCCGCTGACAGTCTATTTAAGGATATCACCACAAATCACTGGGCTAGATTCATAGGAGACCGCGGGATTTCAAGCAATCCACATCCTTGCCAGCCCAAAGCAGTCCATCTTTTATATGGCCCCATGTCCTTGGGAATCGTTTTCTAATGCGTGAAGAGAAAAGAATATGGCTGCAGAATGTAAAGTATGTTTCTGGAAGGCTGCATAGAATAAATTACAGTTATTACTAATGCCTATAGATAAAATGCACATTCTAATCAAACCTGAAAGAGTGTTATTTTAAATTACTTGGACACGGCCCATCCACTTGGTGTCTCATCCTGTGTTTCAGTATTGCAGTGATATTTGCCTGGTTATGATACACTGTTTCAGTCAGCCTATTAATTATTGTCAGTAAATACAGTGCGCTTCCAGAGTATGTCGCAGGGTCATTGTGAAAAGTCTTGCAACTTGGATTGACTTCAAAACAAAATCAGTTTTGGTCAAAAAGATAGCATATCTTGCTGTCTTGTATAGTTATTATGGATGTATCTGCAGTGGAGAGGTGCAGGGCTGACTGCTTGGCGCCTGTCTGGGCAGGGCCCCTAGGGAGTACAGGACCTAGGGCACTAGGTGCTGGCTGGGTCTCTTACCGGTTGGCGCGCTTTTCCCTTCTTTTTCCTATTGGGCATCCATCTTGGATCTGCTATGGGGAAATACATGGGCGCGACTTACTGTAGGGGAGACAGGCACCCTGGTCCAGACAGGTGGTCGGCGGGTTCACAACACACAGTTCCGTTTGTAGAAAGTGTATTTACGACACAGTTCTTTCATATAAGTAATAAAGGAATGTCCACACACTAGTTGCTGTTCAACTGGGGGCTACTTTACTGAAGGGAAGATATCTTACACATGTAGCACATTCTCTGTTCCCAGAGAAAGGGTCAGTTCTTTAGGGAAGTATTCAGTTTCAAACATTAGATAGTGGGTGCTGCAGCCCAAATCCTCCAGAGGTGTCTTCCTATCCACAAGAGACTGTGAGCTTCCCAGGGTAAATGTCTAAATGGGGGTGACAGTCCACAACTACCCCAGCCCTATAGGGGAAATAATCTACTTACCGTATTTTCCGGCATATAAGACGACTGGGTGTATAAGACGAACCTTAACTTTTCCAGTTAAAATATAGAGTTTGGGATATACTTGCCGTATAAGACTACCCCAACTCCAATGCATGCAAAATAACAATTTAAAAAACTTCAGATTTGCTTTCAATGTGGTTATTTTAATTCTTATGACATAGGAAAACTGCCTGCAAGTCACGGGAAATCCACCAGCAAATGTGCTTTTTTGGCCAGCTGAGGGTAATTTACATTCTAGTTTCACACCCCTAACTGCAACCTCTCATATTAATGTTTACCTGGGTTTATCCAAGTAACATAAATTGTATACATTTAATTCAAAGAATTTTGGCAATCAAAAATGTAACTGATATCATGACATGATACATATAGTGATAGTGAAGGTGTTTTAATGTGTTTGAGCTGCAATACCAGTTTCAGCCACTGGAGCCACAGCCTTTAATAAGCACGTCAGCTTCGTCTTACACATCGAGGAGGAAGAGAGGGCGCTTCCGATGTCTGACAGGCAGACTCCTCTGGCTCAGATCTTTCTGCACTCGGCGTATAAGACGACCCCCGACTTTTGAGAAGATTTTCCTGGGTTCAAAAGTAGTCTTATATGCCAGAAAATACAGTACATGCCAATGGAGATTATTGCTTACCCCAGGCCTCTCAGGCCTGTCCCATGGGGTTCTGGCAGAATAGCTGCTGAATCTGGCAGACTGTATCTTTCTCCAGGCAAGACTACTTAGGCCCCTCCTATCATTAGACTATATCCCCTGTGGGAATGGAGACACCTCCTCTGGGATGGGCTAGGAGCTAGAAAGAACACAGAGATGCATTTAACAATTTCATGGACAAATCCTGTTAACGCTACATATCTAATTAACTAATTGTTTTTTGTGGATTAAGCTTTTAAAATGAACGTATAGCAGTTTTGTCCTATTTAATTTGAATTATTCAAATATTTGTGAATTGTTTTTTAATGTAGAAAATTGTGATTATTCTGAACAATGAAAGTAATGTTTTTAGTGTTTTCATTTAAAAAAATTATTTCCTAAGACTAAGCCCCATACAGCAAAACTTGTCAGCTGAAGAGACTGTGTCCAGAGGGAGACAGACTTATTGGGCAATAAGTTGAGAATTAATTGGCTTAAGTAGTTGTGAAATGTTATATTGTATTTTTGTGCTTAATGGATATAGAACCAATCCATAGAAAGCCTTTAGCACCTGTAGGTAGTTACCGTAGGTGATTAATGCCTAGAACTTATACATTTTATGTAACCCTTTTAGGTTGTTATGGTATTTTATATATTTTTCTATTACCTTAAAAATATCCTTATTAAATAAACATTTAATGCAGATCTGATCCATGCTAACAGGACATATTGGTCTTGTTTACCATATTCTATAAAATGCTAAAATGAGGGGAAACATGTATCTGCATCATACAGAGTGAACATACAGCATGTTTGAGCAGACGGCTCAAACTTGCTGTACAAAGTGTCTCATTCGTATGCACAAATGAAATTGCACTGCTAGGAGCCCAAAAAGTCTTTCTGTGAGTACCTTTTTCCGTAATTTACTCCCACTCTGCTTTGCTGATCAGCTGTTACTGCTGTAACTGTGTCTGTGGGGGCTGCAAAGTAATTGCAGTTCCCACGGACAGGAGAGAAAGATAGAGATGCCAGTTCATCTCACTCTCTCTCTCTCTTCATTGCCTATGCCAGTTCAGGGCTCTGAGCTCTGCTGGCATAGGTTAATACACAGTACAGGTGTGAGAGCCGGACTTCGCCGTCATCTCACATCTGACAGCTCCCCGGCTGATCTCCGTGCCGGGAGAGCAGGCGGGAAGCCAAGGTGCGACCACCAGCGGCCGAGTGGCCCCGGGGGTCGTGCATTCGGACCATAAGATGCAGGCACTTTTTGCCCCCAATTTTGGGGGTGGAAAAGTGCATCTTATGGTCCGAAAAATACGGTATACGGTAGTCCCTCTACCTCCTGAGCTTCCTTTTGAGCTATAAGACCAGACATCACAGTCCAGATAAAGAAGGGATGTTCAGGATAAGAAATGGAAATAAAAAGTCTCCCTAAATTTTTTTTACTTTACCTTTTCTTGTGTATTTTTTCGGGATGAATTTTGATAAACTAATAAAAGGTTAACTTTAAATTGGCAAGTTGGCCTACGGATTACTTTTAATATGTTCATCCATTATTTAAAATAAAGGTTCTGCTATTAACTTGCATTTATTTTTGCAAGGAAATTGGTAGAGTTGTGACCTACTGAAAATAATGACATGTTGGTTATATCCAATTAGGCATCCGTACCTACATCTTGGCATCATTACAGCAATGCTTATAAAATAAAGCATTTTATCTTAATCATACCACACAGCACAACCACAAGCAATTATTTTTACCTACAATATTATGCAATGTAAACTAGGATAACTATTTACTTATGGCATGTTAGGTCATCATTATTTGTTACTGCAGGAAAATTGATAAAGGGAAAAAGGAAAATGCTGGATATATGTATCCCCAAGTAAAAGGCTATAGTTGTTTTTGTAGATCTACCCTATTTTATAAAATAGTGACACAAATATGAAGGCTACCCAGTCACTAACCTGGAACAAGTATGCTGAGCCCAAGTCAGAGGTCAGTTCTCCTAATCTGGATTCTTGTTCCAGGCCATTGACAAAGAATTGAGAAACTCAAGGAACTCAAGGAAGCATTTTTAGATCAGGAGGGCTCTAGTGGTGGCCTCAATGCCTTCTATGCCTAGGGGAATGTGGGAAGTAGGGCTGTGTATTTTGTATATGGTCACCAGTGTGGGGTGTGTGAAGGTTTAACTGTGCTCCACTGAGAAACTGTAAGGAGATGTAATATGATCTGTTGCTTGGTTATGTAGATGCAAGATGAGTCATCATTGTGTTTCTAAAGGTCAAAGAAAATGCCCAAATCTTTAATCCGATGTTACTGCATCATGCCATTTGGGTGTGGTCAGCCTATGATGAGAGTGCAGTGAGTGGAGCTCCGTTGAATCCTGGATCAGGAGACCCTGAGTAAATCTCTTGTCCCCCAGCTGGTTGCAAGGGCACCCCTAGTCTAGAAGTGTCACCGGCCTGGAGAAGGGCTAGGGGACTGATACCGGCAGTGTCTGCTCCCAGATGGCAGGTATGGTGTGGACTGTAAGAAGTACAGTGTAACATCAATAAAGGGCACCATACCTACACCAAAGTCACAGTGTATTAGACCTTTTTTCTGCAATGTGAGCAAGAGCCTTCAAGTGTGGGCCTAGCTGCTTCCCTAGTGGGGAGTCTGCGGTATTACAGGGGTGAGAACGTGACAGGGAAGAAATGCCTAGAAGTTAGCAGACAGGTGTCCCCTGGTTCACCCCTGTATGTGTTGTGCGAGAAGGGGCGGCTCACTTTTCTACATTCAACTACTTAGATTAGTTTATATTTAGCACATTTAGTAATTGCACAAAAGCCATATCCAGAGAACATTACAATATTTGCAAATGTCCAAAAATATGCGAATCCAGAACAATGCTACAATATTGGTACATATGCTGCATAGCAACTGATACTTTGGTAGGTAGTCCCTTTCCTGCTTAAGGGGCAGAGAAACACCAGTCGAGGTTGGCTTAATGGCTGGTAGGAATACGGTGTACATCTGAACCAAATTCAGACAAACACAAATGGCAACCACTAAGGTTTTTTTTTTATCCAAATGTTGGTGTACATGGACAGAGTAGTTTTGAGAGTAACCTTCTTCTAGCAGAAATTATTAAAATAATTTGTCTTTGTGTAATACATAATAATAACAACTGTCCTTCGCCTATGTTTTCAAGTAATAGTTCTACTTTAAAAAAGCCACCTTCAATGAAGACTTTGACCACCTCATGGGGTTCTTATATTTTTTGTCCATTCTCCATTGTAATGAAAACATAGCTCAACATATTTTTTCTCCACCCAGCTATATTACTGCTACACTCCATCCCTTCATCCAACCTGGAGGATTTCACCTCTCCTTTAAGTTCGAGCATGTTGGATCATTGGTAGCGAAGTGTTGCATTCTATAGTGTTGGCTTTCCTCTGCCCCTCAAAATGTGATAGACATGGAGACTTAAGGTAGACAGGTAGTCCTGGACGATTTTTCGGCCAATTGATCATCTTGCGCATTCCCACCGATCACCCGGCAATTACTCTGACGAAAATCGGGTGCGTCCACCTGGGGAGATCGACCAGGAATCTCCCGCGCATGTCGGCTCGCACAGTGATCTGACATGTTGGTAAATTCCTGACCGATTCCTTTACATTGTATGGGGATGGCAGATAAAGGATCATTTGGAAGCAAAGCACTGCTTATTTGCTGTTAAATAGAAGAAATTCAGTTTAATGTTGCTCAATGTTTACAGCCTGTCCCTGGATGTGAATTAATAGCAGTCCGCTGTCAGTGTATATCTGCTGATAAAGTTGTTTTTAGTTGTTTCAATGGGTAATCAATGAGCCAGAGATTTTAGGTACAGTAACTCTGTCTAAGCAGAAATCCATTTCCAGGTCAGTTTGAATAGTAAGTAAAAGCTGAATAATTAATTGGTCTATTGATTTTATTCTTACAGGATTGACAAAGCAATGCTGGCCAGCCTGAAAGTCAAGTAAGTCCTGCCTTGGTTTACTTTGTACTAATTCACGCTGTTTTGTTAATTTGACAAATTGACAACCTGTACAGACAAACTACTTTGGCATTTTTGTAGTCCTTTAGTAAGACTATCGACAAAAAAAGGATTAAACGGTTAATTCTGCACCATTTGCTGACTTGAGTTGAGCACTATGATGTCTGCATACTTCATGGTAATTAAATGGACAGAAGCATTACTAATCCTTTAAAAGTAAATTTGTGTATATTGATTTCAGGTGAATTTTATTTATTTTTTATTTTTAATATTTGAAATAAATGTTTTATTCTTACTGAATATAGTTAATTATTTGATTTACACGTTTACAAGTAAAACATGTTATAAGGTTTTCAGTTCTTTGAGTTTTTCCAGAGGAAGTCTAATAAGACTGAGCCACAGATCTGATTTATTTGCATTTGTGAAACCATATAATTATGAGCTTTTGAACATTGTAAACAACACGATGAAGGGAAACCATAAAAAAAGTTGTCATATTAAAATGTTTAAAAAAAAAAAAAAGTTGTCATAACTCCACAACACAAAAATCACACAATAATAATATAACATAAAATAGAAAATAGAAAAGTATGAAACTGTACTAAGAGAATCATCCAGGTTTCCCTTAATGACTTCCTAAAACGGTTACATGCCTGGCCGCCCTTTGACCTGTAATAAATAGGCATTCATGTAGGGTGAAGTAGTCAGAACACCTGTTTAGGTTATTGATCAAGTAATCTCTGAAATCAATGGAGATGCCTGGCAGTTAGACAACCGGGATTGCCAGGAAAAGAGTGTAGCGAATGCAACATTCATATGATAGAATAGGTTTCCCTAAAGTTTCATGTCTACAGATGAAGTAACTAGGTGGTAACCATGATAGCTAAATGAGTAAAATTGGCCATACACCTTAAGATCTCTGTCAGATATACTTTAGATCTACCAACAACTATGTAGTGCCGGGTCCTCTGTGATTGAACACTGGTAGACTTGATTGTGTAGAAAGTCCCTCATATTACATGGGTTTGGTAAAACAAAAGGAGATCTAAAGGAA
This sequence comes from Ptychadena robeensis, assembly GCA_036250615.1. NCBI lineage: Eukaryota > Metazoa > Chordata > Amphibia > Anura > Ptychadenidae > Ptychadena > Ptychadena robeensis. The sequence goes on from CM070033.1 coordinate 167,601,414, forward strand.
ATCTGACAGAGAAATCTAAAGGTGTATGGGGACCCTTATTATGTAAAGAGATGCCTCTTATAGTGTGTGGTCAACTGAAAATGTTACTAGCTCAGACCTAGACCTGAAGGTGTCTGTTATTTCATACCTTGTCACAATTCATACCATATTAACTAATTCCATGACTGTCTATTGTTAAGTATTCTACATTTTCAAGATATTACATTGCAAATTTATTTTTAATCCACCAATATCTAAACAGCACTGGGCATGTTGACAATTTATCAAAATTCTTACATTTCACACCTGTCAAATGCAGGAGTTCAGACAAAGTAAAAATGAGGCCTAAGACTGGCCATACATGGGTCAATACCTGTTCAATCGATGAACCAGTGTAATGACATCACCACATTGTGCTCCAGCTTCGTCGATTGAATGGAGTCCCTCTGCGATCGATCCAGTTCAATACTTTGGATAGGGACCCTTGGGACCCATCACCATCCAAAGTAATGGCAATCATTGGCAATCGAACAGTGATTTACCAACATGTTGGTTACCTGTTTGATCAAGCCAGATCGAGGCTGGCAATAGTTTTGAACACAACTGATCACCGGGAAACGCACATAGTGATCAATTGTGCTGGAATCTATAAAAAAATTACCTGTGTATGGCCAGCTGTAGGCTCACTTTAGATGGTCGGTTTCCACAAACAAGCTTCTCTATTATGGAGTTGCAAATTTGTGTGTTTTGGGTGCAGGCAGCTGTCAATCACTCTCCAACATTTCTCAAGTTTTCCCTATGCCTGGTGATTGGGAAATATTGAGTTTGCACCACGGTCACGGTTTATGGGTGGTCAAAAGCATGTTCCAGACTGCATGTGTGAATTGAGCTGTTGTGTTACCAAAATGAATGTTTACCGGGTGTTGCTGTTAAAAAAAAAAACAGGTATCCAGCTTTGTCCTGCATCCTGTATTCTATACATTCCTATGCTAAACAAATTCTTATAGGACTATGTTATAAAAAAGAGTGGTATATTGTATGTTCTGTCCAAGGGAGACAGTGCTTCCCAGATACTCTACATATATAGATACATTACAGTGAGAGAGAGTCCTCACTACTTACTAGTAAACAGCACTATATTAACGTTGTGTTCTTGGGATGAGATACACTTTAAGTGGTGGTGCGTAGCTGGTTGGCACTTTCTTTATTAAAGCACTTCTTTGTAATTATATTAGACCATCTGAATGCTCAGACTTAAAACTCAAGGTTCTAATATTTGCTTCCTCTCAACTCAACTACAGGTGTGTTTCTTGAAGCTCTTAATCATTTCTACCATTCATATTCAAAGAATGTGCACAATACCATTAAATGGGCACCTGAATCCTTCGGTATTGAAAAGCTTTTATTCTGTGCGGGCCGATTAAGGCTCATCCTTCACTCATACAAATTAGATCTTTCTCTGGCAACCAGGCTGCTGATTGCAGTAAGCATGCCAGTTGGCTTGTAAAGCACTTTTAATTCTCAGAATCATTAGGATCAGGTGGAAAAAAGGGACATTTGTGAAGGAATAATTCTTTGCTGAGAATTGCTGAGAATAAAATTTGATGAGTAGATGAAGAGAAAAAAAAAACATTCCCCAGATGCATATATTACATTTGTTTTTTTACTAGATGCATTGTAAAAAATGGCGCATATGTGCATGGCATTGGTTATACCAACACTGCCCTGTGCAGAGAATACACATCATTCTGTTAATGGCCAGGAAAGAAAATGATTAATGCGGTCTATAAGCCCAGCATCTCCTACATCTACAGCAGGCCGAAAAGAACATGAGGAATGTACTTCCTGACAATAGTATAGATTTAAAATACAGGGTAGTGATCTGTAAATCTGTACATGCCAATGCAGGATCTGTTTTAATATTATCTGCATAACATATTATCTGCATAATAAGGGATCTGCCTTACTGCTTTGAATAACCTTTTAAAGTGAATCTACCGTATATACACGAGTATATGATGAATCTTTTAGCAATCAAAAAGGTCAAGAGTCAAGAGATCAACATCACAAAATATTGCAGGGCCAACTTTGTTAGGTAATTACAAAGCCCCTGGCTTGACTTTGAAATTAAGTTATGCAAAAACTACATGTGCTAGGGCAATGCTATTTTTTTTGTTTCAATAATGCTTTCCTACATCTCCAGTAATTTTGGTGATGTTATCATGTCCAGAGGCTTTGCAATTAACTCTCAAATCTGCTAGTTGAAATCCCAAAACAAAAGCACATTTGCTGGGTGTTTCTGAGCCTTAAGGTAGCCAATACATGAGGCGATTCACTCTCGATAGATGAGAGGTCGACTGCAGTGGGATGACGTGATCTCGCTGCAGCCGGCCCCTCAGCTGTTTTGTGGGCACCCTTTGCAAATAATGGGATCGGCCAGGAATCTACCAGCATGTCGAATCACCGTGCGATCCAACATGTGGGAGATTCCTGGTCGATCTCACCAGGTGGGCCCACCCAATTTTTGTCCAAGCATCCGCCGGTTGATCGATCGCAAAATCTGGTGAAAATCGGCCTGTGTATGGCTACCTTTAGCTGCTGCAATTCCCACCCTAGGCTTAAACTTATGAAAAATTAGATACCTCAGCTTATTTTCAGATCGGCTTATACTAGTTTGTATACTAGTTTGTAAGGTTATCAAAAGCAGCTTACCAGTCCCTTAATGTGGTGTTTACATTAGTTTTTATTCTGGAGGCCTTTTTATTTATTTTCAAGCTCTTGTAATACCCTGAGGATCTTACCTGTCCTAAAGAAAGAAAAAAGAAGGCATTGGTATGAATCTGTCATATCCAGAGAGCTATTAAAGTATAGCATTGGTTCCCAACCTTTTTCCTTAAGGCCCCCCTTGCCTATGTCCAAGACTAGCAAGGCCCCCCCCAACTCCTACACGCATATATGCATTAAAAGAAATGTTCCCGCCATAACACCTTTGGGTAACATTCCCTCCCTCCTAAATTGTATGCACACAGCTCGATGAGATTTTCAAAATGAAAAAAATAGCAAAATGTCCCCAAGATGAGGCTGCGCCTGTTTACATTTCACCAGTCAAGTCCAGCTCTGGTTTACCACTTTTATGCTGAGGCTCCACTAATGTGGACAGAGAAACACATGCAGTAAAAAATTTGTTTTCTGTCCGGTTCAGCCATGGTTTACCAGCGTTTCCATGAACTAAAAACTGCTTCCGATCCAGTCCACTTGGGACGTGGATTGTGGCATGGTGCATTTTATTCTGCAGCCACATCGTGCTAATCTATAGTGCCAATATATAGATCTATAGCACCCCCCAAGGGAAGCCACTGACTTCATGTTGGGAAGCACTGCCCTAAATGATAGATATTTAAAACAACCAGAAATTCATAAGCCGTTCGCGAATTGTTTACATTCACCTAGTGTTGCATAAAATCTTATTAGATTGTGTTTGTAGTCATTTAGCATTCAGAAATGAGAGCGCCTGATGCACCTGACTCAGTGCCACTAACCTTCACTGAATCTGGATTTGTTGCCAGCGTTAAAAATGAGTTTTGGCAGATATATCAGATGCATACGGTGCACAAGTAAAAGCTAAACAGATGTTAATAGAATGCATATGCCTAACCGACAGCTTCTGTTTCCTGAGATTACTTCTCACTACAAATAATAACATGTACTATCTGTGATAGTAGGAGCATTTACATTAAAAAGGCAATGTAATTACTATACAGCTATAGGCAAAAAATAAACATAATAATAAACATGATTCAGTCTGTAGTATTTACACAGCAGCGGATTTTGTTTAGCGTTCCTTTAAAGCATACATTTCCTGTTGATCCTGCCGGCAAGTCTTTTATCTTAAAGGAAAAAAAGCAGGTTAGCTGCCTAAATCTTGCTTGGCTTTTTTTTTTTAGGTGTGTATACTGCAATTTAAGTTTTACTTTTAGATACTTGGTCATTGCGCATAACTAGCTTTGAGACTAAATGATGCTTTGGCAATACTCTAGGACCCAGGTGCCCAACCTGCGGCATGCGGCCCTTTGGAAGTTCTTTGGCGGCCCCCCTCATTCCTCCACTTGTGGCCCCCGAAACTTAAATGTAAATGCTTACGCCATAGGAACTCAACTGTCTGCTATATCTATGAAGCACATAACATAATAAAATGTGCATTAACATACAGTGTTCCCTAATGATTGGAGTATCATTTAAAACATATTTGATATAAAAAAAAAAAAATAATGTCTTCTAGCTATGCCTGTTGTAGTTTTTTTTCATAAAAAAAATGCTTATACAAGTCATTAAAGATTGAAAATATTATGTGCGGCCCTTTAGTGCGGCCGCACTTGTGGCCCTCCATATCAACTCAGTTGCCCACCACTGCTCTAGGAGAGCTAAAGATGATATTGAATAGTCTATTGTCTTATCATGTGTTTCAGTAACTAACAAAATACTTTTTTAGTTGAAAATTTTTCCTTGCTGGCTATAAGCCAGCCCCCCCCCCCCTCCCTCATTAACAAATGAGGTGAATCACAGTAATTCAACATTTTTTTATCAAAAAATAGGGGTTTCCAAGGTCAAATTTTAAAATAGTCTAATAACACAATAATGTGTTGTGGAATCTGTGTAACAAGAGTACGGTCTGAGTCCCCATACTGTAAGGAGGTGAACGGGGAACACCGGGTGCGGAGTTCCTCCTTTTTTCCAAAATATGTAGGGACGACACCTGCTCTCTCTTCATATTGTGAATGATATACTGTAAACAAGCCTACTTAGATATGCAATAGATGTTATGTCTTGAGAATACTTTTTTTTTTTTTTACACAAAAACTACTTATTGGACTATTTATAAATTCGGGAAAAGATTTTTTGACCTTGGAAGCCCCCATTTTTTGATAAAAAGTTTTGAATGATTGACAATACTCTACCTTATGTATTGGAATTATGAGTTCTGTATAGCTCTGGAAATATTGTGTGTGAATAGATGGTAAATATTGTAATCGCTAATTTTATTGTAAAAAACTAGCACTTAAGAATTAGCAAAGATCTCAAATATAATACTATATCTCCTAGTGAATATCTGAGATTCTTTTACATCAGTAACTGGAGTGCAATGCAATATGCGTCTGTACAAGTGGTGATTTGCGCAATGAAGGTAGTAATGACTGGAGATCACAAATTCCCAAATTTATTGCGAGTATTAGGCAAAAAATTTGCAATATTTAGCAAATACAAAGATTACCTGTGCTGCTTATTACTAGTGGTGAAATACCTAATAAAAAAGTCTCATATACCATTTTTATTGTTGGTAGACCATTTTGACTATTCAAAAGAAGCTCACAAGCTCATAAAAATGTGAGTACATTTGAATGTCAGCTGCAAGTTTGCTTGGACTACAGACAGCACATCCAAAATGGTGATGTCCAGCACCAATGTCAGGGCTTCTGGATATCTATATATACCAATGGGGCATTTCATTAACATAACATAAATAATATATGGCAAATTCAAATATAATATTATAGCAAAATATTTGTTAAAATGAATGGTCAGGTGACTGGGTTTTATTAAATGTATTGCTGTTCCATTTTGTAACCAAAACCTTCATTGGAAAATGTAAACTTCTGAGATATTTTCAGAACATTTAGAAAAGCATGATTAAACCTGCACTGGACGAGATGGTGCCATCCAATACACATCGGGGCTCCGGCAGCGCATACTTACAGTTCTGCGCTGTCCCGGCGTCCCTGATGCGACATGATGCCAGCCAGCTCCGTCTCTTCTCCCCCCCCCCCCTCCGAGTGACGTGATGACGTCACATCGGGGAGGCGGCGGCAAATTTGAAAGTACATTGCATGAAATCAGTTTTCTATGTGTACTAAATCTCGCCCAAATAAAAAGTCTCTGGTGCCCCAGATGTGTCCATATGCAGTAACCCTCTCTAACCTGGTGTGATTTTATCACATCCATCACACCAGGTTAGAGAGGGTTAACTGCAAGTGGGCACATGTGGGCACCAGAGACTTTATTTGGGTGATGTTTAGATTATAGCAGCATAGCTTTGTGCCCTGATTTTTGTGTTTTCTCATTAAATTTATAACATTTTTTTTTTTTTACATAATTGTTTCAAACATTATTATACTTAGGATGTCTATTAGACCCTTGTACGGACATATTTTGGGAAGTTACAGGCCTACAACAAGAAAAGTTTACCATTGAAGTCTATGGTGCACTTTTGGTACAGAAATCTGGACCTCAGTAGTGCGCTAGGGAGGTTAATTAAGCTGTTTGTCATATGTGTGATGATATGTGGCGAAGTATTTTAGTACATTTATAAAGTCTCTGTAGGCAAACTGCTTTCGTAGAATTAAAATATCACTGCATTTCAGATGTCTTCAGTGTTCCAGCAAGAGGATGTATTGCCAACTACAACTTATGCCTCAACTGTGTCATTAATGACATGAAATACATAATTAAGGATTTAATTACATTTGCTTCCCTGATTTCATTAATAACAACATGCGGGTGGAAAATAAAAAACCTACAACTATGCAGCCAAGTCATCATATCGCCAATGATTTAAAAATGGGGGCTGTTATTGTTTTGTGATACAAAGGCTATGCCTATTTGTGAAGGACAGCAATGTTACATCTGTGGGCTCTTTGACATGACAATGCATGTTAAAATGGATTGTTGTGAAATCCTTGATGGCCCTGTAAACCTTGGCTGAATTCAGCATCTTATAAACAAATTCCTTTGTGGATATACCTAAGTCAGCCCTCTTATTGTGCCTCATGAGCCATGATGCCTATCACACAACAAAAGTTATATAGTGTTTGCCAAAAACTATTTGAATCCAAAAGTAAGAAGCTTAACATAGAATACATAATTGGTCTAAAACATTCCAACATTACAAAAACATCAGCGAATAGACAACTGCATGAAGAACCAGGATAACTGTAGGTGGTTCATCTACTCGATGACACCATCACGCTGCGCTCAAAACGGCTCCTCCATCACACGGACAACGAGACATGTACGCCCAGCATTACATGTGTCAAGTCATCATAAAAGGTTATTAAACTTACCGCTGATATACTTTCAGATATTATTGGCGTCCCCTAGAAGAACTATTCTTAAGCCATTATAATGATGAAATATCTTCACCTTCAGTGCTAACCACTGACTTGTTGTAGGCAGAGTAGTCTTCCCAGTTATGTCAAATTATACCCTAAGAAGCTTATGCATCTCAGTATAGGAGAAGACAAACAACAGCTGACAACCTTCAATAACATTTTTTGGTTATCAGATACAGAAGGAGAAGCATCTGTCTGACATCACCCCTGGGCCGCCTAAGGTTTATTTAGTTAGCATAAAGTTGATATATTATACAGCCAGCTCATCTCTTTATTAACAGTCAATGCCACGCAGGTGGTGGTGGTTTTGAATTATTTTTTCTTGTACATGAATTTTTATTGGTTACCATGACAACATAAAAAATGCCAGATAAGGGAAATGAAGCAAATAAGTAGATATTACAGCATGGTGCTGCATACAAAGAAGAGCTGAACTGATAAGCCTCGGTCCCAATTTACCAGTCCTGTCTCAGTATATTTCCATGATATTAAACCTTGGATGAGGAACAATACTGCTATTCTGAGTAAACAGATTTTGTCATGTATCTGTTAGTAGATGGCTCAAAAATAAAAATAAAATAGGCAAGTCTATTAAGGAATTTTAAAGTTGGCTTGTATGGATTTGTATGGAGAATTCCAACCGTTCTGGTAGTATTATAGCAGGGCAGTTATCATACAGAGTAGATCAGGTCAGTAACAATGGAATGCACTTTATATACATAGCATTAGAAGTGGTTGTCAACATAAGCAAAATAATACGTATTTAATGCATAAATTCAGTACTAACAGCAATGTTTTCAATGTTTAGATGCTAAGTTTCCTAATGTAATGTTACAAGGGAGTTGGGACAATGGCGACAGGCATAGTAGAGTTGAATTTGTTATCAGGATCCTCTGGAGGGAAATCCCAGGCCCTACAAAAGGGACAGTTCCTAAGTAGTGATGGCCGAACATCAGCCACATCCATTCGCGAACAGGCGGATCGGACTTTTAGAAAAGTCGGACGTCCACCTGTTCACGGGGAATTTGAATCAGAAAAAAACGGAAATGACGTCAATGAGCTGGAACCCCCAGTTCCTTGTTTCGATTACTGGACATGACATCACAGGACAGAAGGGACAAAAGTTTGTCAGTCCCTTGCTGCCAGTGTGAAACACTTAATTTAATGAAGGCTGTGGTGTCCTGGACTATTACCTGGCTTCCAGCATGGGAGAGACCCCTAAGGTAGTGGTTTAGATGAGCTATCAAGTCCAGGAAAGAAGCCAGGGCCCGTCAAGGACCTCACTGGTTGATTGCACAGCCTTGGATATCGCTTGTGAGGGGAGAACTGCTGTATTGAGACTGTCCTGATGTTATTCTCATATGATTCAATCAAGTTATTCCTTATTCTATAGACTTCCCATATTGCACTTCTTTCAGCAACAACTGTTGAAAAGTTACTTTTACATACCTGCTCTGTGAAACTGTGCTGTGCCCAGAATTAGCAGGTAGTATCTGTTTTACATGTTATTTACAGCATTCTTCATTTAGTTTTGTAAAATTAGCAAAATTAAGATGGGGTGTGTGGGAAGTAGCTACAGTTATGATGTAAATGAAACAGATACTTGCTATAAAAAGCATTATATATATATATTCAAAAATAGAAATCAAATTGAAGGAGTCAAAGTTCAACATCAGCTACCATATTTTTCACACTATTAAGACTTCAAATGTTTGTGCGTCTTATTTAATTATTATTAATATTTTTTTATTAAATATTTAAAAAAAAAATTCTTTAGTCCTTAACATCATGGTAGCCCAGTCTCACAGAACATTGGAATTTGTTCAATTCCCTCTAGCCAAATGGGAGAATTTAGCTATAATAGCACTAGCCGTACCCATTCTCTGAATACACTGACCAACCAGTTGGTTGAATGAAGGCTATTTATATAGTTGTGTATTGCAATAAAAACCTTATGTGACACAGACTCATCTCTGCTCCGAAATTTTTAATAGGTGCTCATGGGTTAGCTGTTAGTGCCAGATTAAATGTTGTGTTATTTTCAAATGATCAGATTTAATATGTTTATGTAACTAGTGTTGATCGCAACAGAGTACAGGTGTCCTCTCGAAATGAGCCTCCCCCTCCCAGTGTCACTCACAATTTATTCTGCTATGGACAGAGGACATGTCGAGATCAGCCTCCCCCTCTGGGTCCCCTGTCCATAGCAGAGTGAACTGTCAGTGACACTGGGAGGCCAATCTCCACGGCATCCTCTCTACTGATGACTCACCTCATCTCACCTCACTCACTATATATCTATACTGGCAGAGATGTGCTTATAGGACAATGTTTACTCACTCCTGCCTGTACAATATATGGAGTCTATAGATCTATAATAGGAGTTTATGACAGATCTGCGCTTATAGGACAGTGCTCCCCTTCACCTGTCTGTCTTCTGTACTATATATGGAGTTATTTAGTATATATGCTATATATACCTGTTCTACTACTTACACCCCAAGCTTCACCCCCCCCCCCCCCCCCCCCCCCCCCCCCCAGCTACAACACTTACATGTAAAATATCAGCTATAATTCCAGCTATCAAATAATGATTAGCTAGAGGAGTGAAACTTGGGGTGTAAGTACTGTGATTGTACTATAAGGGTGTAAGTACTGTGATTGTACTATTCAAGGTTCTCGTAATATGAATGTTCAAAGTTACAGTGTTATATGGCCATTTTAGTTTCATTTCTACCGCATTCTTGTTACAGTGCAGCTGCAGATTTAAATAAGATAGATTATAAAATAAATTTAAATGAATGTCATATGCATTCATTACATTAGTTCTAAAAAAACAAATCAGAATCAGCAGGCCACATTTCCTGTAAAATTCGGTGCATCTCTAATTACATGTAACAATTTACACTTATGGTACTGTAGTAGTGTGAAACATTTCATATACTTAGTATTTTTGTTATATGTTTTCACGTTTAGCCATTTACTGTACATGTAGTGATGAAGCCCCATCCTGGCAGGGTGGTTGACGCTCTGTGTTAAGGCTGCCATACATGGCACGGATTCGTGCTGGATTCTGGCGCGATGGATTCCGGGCGCGTGCACGCGGATCCATCGTGCCGGAATCCCCTGCAGCCCACCTTGCCCGTCCGATCGCATCCGATGGATCAGGGGCACAGAATCGGATCCAAGGAAGAACCAACCTGTTGGTCTTTTCGGTCCGATTCTGCTCTGATCAGGGGGCGTTGCGGTCAGGGAGGCGATCCATCGGACACAGATCCCTCCCGGATCCGGCCGTACAAGGTGGGCTGCCACGATCGGATTCCCTAATTGGCTGATCGTTCTCACCTGTGGATGCCGGCGGAATCGCCGGAATCCATCGGGTGCTGAATCGATCAGCCAGGGAATCCGTGCCGTGTATGGCTAGCTTAAAACACCTCATTCATTTGGCTGCTGTGTTTTGGTTTATGTATGGAGTCCAGGTACAATCGTATACATTAATACGTTTCTTGCCACCGTGTGAATGCACAGGGGTGTAGAACATTTTAACACTGTAACTTCTGGTGTGAAAACCAGAATGGAGCAACACCCTTCATATCCTGTCTTGTGCCTGCACCTGACCTATAGTGCATAAAGTTGTTAGCTTCATGATAAATATACTATAGTATGTTTATATATACTCTGCCAAAAAAACTGGTATACTTCATAAACATACATACAGTACATGACTGAAATACACAGGGATCACCACATTCCTTATTTAGTATCACACAGACAGAATGGTAGACTGTTATCTAAGAAAGGAAAGAGTGACATCTGCAGGCTATGCCGAGTTTTAGAAGGTAATCTGGTGCCATGGCGAAGTAGATGGTGTCTACATTTCCATTTATTGAGGTATATCGGGTGTTATTCAGATACCTTGTAGACAAGCAGTCACCAAAAAAAAAAAAAAAGGAAAGTAGAACTTACAAGAACAAGAAAAGAATAAATAACCAAAGAACAGGATTCATTATACACATAAATTACAATAAGAGATATTTAAGGATTACATAGATTTCTTTACATCCGATAAATTAAGAACATAACTGGTATGTAAAACACTAGACAGAACTAGACTAGTCAAGTGACTGAAGAATATTTCCATTATAATAATACAAAACTTTAAGTACACAAAACATTTTAAAATAAATAGAACTAGAAAAAATGAATAAAAGAATAATAAAAAACATTATGAGTATCACAGTGAGCTGCAGAAGAAGAAATGCCATGGAACAGAGAGCTATCCATCACTAAGGTCCTCCAATGCAGAAGTAGAAATCCTGTAGTTTGCCATGTTTGGGACAACAGTAAGATACTATCTTTCTTCTGTGAAAAGTTCCATAAAGACAATATTGTTAATAATCATGAGCAGCTACCTACGCTTCCATGGGAAGAGAAGTTCACTTCTATTTTAGTACCACTGATGAATAAGATGCAGTTAAATATGAATAAGCAGACATGTAGTAAAAGAAGACCCAGCCGATACAACAAAGGGTCTTGAAAACAAAAATATACAATATCTTTGTGAGATTGGTCCATTATCCACTATGGAACAATCATTGGACATTGGTGGAAGATGTGAAATACAGAACCTACCTAGAATTGTATTGGCAGGAAGTATGAGGGTATAATGTCCAAAGGGCTTCTTGGGTGTAATACTAGTGTTCTTGTGCCCAAGTCTCCCAAACTGGGAGTGGTCAATCCAGGCCCAGGATCTATTCCCAAAAAGGGTCCCCAGCAAGTCTTAATAAGAAGCGTATCTATTTTTCAAGCAAGTCCTTCAAGGTTAATGTTTACAAATATTTAATGTCTTTGAGCAAGGTAATAGTAAAATGTCATATCTGAAGGTAGCTGTAAAAACAGTATAGGTCATTTTCAATTTAATCTGTAACTCTGAGTATGTGAGAAGCTTGGTGAAAGTGTAAGAGATGTTTATATTGTTGGCTGTCATTTGGCAAGATAGACTGTCAGAGTTGTGAACAAAAACAACATGGAGCAAGGGGCATACAATGAAAGTGGTGGAAAGCTGATGAGATGGGTGAGAGTGAAAACCACAGAAAATAGTTTGCATGTTAAAGACCAATCCATCATTTTTCCACTTCTACCCTTCTATATGCTTCTACCCAGCAGCTAAAACATCTTAAATGTACATCTAAGGGGTATTCTACATCAGGATCTCTTAGCCTTTAAATCTTCAATCTACACATCAAATATTTGATAAACCTGTGCCATTTGTGTTCCCATATAAAATGTAGCAACATTGTTTGCAGCCTTCTTTTTAAAAAATCTGTACAGGTACAGATCCGTGATTTGGTAAATATGGTCATCTTCAGAAAGTTTACCAGACTACAGGGAGTGCAGAATTATTAGGCAAATGAGTATTTTGACCACATCATCCTC
>CM070033.1:167616842-167630352 GCA_036250615.1 Ptychadena robeensis
AGGTGCTTTTGGTCTACTTCTCTGTGACAGGAAGCTCCTATTTAAGTGATTTCTTGATTGGAACAGGTGTGGCAGTAATCAGGCCTGGGGGGTGACTACAGAAATTGAACTCAGGTGTGCTAAACCACAGTTAAGTTATTTTTTCACAAGGGGGGCAATCACTTTTTCACACAGGGCCATGTAGATTTGGAGTTTTTTTCTCCCTTAATAACGTAAACCTTCATTTAAAACTGCATTTTGTGTTCAATTATGTTATCTTTGACTAATAGTTAATGGTTTTTGATGAGCTGAAACATTTAAGTGTGACAAACATGTAAAAGAATAAGAAATCAGGAAGGGGGCAAATAGTTTTGCACACCACTGTGTATGTATATATATATATATATATATATATATATATATATATATATATATATATATATATATATATATATATATATATATATATATATATATATATATATATATATATATATATATAAATTCTGTATAACCTTTAGCTTTGCTCTCTACATAATATTCTTCCTGACAATGTACATGATATCCTTTTCACTGAAAACATGACTCGGTACACTACCTGGAAAAAGATGTGAATTACAGATGATTATGCTATTTGCTATCTAGAAGAATAATGTGCATGTAAGCTTTGAGTATTTGGTCTAAGCCAAAGTAGGTGTTCGCATTGTACAAAGCAACATATGGAACATGAGCATGCCAGTTATGTAAAGAGATTAATATGTGGGTGGATTTCTATCTCAGCACTGTGTCTCAGAATCCTAGTGATATATGTAACCAGTAATAAACACATGTAACCACTCGATTGTTAGTATTAAGACATACCCTACTCTCGGACTCTATATAGTCCTGGGAGAATAATCTAATTATTTAGGGGTTGAGGCACTTATTGAGTCAAATATTTTTTCTACAAAAGGTCTTTTTTAAGTGGTGGACCTATATTAGTGTCCGTGATAATGATAAAAAAAATGTATATTCTAAAAACATATACACATCACCAATCTGAATACATCCTTAAATATTCTATACAAGACAGTTGATCCAAATAAGCTCTGACGCGTTTCGCCCCCAACTGGGGCTCCTCAGGGAGTGTAGGATCACTATGACTAAAAAGAAAACAATCACAATTATTATACATTCAAGCCATCACAGTGTTCACCTGTCTCTACACCAAATCACATAATTCGTCAGTTCTCGGCCGACTTATATCACACACGATCACATATACAGTCATGGTATAGGTTATCCGAACTTTATATATAATTTAGTACTTGTCTCAATAGGTCATTTACCCATTAAATGTAGATCAAGACAACAGCAGTGATATTGTTCATACAATAATGGATGTTCATACCAATTATTACAACCATCTATATTTACTTATATAATCGTATAAAAAAAACACAAACATAATATAATAAAAGCAATATTATAACCACATTATAAAAACCGTTATCAAAAACACATCCCCCAGAAACAAGTTAAAACATGGTTATAAATGTTACTTACATATTTAGAATGTATTTATGGAAGGGTGTGCAGGCAGCATGGTAACATCAGGGTAACTGGAGTGGTACTATGCCTAATGGTGTAGCTGGGCAGCAACCCCTCCACCGACGCCCCCAACTCCCTAAAGGTCGGTGGTAGTTGGTACCGCAACGTAAGGTCTACTTGCACAGTGATATCATTTGAGTATTAAACTTGGGATGTTGGCTCCTTGCTGAATGAATAGTTTTGTTTATGTTATATACAATTACCCCGTTCCCCCACACGGTGTGGCCAACATCCCAAATCACATATCAAAAATTTGTGGTTAAGGCAGTCAGACACTGTGGTCCCCCACTATTACTTTTTTTCTTTACCAGCTGTAAAGACAAGGGGACTTTAACAGCCAAAGAGGATTATTGCGTATCATACCCCCAAGGGGAAATAAAGTCTGTATTTAGTCCAAAAAATTAAGTTCAAACATAATATCCAAGTCTAAACATTCCAAAATGTATTCATTAAAGTCATTGGTCCTGGATGTCACTGTTCTTCGGGCTGGATGAGATTGGTGAGTATGTTCCATTAATGTGTTTTGGTCCATTAGATCCATTTCAGCACATACAGCACGCTTCTAGTCTTTAATTAGACTCCCTATGCTGGGGAATATTGAAGCAATGGTGTTGAAAGCTCTTTTGTATGTGGGAAACTCTGTCTACTCCTTTAATACCCCAATGAGATCCATAGTTTTTTTAATTAAAATCTAAGCTCCACATAAGTTAAAAACAATGTTTTTAGCTCATTCAAGGGTCACAGAACTGCAGGTGAGCTAAATAAACAGCTATTTTACATTGTTGCCATGAATTTTCATGTGTACCAGCGTGTTGGATAGAACATGAGTATTTTTGGTATTCTTAACATGCTTGTCCAAGGGATAGGTGTGAACCAGTCCTTAGGTAAAGTGTACTTTAAGGTCATATTACAATTTTTATTCCCTAAAACAATATATGTAATGATAGTTGGCTTCGCTGTTTGATATATGAAGAAATGGCAGTTGGCATATTTTCTATCCAGATGGCATCCTTAGTGTCTGGAAGTTGGACAGAATTCTTACATGTTTAAATCACATACAAATACAAAGCAAAGCATGAATTTATAACATGACATGATACTGACAATATTAGAGTTTTTACTACATTTTCATGTGTTTATAGATTTATTTCTTACATTAATATCAGTCAGTCTATCAATCTTAGTTTTAGGGTACAAAATTCAGTTTTATTTGGAAATGATTGGTGAAATCTTGGTACCCTAGTCAAATTAGTAAAAACTAGTTTCATCACACCCTTTACTCCTCAATCTAAAGCTAAAAAACAAAGTTTTGTCAAGATAAATCTTATACATGTGGCATACATGTGTATACACATGTGGGGCATACACATATACATTAAATCACTAATTACAAACTCACTGTAAGCAAAACTTAAAAACTTAGACAAAGTCATGGACCAACCTTTTATATTTATTGTATAAATGTCTACAATTTTGGTTTTTCTTTGCATCAAAGATGAACCTTTTAATATGTGAAAAAGTTAACATCCCTCTCTTAAGATGACACCCCTCTCTTTAATCATTTGAGAACTGACAAATTAAGTGTATTATTGTATTTCATTTCATTATTGTATGTGTATTTGGCTGATGGGGCGAAAAGGAATAATTTGCATGGCTCCGCCCACTGTCCCAAAACGCAGGCTTCCACCTAAAGTTTTGGGATTTGTGCTGGATTGGGCCATGTAAATACCTTCTGTTTTAAGAAGGCTTGATTGTATTGTGCATTGTATTTCATGTATAATTAAGCTAAGGTATTTCTCACACAGGACCACAAGAAGCACCAATAGTTTAAGAGAGAAAATTAGAGAAACAAAGTAAGAGACACAGATATTCACAAATAAATTGAAAACACAGCATGTTCCAGAGAAGTAGGCTGGGCTGGAGTATTTACCAAAAGGCCAGTGCCAGGAGGGAGCTAGGAAAGCTGGGCATCGTGTACATGGCATGCTTTTTTAAAAAGTGACGTCCTTTTTTTAAAAAGCCATGCCCCTCAATTCACATGGAGGTTAATGGTGCCACCTACCCCCCTCCCCTCCTGTGTCATACCTGACCTTATCAGTGCAGACATGGAAGCATCGGTGGGACCTGTCAGCAGTGATGAGAGGAGAACTGTGGCTTAATATTTTATGTCCTTGGTAATGTGTATTTATGTATTGACAATGGTAAACTGGCGAATAAAATACATTTTTTATTGATTTAGTATTTTAATTAGAAAGAATCAATGAGATAAATCAAATGTGTCTTTCTGTGTATATTGTTTTGCCTTATAACTGAGCCAATCAAATTCTATGGCTCATTTTCAAATCAATACAGCCTCTATCCAAAAGAAAGTTGAATTTTATGCATCTCATTGACATCTCTTTATATATATATATATAGTGTATATAGTAAGAGGATTTATTTTAAAGAATTGCTTTTCCAGTGACCATATGATCCCACCATTTCTTATTTATAACAACCTTGCTTGTTTACTTCCATTAATACTGTTCTGTATAATGAAAGAAAGAGAAAGAAAAAAGTTGGGTTTTTTTGGAATTTGGGACAGCCGTCCCGTTCCCAAATCCCACACTTTTTAGGGGGTGAGTTTTTCCCTACCTTGGTAGAGACTTGGGGACTTTAAAGGTCAGCTGTAACATATAATCCCTGTCTAATTAGGTAGAATCATGTTAGAATTCCAACAGACAATGAGAAATATATATACATCAAGATATAAAAAGGATAAGAAAAATCTTCGGTTTGGTTTAATGTCCATAAAACACATATAATACAAGGTGCATGCTGAACTGTCTCTTCCGTTTGCGATAAGGGTATGGATGAAGTATTGGTGGGTCCTATTAATGGATCGTAGGAGAAATGACCCCGACATATGTTTCAAATCCTATTTTCTTCAGGGGGTCCCCATTGGTGCCATATAGGCCTACATATAAGCATATTGGTATTCAGTATATTTTTGATTAAGGATATTTTGGGATGGTGGCCAGCTAATCTGATAGGAAGCCATAGATCGCCCTACATTTAGATCAACTGTTCTGTATAAGCTGTAACATACTAATACGATTTATTTGATAACACATTGTAAGTTGTTGATTCTTGGATGGTGCCACTAGGTGGTGCAAAGACCTCAGTAATCCTGGAATATCCTTCTGTTGTATTTTTATGTACACATTGATAACACATGGAAAATATAAGATTAGGTGAGCACCTAAATGAGACAATTTTAGGGTTTAAAGACAATATAACTAGTTGTGGAGGGCAATCCTGCTGATATATAATTAGGCATTGTGTGCCCGCAGTAATAATATAATTGCCATTACAGGCTCTCACACTACATGTGATGACTTGTGCTGTGCATTGGACAGTTTAGTATATGCATTTTTTGACAACACACACAGGAGCTGCATACAAACAGTATATAGAAACATATAACGTGCAATGCAGCCTATTGTAGTGTGTATTGTATCCAAATTTCTTATGGGAAACTTTTTTTTTTTTTTTTTAACCCTCGGTGTGGTTAGCACACACAAACAATGCAACTTGCACCCATTGCCAAAAGGTGAGTGCACAGAAAGTGTCCGGACAAAAACATGGATGTCCTTGAGGGGAGCCAAATTGGCCAAGTGTAGCAAGGCCACACCAAACTGGCACACGGGGGCTGTGTATCTTGGTATCAATTGCAAATCCTATCTTCCCAATTCTAGATTCTGATTCTTCCCTCTTCCTTCTAGAATTGGAAAGATAGGATACACAATTGATACCTAGATCCACATGCCCTTGTGCTGGTCTGGTGTGGCCTACCTACTGTAGGAGTCCTGTGGGTATGTGGCGCTTGGAGGTGCCTTCTCCCCCTCCCAATACTCACTATACTGCCTCCCCTTTGGGTAGGTGAAGTGATATAACTTACCTCCCTGCGAACCATATGCAATATCTTGTAGGGGCGAAACGAAGCCCTCTTTTCTTAACCTACTAGGCCTCTGTACTTTGCATTGATCTCCCGAGGAAGCAAATCTGCTCACAAAACGCATTGATACATATATGCATCAGTACATATCCAATGTTCAAAATATGTGAAGAGAACATGTATTTGACTATGTTTGAACTTTGATGTTTAAATATCATGAATGTTTAGATAAGCTCTTGGACTTTTGAAATTTGTTGTTTTCTCTGCCTTAAAAACCACTAAACTCTTTCATATTCTTTGAAAAGCATTTACTTATTGATGTGTGCTATGTAAACAATCTTCTCTTAGTAAATAAATACAAAAGCATTATACAGAGGAAGAAGAGTGGGGACACTATGTGTCCAGGTACTTAGCTTGTAAAAGAGATGGTTGTCTTTTCTTAAATTTAGACTAGCTGATTTGTGAGTTTATTGCAAAGTCCTTAAACATGGATTAATCACCAATATTGCTGGAAATGTAGAGAAGGGTTGTGGTGGGAACATTACAAAAAAAGTACTGCTCTAGCACATGTCATTTGCTTACATAAAGTTTATAGCTGAGCCAAAAAATTTTTATTTTATTTTCCAACAACCCTCCTCTACCTCTCCAGTAACTTTTGTTTTCTTTTTTTAAAGTGTACCTACCACCTGTGTCTACTTTCACCAAAAGTGCCAATAAGTAGAGCAAATCAGAGGTACAGAAAATACTTACCCAGGTGGAAACTGTAAAAATCCATTGACATCACTTCACGGTGGGCTGCGGGCGCAAGGGGACTTGGGAATGTAGACTTAAATGATGATGTCTACTTTCCCAGATCTCCTTTCATCTGGCAGTCAGACAGATCTGAATCCAGTTCTGCTGGAGAGTCACTGGATTCATTTCTAGATTGGTGAAGGGAACAATACAAGAGTCTCTCTTCTCATTCTTGCGTGCTGTAGGACGGGACACTCCAGGCATGGTGGGAAAGGTATGTGTTCTTTTTCTGGGATTGGTATGCCCGGATGAAGGATGCAAGTTATTGGCAAAGCCCCTGGACATGGTGTCATCACCAAACTTGCTGAAGATATAAAGAAGGGTTAGAGGTGTACTACAAAAAAAAGTATTGCTCTAACACAAATAGTTTTTGCATTGGAACTTTATTTATGAAAAACTACATAAGCTACAGCAAAACTTTTTTTCCCAATGTTTCCACAACCCTTCTCTACATCTCCAGCACTTGTCATGATACCATTTTCAGAGGCTTTGAAATCAGTTCACAAAGTCAGCTAGTCCAAAAATTCAACCATCTCTAGCTGGCAGCAATGGAAGCAGATTAGTCTCAGGGGGGTGGATGTAGAGGGTATAAGAGGCTAGTATAACTCATCATATTCGGATTAATGTGGAGGGTGGAACTGAGTTGATGAATGTAAGCTGCTTACAGTGATCAGCTTTTATTAATATAGCTATAAACCCTTTATCTGGAAAGAAAAAAACTGTTACAAGTGCCTTTATAAATAGCTAAGCCTTCGTTAATCAGTCCATATGAATCTATTAGTCAATCAAACACTACAATCCGCATCAGGTGACAATGCTACTGTGTTTTTATTCCTCTTTCATAAAGTTGGGTAACTATAGATCACCAGATGTAAATAGATGTTGGTAACTACATTAACTTTCTTTTTTCGTTGTACTAGAGTTTCAATAGAAAACGCGCCTGAGCCACTCCCAAACTGCCCCAGTAGCGCCTCAGCCTAAATCACCATTTTACATATGCAATTGTAGCAAGTAACTCATGTATTACAGTAGCACTTGTATAGACGGGGGGGATTTGGGGCGGTTGGTGGTCATTGTCCCCATACAGAAAGTCCAAGAAGAGGAAGGAATATAGAATACAAGTATTAAAGGGGTAAAAATATCTAGTTTTGCTTGGATGTTTTGATATGTATGAGGATTTAATGATGGTTTAACTTTTCCCTGCTGTCTTAGAAATATGTTTTGATGGCCATCATCCCTGGAGCTTCAACTGGTGGTAAATCCCAAAGGAGATTGATTTAAAATTTACGAACATGCTCGTAATTTGTTAGATCGTTTTTCCGGCCAATTTATGGCCGAATTTAAGGTTTACGTGTTAAGCTGGATATAGACGGTTAGATTTGCGGTTGATTTCGGCAAATCTAACCGTCTATGACCAGCTTAACAACTAGAAAAAAATCTTGGCAGTAGATGAGCATTCCTTTACGGTACTAAACATTTCCACAAGGTGGCAATAATATCCAATTTACAGAACTTTTATGAAGAGAAAAGCTCGCCGTGTAGGGGACATTCACTGGAATAGATTGTACAGTTGGTACGGAATAAAACTTGCAGTTGGTTTAGATCTACAGAGCTTAAAAGGTTATTAAACCCTGATGTAAAAAATTACTTTTTCAAACTACAAACAATACTTAACATATAAAAGGCAAAACAGTACAGTACAGATTTCTCCTGTGATTTAATATAAAACCGGAAAGGCAGGTTCATCTCCCAAAAGTGACAGAAAAATATTGAAGACATAAAAGTACATGTATTTTCTAAACTACTGGATGAATATTGGACTATGGATACTCTACAATATAGTGTGAAGTATTTTGCAAGGTTAGCACTCGGCAAGCCTAAAATAAGATCTTATCTGCTGTTC
Organism: Ptychadena robeensis; assembly: GCA_036250615.1. Classification (NCBI taxonomy): domain Eukaryota; kingdom Metazoa; phylum Chordata; class Amphibia; order Anura; family Ptychadenidae; genus Ptychadena; species Ptychadena robeensis. The sequence continues at coordinate 167,625,044 of CM070033.1, forward strand.
CCTGGAATCATATGAGAGATTCCATCTTTATTTGACTAGCTTCGGGGGTTTACTCAGGGTGCAACATTGTGAGTGGCCACTGGGGGAGTTTACAATGATTTTCTATAGAAAACCTTAATGCAGAGCTGAGATTAGGGATTTACCCTGCTGTCACTGCGCTCAGAGATACAGGGCCTTTTCCGGGGGGCACTGCGGCGCGCATCATTAGCGCCAGGGGGACAACGCTGTCAATTTTAACGGCCTGCAAATCAGGACATGACGTCACTTTCGGTTTTTGGGTCAGAATTTTCCGTGTTCCAGATACCAGAAGGGACATCACTGATGTCCCTTCCAGTAGCTGGAAAGCGGAAGCATACATCCCCTTTAATGCTTCTTCCAGATAAGTGATTAAGAAAGCAAAAAAAGCCAGACAAAATTACTTTTATTGCTGCTTACTCCAAAAAATAGAACAAATGATCATTTCCCAAACTTCAAGTTCCAATAAGATTTGTGTGTACAGGGCGGTCATAGGGAGACCGGCGCCATGGGCAGCCTCACTGCCCCCAGAGCGTGTAACAGAGTCTCACCTCACGAGCACCTCACCCCCCCCCCCCCGATTGAGGTCCCTACACCTCTTTTCCTGGGTGGCCGGATAGGCAGGTGCGCTGTGGGGGAGAAGGGGAAACATCTGGGCATCTTCCTAAAACTACCTCTAGGTTTGTAGATACATTCTGTCACATTGCATATACAGTACAAACTTTGGGTTTCTTGGAGTAGATGAACTGTTGATGTGAGTATAGGTTCATTAAAAAAACACCTCCTTGGTTAGGTAAAGAAAATATAACGTCTTACCTTGAATTCTCCCTGGTTACAAAATCCCAGCTAAAGGCTCTCATAGAAACCAGCCGGCGGCTCTGCCTGAACGCTAATCCCTCAGTTGAGCAGGGAGCCTTTGAACAGTTCCCTGATATTTGGTCTTCCAGACTACCAATGGTAATGAGCAGAAATCCAGAAAGCATTGCTCCACATTTCATAGGGGTTCTTTTATATTGATCAACCTAATTGATGCTACAGGCTAAAAATAATCTGATGGCTTAGACTATTTAAAAGGATGCAGAGGAGTCAGTAAGGATTTATTAAGATTCTTACGCCATAGCAACCATCAAGATTAACAAATCAAATGAGCGCATTTAAAGGACGCGGCTTGTATGGAGTTCTTGCTGACGTTTTAACAGTGACCTTGAATTAGTGCCCTCTGCCTTGGCAGTCCAACATTTCGTCTGTAAGTAATGACCAAATTTGATGTAATGTCTTAAAAGGAGTCTGAGCAGCTATGGAGAAATACTAAATGAATTATTTATAACACTGGAACAGTACGTGACTTACCATAGCAAAGCAGTGGTAAACACTATTATCCATAATTCTAAATTGCAGAGTGTCCGAGGAAATCAATACGTTCTTTATATAACTTGCTGCCTAGACTTTTGTAAATGAGGTCAAATGAATTCATAGCTGGATAGATGGTGATCAGGATGTTTGCAAATTAATCTACAAATTATGTATTTCACAGGGGTCAGAGAGTGAATAATGGTCCACAAGCTCGGGTTTATTATCTCAACTTAGGTAAACACATGGATTTACGTAAAGATTGGCTCCAAACAATAATGTTTCATTGTTAAGTAGTTTATTTCATTCACAAGATGGCCTGCAGCTCTAATGATCTTATTATATAGATATACATATTGAATCTTATTCTATAATGTTATATTAGACCAGCCTAGCCAATTAACCTGGAGTTAAGGCTGCCATACACGGCCCGAGTAGGTCAGACAGACCTACTCCGATATGCACCGGAGTGCAAACGTGATGACGTCATCACGTTTGCACCCCGGGGCATTATGGGGCCCCTTCAGACGGCTGGCACCCTTTGTGTGCTGGCCATAAGCTTCAATGAAGACGCCGGTCTTCATTGAAGCTTATGGCATCGGCTTGCATCGGCCAGAGAATCCGGACATGTCCGTTCTCTGGCCGGCCGAGCAGTGGGGCGACAGGGATCTGTTGCCCCATGTGGGCACATGCCGATTAGAGGCCGATTTTTAACCTGACTGACGGTGCGAGCGCGCACGCCCGTCGGTCAGGTTAAAAATCAGCCGCTTATCGGCATGTGTATGGCTAGCATTAGCTACCAATGTTATAAATAGGATGAAGATTATTTGGTAGATTTTACAACAGGGCATCACTAGGGCAGGAAGTGAGGGTAACCATTAGAGATGGTCAAAATTTCAATTTGATTCGAATTTTCCAGGTTAAATTTCATTTCAACTCTTCATGAGAACTTTCGACTGAGAACTTTCGACTTAAAAGTTTCTCATTTGAAATTTAGACTAAACAATTTTGAAATTATACAAAGAAAGACTGGGAGTAGGATACGGACATCCACATCCACAGTCCAGGTGTCCTCCGTTTATCACAGAGGCTAGGGGACTTTAAAGGCCAGTAGGTAAATACCATTCGTAATTAAAAGTAAATTCAGTATACATAGAAAACATCTTTCACAAATTTCATAGTCCATAAAAAAAGAGCACATATGTTGCATCCGGTCATGGTATCATCTTGACAAATTCGCTGCACGATCGAATCACCAATGAGATGTCTTCATCAATTTCCCAGTGAAGTCAAAGACCAAACGCCTGAGTTAGCTGAAAACACCCCAACGTACATTTCGTTATTACACTTCATCAGGGGGTAGATGATTGATTAACGGGCAGAGTTGAGTCTGCCTGGTTGTGAGGTAAAAGCTAGCCATACATTGTCGGATTCCAAGGCCGATTGATCACCTATCCGATCGATTCCGGCGATGTCAGCGGGAATCGGAGGTCCGATCGATCGGCCAATTAAGTGTGTCCGATCGCTACATACCACCTTGTCCCACGGATTCCTGGACGATTCCGTGTCCGATCGCTTACTTCCCAAATGGCAACTCCCCCTGATGTGTGCTGAATCGGATCAGAAAGACCAACATGTTGGTTCTCTGTCCGATCCGATTCTGGGCCCCCGAACGATCGGACCTGATCAGACGGACAAGGTGGGCTTCACGCTATTCCGGGATGATCGTTTCGCGTGCACGCGCCCGGAATCGATCGTCCCGGAATCCGCTGGGAAACGGACCCGTGTATGGGGGCCTAAAGAACAGAGCTCTACGTTAGCATATGCAATTGTCGGCTAGGTAAAAGATTGTAAGTTGGAGATCATTAAGTACCCACTTAGGATGCGTAGCAGCGCCCAAAGAGGAGTGCAACAAAGGTAATGAGTAGCAATTTTGAAATTAGCCTTGAGTTTTCATGTGATCATGAATATTCTAATTTATTTCGAAAAACAGCAAATTATTTAAGATCAACTCTTTAACATATTTAAATTTGGATTTTAGACGAAATTGTGGGTGGATTTTCGACTTCTCCAAATAAATGGCCCCGTGAAAAAGTCAAAATACTGTATTGAAAATTTTTCGACCATCCCTAGTAATCATGCTTACTTAAAAGAAAACTGATATTAACGTAGCATGCAGAGAGAAAATGCAACAGTTGCCCAACCTGAGCCAGCCATCTTGATGAATGTTGAGGTTTGCTTTGACAAAATTAATGAGTCTTTCATATTGTATAATTTATTTTGTTTGTATTTTAAATTGTATTTACATATCATTTGTGTATATTTTATGTGAAGTAAGTACAGTTAACTTAGAATGGTAAGCCAATAAACGGTATCACTTGATGACTAACACAGGATAACACTCTTCTATTGCTATCTGGCAATATAAATGGTCATGAAATTTTAACTAGCTAATATGTTGAAGGGGTTTTCAAAAAATCAGCAAATTGAACATTTGTGACCATATCTATCCGGGATGCATATAATAACACAGAGCAGAGTACAGGTTAAGCTGATTCCCTTAAATATTCCTTCTGTTCATTAACTTCCTGGGTTGTTCGCCCTTGGAACGCATTCTTTTAAAAAGTGTGCTCTGTCCCTACGGCATCATCAATTACATCATCAAGGTGGACCCAGAAAGATTGGCAGGTCCGCCAATACAGGCTCCAACTGGACAGTTGAGTATTCCCAAGGTTAGCTTGGGGTGAGTGTGTTTACTAACTAGTTTACTAGTTAACTTTGGCTAACCACCCAGGAGTTTAATGTGGACAGATCAAAATATCCAAGTAAACTTTCTTCAGGAAAAGCAATTCTTAGACTTCTGGGATTGATATTAGTTTTACTTGATATTAGTTTTACTAAGTATACTCATAGGTTCAGCTTGAGTTCATTGTATAAAGCTGCAAATAAATCTGATTACTACACTAATAACTGTTTTCAGAATTTACATTGTTCTAGTAAAATAGAAACAGAATTATGGGCACAAATGTAGCCAAATGAAGAAGAGATATCATGTTCTATGTTCTTCTCTGGTTTGCAGTATTAAAAGTATTGAATGTTTTGCCTGTTGTTAATCCCTCTACGAATAGTTTATGCTTCATCTATGAGTAGGCTGACAACAGCACTTTCAGCATCATGGAATAGGTCAGATGTATCCCAAGCACTTTCAGCCTGTTGAGCTCATTGGTTTTTACAATGCTATAGACCTGCCGCTCTTAATGCCACAACTGCCTGTTTCTCTAATTCGACCTTTGTGTTTGGATTAGATGAAGCTTAACTGTTGAAATAAAGTGTATAAATAATATTTAGCCCAGTGCAGTCAACATAAGTAATCTTTTGCTTTCAATAGGCTTCGCTGTTGGAGTAATTCATAACTGTAACACTTCAGAAATCTTTACCTGCATCATTGAGGGGGGCTTTCCCCTATGGAAATCACTTGGCAGTCTATACTGCCATGTGATTACCCGCGATGGGGTATGGTGCACCAAACCAGCCAGTGTTATGAGATATTTTCCTACCCCATGATACTTTGCCACCCTTACAAATGGGCAGATAGCCCTTATTTAAAGGGTTAATGTTATGGGTTTCGTGTGTCACGGTTAGGAGTTTGAGGGGGTTAAGGTAAGGAGGAGTTGTGCTTGACTGTAGGGTGTGCTTTAGAGGTTGGGTGGTTATGGTTTGGGGGGTTAAAATGAATTTAACCTCCCCAATCCCCTAACCTTGACACCCCCCAAACCACTAACCTAGACACACAAATATAAGGAAACAAGTGGAAAGTTGCTCACCGTCAAAAAATTAATTGACAAATTTTCTAGTATTTCCACAAACTTCTTCAATCAAAACAAATGTTATACAGTGGAGGAAATAATTATTTGACCCCTCACTGATTTTGTAAGTTTGTCCAA
>CM070033.1:167656903-167673271 GCA_036250615.1 Ptychadena robeensis
GTCCTACATCCTCCTGCTCTTATCAGGCAAACACTTGACAGCTGGCAACACAAGAATGCCTAACTCCGGAGACAAAGAAGGGGAGAAAGGGGGATTTTCTGCTGACAGAGAGGAGACAGGAGCTGCAGACAGCTGTGATGTCACAGAGGACAGGCAGAGCAGAGCATTATGGGGCTGCAGAGACAGTGGGATGATTATCCGGCAGCCCTTTCAGCTATGACAAGTGCCCCAGGCGCAACGTCACAGAATGGGAGGGGCTACCTCGGAAAAACTCGCCCCTCCTGCTTTAAGATTTTTTTTTATTTTGGACTGTGATTGTCCTATCTATTGGCAGTCTGATGCCGATAGTGGAAAGTGACCTACAATGGTAAATAATAATTACTGTTCCTTCCTTATTTTCTGCATTTGCATGTGAAAATTGCAAAGAAACAGATATATCTAGGGCAGGGTTATTATATTTATACTCTAGTAAAATCTTAGTATATTTCAATCCTTCTTACTTTTGCTTAGTCCTTTGATGCTTTACATCTTCATTATATAGGATTGATGTCATACATTAAACAGTTCTGTTCTTTAAATAGCACTGTGCTTATGTTGTTTTTTTATCAAAATATCTGATTAGTAGGCAAAATTACTTTACTTTGGATCCAGTTTTGTACTTTTTGTGATGAATGTTATTAGTTGTAGACCATCTGCTGCAACTGCCATTACCTGAGCTCCACTCTTCTTAGCTCTTCCCTGCAGATTTTAACTTTAATGAATTTCATCCTTTATTGTGAACAAGCTCATGTTTTCTAAAGCCAAAAAACACCGGAGTTCCATTTCGTTACTATCACCTAATTACCCCGATTCATCGTGGTGCATGTATCTTTTAGAGTTGTTAGTTTTATTCCTATTATATTAGTTTATAATACAATGTTAGGTACTGATGGAATTTCCTTCACTCTAATTGCATTTGTAATTGGGTTAAGTATTGTGTTTCAGGTTCTTTACAACCCTATCAAATCTTTCTGTACAAGAGATAAATTTTACGTATTTTACACTTTCAAAAATTGGCTTAAAAGAGAGTGAGCTGCTAATACAAATTGGAAGTCATATATATATTGGTTATGTTACATTAATATGCCATTGCAGAAACCTCTGGGTCACTCTTTTTGTATACTGTGTTCGTGGTAATTACCATGAAACCCCAAATGTTTAAGTAACGTTTCATTTGGTAAGTAATCACCATCTCATGCGGGGAATCGCATACCGGGCTTCTAATGTCCTCATTAGTCCAGCATAAAAACAACATCAATTGATATGTCTTAATGAGGGACTTAACCCTACTTTCTTCTGCAGCAAAAGGAGGAATTTAAGTATAGTTGAGAGATGACATAAGCAAATTTTCAACTGTGACAATTATCACGAGAAACATGCATTATCTAATTGTTTTTGGAAACAGTTAAGTGCCTTGGCAGTATTACTGAGTGTTACTCAGGGTAAATCTTTGCTGTCAAAAGTGGTAACCCCCAAGCCAACTGGGGGCAGCTTACCTGCTCCCTGAGATATAGCGTACCCAATTAGAAATGAGGAAATACCTCATATCCAAAATTGATTTCGCCCGAGAAATTGGGGGCAAGGGGACTTTAGCATTACTGGCGTAATGTGGTGGTTTTACGGGTACTGTACCTTCAAATCATTAATCGCATAACATAAACAACATATTTAATTCAATGCACAATTAAAAACATATAAAACCTTGCAATGTTGGCCGATAGTTGTGAATATATGGAGTGGGATAATGTCCTGACCCACCATTCAATACATATAGTCCATAAACACAATGACCATTGAATAGTATAATTCGATGAGCATGATCACAAAAGTGAGGATCCTGTACCAACAGAATCCACCCCAAAGTGTGTTTCGTGTGTACTTCTTCAGGGGGTGTGTCTTTTCTGGTTAGTTTAAGTAGTCGTGTGAACAAACCAAACATTGGAGAAGCAGCCAAAAGCCTCCCCCTGGCAGGAGCTGAGGATGAAGAACAAGGGGCCAAGCCCAAAGGTCCAGCGACCAGCGCCACAAACACAACCTTTGTTTTAGAGTCTTTCTATGTAATCAAATAGTATGTTGAGTAAGTTATGTCCTTGGTAACAGGGTCTAAGAGATGGTTGGTGGGTTGGTTGAACCTCCTCAGTGCTTTGGAGGCCGTCAGCAGGCAATTGCTTCTTCCTCAAGACTGTCCGGTACACCTATGCCTAAATAAATGCCTGTATAAATCTTTTGTACCTCTTCTGGCAACCAATTCCGGAAGGACATGACATTTTTGTGTTGTCATTAGCACAACACATCACAGGCTATGATGCACCTGTGTGTACAAGTACCTGCTTGACCAGTGGTTCCCAAACTGGGGGGCGCGAAAGTATTCCAAGGGGGCGCAAGCCCTCATTCTCAACCTGTGTTTGAATGGGAGAGGGGCTTGAAATTGTTCCTAAATAGAAAAGGGGGGCCCTTCAAGGAAAGTTTGGGAACCACTGCCCTAGACAATTAATATGAATGGGCCACATCTGCACTTGGCCCATTCTCTCATTTTTGGGGGAAAATTTAGTGTAGTGCCTCAAATTCACTGTAAAATTTGTCTTTTGCTGATGGCTATGAATAAAAGTACCTAGATGTTTTTTTGTAGGGTGACCATTACCATATGATGCTATGACTAGTAATCCAATGTCAGAAAGTGGAACATTGGAACAATGTCAACAGAATATTTATGTCTGGAGAAGTTGACTGTGTAATTACCTTATGGAACACATAGGTCACGGCCACCCCTTGTAATGGCTGGGGAGCAACATGAGAGCACCTTTCCACACATAGCTTGCCATGAAGGTGAACAAAGAGCCTGTTTTTGCAGGTGTTATGTGCTGTCTTGTAAAACATTTGTCACTATGCTGGCATACTGCAAAAAAAACAAAGCAAAAGTGAATGAATGCATTGGAACCAACCACCTTCCTTCAAATAAAATGACCTATAAATGTAAATGTAAATTCAAATTGGTTATTGGTCATGGGTTCTATTACTTTCCTTGCTTCTCATTGAGTTATACACCTCATATGTCTTTTTTTTATAGATTTTGGCAGCTGAAACATTTGCTGTGATGAGTCTCAGTTGTACATTTAGATGTTTCCAAAAGCTTTATATAGAGAAGTCTGACTATTTCTACAAATGTATTGGTAAAAGTAATAATTGTTGAAAATGTAAATTGCCAGAGAAATGCATGAAAGGTTTTTATGTGAGGTAAATTTAACCTTCGTTAAAGTCTGTTATCCACGGTAGCTGAAACTGTGAAAAAGCCTTGGGTAACAGCTGGAGTCGCTCAGGCAATGTGTTATCTGAACCATTCAAGTTTCTGACAAAAGAGAAGACTTAGAAAAGCTCCCATCAGGAGGTCAGAGCAAGGGACGTGTTCCCTCGACTTAAGAAATGATTAGCTTTTGGCCATTGCTGTATGTCAAGTGCTTGCAGATGGGGCCATGGAAGCCTATGCCACAGCCTTACCTGCCGGGGGCCATTTCATTGTTATTTATGCTGAATGCAGGAGAGAAGACTGTACTATTTTCTTGTCTCTCTTACTTCCATTAAACATTCTGTTCAGTTTTAAAAGTTAAATGTGGTTGTTAAAAATTCTTAAAAAAAGAATTTTGACTGAATTTATACCAGTTGACCAATTTTATGATAGTTTTGGATCAGTTAGTTCCTCGTTCTCTTGTATGTTCCCTACAAGCAAAAGAATGCTGCATCACACTCGACTGGCTCCCAGTCTGGTCCTACCCTCTCCAAGCCTATATACCACTGTAGAGGGGATCATAAAGGCAGATACCATGTCAAATTTATTGCTATAAACAGGGGTGTACATAAGTGGTACTCTGGTACTCAAAAGGGGCCAAAATCTAGTGATGGGTACCTGCATTTTTGTTACAAAACTTATATGCGTACTAACAACTTGGAGGCACTCCGTGTCTTGGTGGCCGCAGTTAAATGTATAAAATGTCACTTGCATAACTGCAGGGAAATAGGGAAATATAACTATAAAAGGTTGCAGTTAGGGGTGTGACATTGGGAATGTAAATTAATAATCCAAAATAAAAGAATTGGACTTCTATGGTTGTTGGAGATCTGTGGATGAAAGTCAGAGCAGGCATATGCAAGGGTAAAATCTAACAAGAGAATATGGAATATGACTATTAAGGGTTGACATTTGGACTGCAGGTAGTTACTAAGGCAGAAAATTTCAGGGTTGTACTACTAAGGTATGAGATCTGGGGGTTCAAACGTGTTGTACTGTGAGAGTTACATTTGACCCAAAGCCAGCTGGTGACCTGTGGATGGAGACAGCTAATCGAAGGATCAATCAGGAACAGGAAGGTCCATCTGCAGCAGAATCTACCATGCAGGAAGCTGATGCAGAGGACAGTGAGGAAGACCACATACATATGGGGTGCGTACCAAACACCATCTCCTGGTACTGATCTGAGGAGCTCACTAAAAAAGTTATGTGCACCCCTGACTATAAAAGAGCATGTTGAGGAGGAGGTTGCAGGAGCAGAAGGCACATGGTCAAGCCCAGAGGAAGCAGATGGATTAATACTGGTAAACCCAAATGTCTGTGATTGTCTTCACACGCATTGATTTTAAAGTTTTGAACCTGTACGGGGTTAGGCGTGGGAATTCTATTCTTGCCACAACATTAGTAGCTTTATTTTTCTACATAATTACGTGGTCTTAATATAACTTTTTGGTTAAGAGACAGAGGTGACTCAAGTTGACCTGAAGTTGGACAGTTATGCCGTTAACTGTGTAATTTGTTTTTCAAATTCTCCATGGTTGTAATAGACAAAACTAAACTAGGGAGCTCTGGTTTTCCATCCTGTTATGCAAACTCCACAGCTGGGAACAAGGAATATTCCAGAATTCGCCAAATCTGGCAATTGACATTGCTGTACGTATTGTGCTTTTCACAGTTTCATTTAATGGTTATAGGTAAAGAAGTAAATACCCATTACAACAAATTTGCATTGAATCGTTAATTTAACTTAAACTAAAAACAACAAAAGATAACAAAGAAACATGGGATTTGTTTAATACTTTCAGAGCATTTACATATAAGCACTCCATACCAATTTTCTCTAGTACACATAGTATATACAGAACTTCAGTTTCCTCTTAAGTGAACCGTGAGAGTGAGAATGTGTGATCTACGTGAGCTAATATGTGAAATTATTCATTATGAAAGACTTTATTCTTTGATTTAATTAATTTAATTCCCATATAAAGGCAAATAAGTAGAGACTTCTATGGTATCTCCCTGAACTCAGTACGCCCTAGTTTATTATATGCAAATGTATGTCAACAATGAAGAGATGATTGCTTCATGTTGTACAGTGTAACAGATGGTGAACTCTGGAGAAAAGTCTTCGGGGACTAAACAGGTGGCTTAGTTTCCAAGTCAGTGCTCTGGGTGCGTCCATTGGTGAGGACAGCTCTTGTGTTGTCATGGAAAGGCACGTCTATAACCAAATGACAGCTACAAGAAGCAAACAATCTGAAGAAAAATGTTCAATATTCACGGTTCACCCCATGTGTATTCATATTTTTTTTTAAAGGCTGTGATTCATGCAATGAACCTGAGTGATAACCAAAGATTTCACATTGCGTGAAGCCTGTTCAGCTGGCAGAATATCTTATCCTGTACAAAGCTTGTACAAATGATGTGTGGGGTAGGAAGCTAAGAGGCAGGGGGCTTTACTCTCCCCCCTAACTTCCCACCCGCTTGTTAGCAGCAGCTAGTGAGCGCCGAATTGTCCGCAGAGCATGGATGTTCACACTCCTAGCCGGGCAGGAATACGGGTGTTCAACCCGCCCTGTTCGCCGGCGAGAAGGAGCTTACTATTCTTCCACCGGCAGGATCAGGAGGAGTAAGATCCTGCCGGAGGAAGAATCTTTTCACTAAAGAACCCAGTCTCCGAAAAATCGGCTCCGAAAAATCGGAAGTTACGTCGTAGCAGCCGATCTGATGATTTCAGGAAACTCAGAGACCCCTGTGAAATGGTTGTTTGACCCCAAGGGGACCTAAACCAACGTGTTAAAATTAACTGCTCTAAGACAAATTCCAATATGGCAGATCTGATAGATCTGCCTTCTCCACACTTCAGTCAATTTTTGGCACATGGGTCAGACTTGAACACACCTGGACTACACAGACAATGTACAGATAGGGATAGGGACACTCATGGACTAAAAATAAACCTTACAGTGCATACAGTGTGTGTTTTCAATGCATGCCCCCATCCCTATGTGAACAGTTGGTGTGCTTTTTCTTCCCCAGATTAATCCTGGTACACTTCTCCCAAGCTCTGCAGTCCCCATACCAACTGCACTCACTATTCTTCAGTCGTCCAGCGCTGAAAGTAGAGAACTACAGAGCCAAACATACTTCGGGCTTCTGGTGCTCACTATGATGTCATTGGAACACACCGCTGAGCTAGCCGGACTCTAACCCCAGAATGAGAGTACAGAGGGATGGTGATTGCAGCTGGTATGGGGTTTCCTGGGAAGCCAGATCTACAAGATCTGCCGTGGGCCAGAGTTTGACACCTATAGTCTATAGGCCTAACATAATATTTCCCATTTCTTGAGTGTAACACAGCGCCCTAATGTTTTTTGAAACTCTGCTTTATTGTTTAAAAACTATTTTTATACAACTTTTCTATCTTCTTATATGTCCCTATGTTTGTTTTTACTGCCCTTCTCTAATCCAGACACTAACGCTGCAACATAGTAACACATAATGTGGAACCAAGGACCATCATTGGTATTGCTTTGTATGTAAATGAGCCTGCTCAAATTCTGGCAACATGATCTGTTCTGACTGTGTTCTTTTTCACCATCCTTTGGAAAACAATATTTTTCATAAGCTATGACGGAAAGACATGTTTTTAAAAAAGCAGTTCCCCATGTTTTCTATTTTAGGATGATTTTCAAATTTTTACAAATGGTACCTCACTATCACTTTACATCTTCTACAACATACCGCATATATTTGAGTATAAACCGACACGAATATAAGCCGAGGTACCTAATTTTAGAAACAATACTGGAAAAGTGCGGCCCTCAGCACATAACATTTTCGATCTATACTGACTCGTACAAGCATTTTTTTATGAAAATGACAGCAGGCAGAGCTAGAAGACATTATTTTTAATTTTAAAATAACACAACTTTTTAAATTATACTTCAAATAAAATGTCACCTTTGCCATGTCACCTTTGCCATGTCACCTTTGCCATGTCACCTTTGGCATATCACTTTTGTCATGTCACCTTTGCCATGTCACCTTTTCCCATTTCATCTTTCCCATGCCACCTTTGCCATGTCACCTTTGCCATGTCATCTTTGTTATGTCATCTTTGTCATGTCACCTATTTCTATGAAACTTTTGCCCAGTCACCTATTTCTGTTATTTTTGGCCAGTCACCTATTTCTGCCCAGTCACCTATTTCTATGAAATTTTGCCCAGTCACCTATTTCTATGTTATTTTTGCCCAGTCACCTATTTCTATGTTATTTCTGCCCAGTCACATATTTCTATGTTATTTTTGCCCAGTCACCTATTTCCATGACATTTTTGCCCAGTCACCTATTTCTATGTTATTTTTGTCCAGTCACCTATTCCTATTTTTGCCCAGTCACCTATTTCTGTGTTATTTTTGTCCAGTCACCTATTCCTATTTTTGTCCAGTCACCTATTCCTATTTTTGCCCAGTCACCTATTTCTATGTTATTTTTGCCCAGTCACCTATTCTCATGTCATTTTTGCCCTAACACCTATTTCTATAAAATTTTTGCCCAGCCACCTATTTTTGCCCAGTCACCTATTCTCATGTCATTTTTGCCCAGTCACCTATTTCTATGTTTTTTTTCCCAAAAATCTATGTTTTTATGCCCAGTCACCTATTTCCATGACATTTTTGCCCAGTAACCTATTTCTATTACCTTTTTGCCCAGTCACCTATTTCTATTAAATTTTTGCCCAGTCACCTATTTCTATGACTGGGCAAAAATGTCAAATAAATAGGTTACTGGGCAAAAATAACATAGAAATAGGTGACTGGGCAATAATAATGTTGGTGGGATTTAATTGTGGGATTTTATGGGAGCATAAGTAATTACCTGCTTTCTGCTCCTCTACCCACGCGTACCAGCCCGATATCTTGCAGCAGTAAGAGGAGGAGAGGTGAGAACCGCCTTCTGTGCTGCTGATTGGTTGACACACGCACCAATCAGTCCAGGCGGAGGCTGACAGGGTCCCGCAGCTCTCCTCTGCTGAAAGAAGCACCATTCCGGGATCGGCGGGCAGAGGGGCAAAGATGTCATTGGCAGTAAGGGCACGGGCCGCAAGCAAACGACCGCGGGGCCGCCAACTAACGGTAAACCGGACGCTTGCGGCCCACGGGCCGCATGTTGGGCACCTCTGGACTAGAGTATAAGCCTAGGGGGGAAATGCAGCAGCTAAGGCTCAAAATCACACAACAAATGTGCTTTTGTTTTGAAATGCTATTATTTATTCAGCAGATTTGTTACAAAGCCCCTGAACATGATATCATCACCAAAATTGCTGGAGATATAGAGAAGGGTTGTGGAAACATTGTAAAGAAAAATATATTGCTCTAGCCTAGGAAGTTTTTGCACAAAATAAGTTCAAATGAAGTCAACTTTTACTTGACTTTGAATCTAATTTATGAAAACTACATATGTTAGAGTGTAGAGCAAAAATAGATAATTTTTTTTTCAAATGTCCCCACAACCCTTTTCTACAAATTTGGTGATGATAGCATGTTTGGGGCCTTTGCAATTCACTCATAAAGTCCACCCACAAAATGCATTTGAGTATTTACAGTAATATAAATAATGCTTTATCAATTGACAGAATGAAACTCACTGCTTAGCAACATAAGGCAAAGAATTCAATTACACAACCAAAAAATAAAAAGTTGACAAGAATAAATGTGGAAATTCCACATCTAACAAATTGCATGTTTCTTTCATTTATACAATATATTTGTAGCTATGTTAGCTGTTGTTTTCTCGCCTATGATCACAGAAAAACAAGACTTGTGAAAAAGGAGGCTTTCCAATCATTTTTAATGATTAACAATAATTGAAAATAGTTTAAGAGGACTTAGCAGAGAGTAATACCACAATCTAGAAATTGGCAACTATAGAGCTAAACTATTCAACACACACAGAAATTTAAGACACAGTATACTGAGCTCTATGTATAAAGATGTAAAAAGATGTGTTGAGCTTGAATATTCGAATTTCGAATATATTTGACGAATATAGGCAATCTCGAATTTTTGCGATATTATGCACTGGGAAGCTTTGCGAACATGCATTGCGAATAAATATAGCATGTCACCGTTAATTTTGAAGGCACTTTCAATGTGAATGCATTGCGAATATTCATGATTATATATTCGCGAATACTCTAACTTGCGAATATGGAATCGAATGTAAGTAGAATTATTCGCAAAATATTGCAAATTTGAATATTGCCTATGCCACTCATCACTATTGGCTTACACATTGTAGATCCAGTCCTTAACTACTACGTAACTAAAATGACTTTCTGACAGCAGGTAATGCTCATAGATAGTCAAATCAAGTCAAATCACCCTTTAAATGTAACAAGTAGTGTGTCGCCCTATGTCTGAATCTAAATCATGTAGACAATCTTGTTCATTAGATACATAAAAAAAAAAAGCATGGCTTTAGATGCATCCACAAAGAAAGGTAGTAACTATGATTTTGACCAACAAGCATGACGTGGGTGAATCCATACAAACATCAAGAAGTGTTCATCCCAGCTCAAGTGAGATCAGAACAACTTCTATAGTACTTCACATATAAAGTAAAATCTAAAGTCTAGTGTCATTGTATATGTTGCCACTGTGGCTATAAAGGCACTTCAGAGCTCCGGCCCAGTAGGGATGGTTGAAAAATTTGCAATGCAAAATTTCAAATTGAAATTTTGACTTTTTCGACAACATTTTGCACAGTCGAATTTCACTGGGGACATTTCACAGAAAAGGGTGGAAATGTACCCCAATTTTTTTCATAATTTGCGATTAGAATATGCGCGATCAACGCTATCACATGAAAATTTAAGGGCATGATGACCTCATCACGCACGCCCGCTAGTGCCAAGAATCGTCCGGCACCCTTTGTGTGCCGCCCACTACTATGACTGGGGACTGCCATCCCCTAATGGGATCGGACCAAAAGTATCCGTCATGTAGGATCACTGTTTCAACAATCTCTACCCAACAGTAGTGTTGAGTTTAAATATTCGAATGCCGAATATTTTTTGCGAATATCGGCAATACGAGACTCTGCGAATATGTCGATAAATATTCGAGATTTAAAATATTGGCGGTATGGTCATGTATTGCGAAAATTATTTTTTGCAGTGATATTTTCACAATGTATGGCCATACCGTGAATATTCAATTTACGAATATCGTCTAGAATATGGGTAGAATTATTGACGAAATATCGCAAATTCGAATATTGCCTATGTCGCTCATCACTACCCAGCAGTACATATAAAGTGAGTTCAAAAATTAGGGTCCCTCCCATATTAGACAGCAGTCACAAGTACAATTGGGTGCTTGCTTGATTTATTCATAAAGCTTACCTGGTGATTTGTACTTGGCAGCGCTGTCTGTTTATATAGTTGTTTATGGGTTTAACTTATTTTTGTATTAAGGCCTGAATGTTATACTGTAATCTAAAATTCATTATGTATATATACATTATTAAATTACCAACCCTTTAGTTTGGTAAAGGAAGTCGCGTACAGCTGGAGCTCTCCCAAAAAGTGTAGGTAATATCGTTACTATTCCCCATGAAGGGACACTTATGGCTCGGCCCCAGTAGACATGCCTTGCTCAGCATGAATACTTTTCGCTTGGTTTATAAAAGCATATATAATTGATTACATTATAATTATAAATTATGTATAGTTTATTTCTCACTTAGTCATCAGGGCGTGTAAAATACATTGAGAGTGTTGCTTATGGTTTCCAATAGTTTAAGTCTTTTATTAATGATTTATTGATAGATTTTTATGCTATGCCTTCTGTCATCAGGGAGAGAAAAAACGCACATGGCGTGAGGCTGGGTATGACTAGAATTATTGGGACAAGACAAAAAATACATACCCCTAATGTACATACAGTGACCTAAAGTCTTTGTTGTATTTTCCTAACAAGAGAGAGAGGGCCCTCCCGGCCTTCCCTCCTTCCTCTCCAGTTGAGGCATCCCACTGCTCGTGACTGCATGTATCCTGGTATTCAGATGGGCTCTTTTTATCATTAATTTTTCCACCTTCCATTTTTACAATACTCGCATACACATAGACACGCTACTAGCCACGTGTAACATCACCATTTTTGGCTTCCGGTATGACTGACCTGATTAAGCCACACCGCAACTGTATCATATATTATGACTGTGTCTATTCAATGTATTTATCTTCTTTCTTTGGGATTCCCTAAAACAGATGGTTATGTGTCCTGAGGAAGCCCAGTAATGTACGGGCGAAACATGTAGACAACATTAACCATGGTCAACTCAAACATCAGAAAAGTCTGTACTCATTTGGGAAATCCCATATGTTCTGTCTCCCTGTACCATTCATGTTGATTGTGATATATCCTTGTGTGAATAAAATTTTTTTATGAATTACTCACATTGTGGAATGTGCAAATAATTCCAGCTAGGTAGGTCTGCTACCCAAAGTCCCCATTAAGGGTGCCCCCCAATTTTCTTTTTTCCTAACAATGCCATATTGTCCCTGCGTTTTACTTTACTTTAAAACTTATCACACATATCACTGGTCACATGGCTTGATCTGCTTTTTCTAAATTTTATCAAGCAAAAGGAAATTGAGTAAAAGGGGGTATAGACGGGTTGATTTTTCAAATTTGGAAATCGATTGCTGCCACCCTTGAACAGTTGGTAAATCCCTGTTTGTTTGCCATTACTGTCAAATGGAATTGATTGCGCAAAGTGGTTTGCATCGATTCTCTTTCCAATTGACAAACACTCTAGAGCAGCGCTGTGGCGCCATAATGGTGCGCTCAAGGGTTCATCGACTTAATTAACATTGAGCCGTGTCCATGTCCACCTTAAGGATCATTATATCCTTCTCACTACTTGCACAACATGATTGGAAAATGTCTGAAGATCTTTTTGGAATTTTGGAGTATGTGGCCAGATCAAGCAAGTAAAAAAAAAGTGATCACCCTCACATATAAATCATTTAAAGTGGACCTAAACTCACAAAAGCAAGATTTCATAGGCCAAAATTATTCTAGCTGTGTCTATTCAGATGGATCGCGGCATCCTCCTTTTAACCTTTTTGCTTACAAAAAGGAATATAGCCTAATTCTTTCTCACTGCTTAGTGCCATTGAGACTGCTAGCTCTTGTGAGATACCATGTCATTAAAGCGCACCTTAACTCATCTAATGCCCCTCTCTGATAAACCCCCTTATTGATAGGACAATCTGTAAAAAATAAAATAAAATCCTGACATGTTAGGAGGTGATCCTAAATTACCCTTATCACCACTCCTTTCTTTTTTCTTTCTGCAAATCCACCACAGCTGTGATGGCAATGGCAAATGTCTCTATAGTCTATGGGCTTTTGTTTTCTCCTTTTGAAAGCTGTTATATTTGGCACCCCATTGGCCTTACGCATTGCTTAACCCCTGAAAGTTACACAGGAATAAATATGACTACTTTCACAGACCAGAGAAAAGCAGGTCAGTATATTATTTCAGGATTTTGGAGTGACTTTGAGCCATGGGAACAACTTTTAGTCCTTGAACTTAGGTGCGCTTTCACTTTCTGAGCATTTAGCCCAAACATAGCTCAGAGTGAGTTTGCTTGCCCTGCAAACTCACATAGAGCTACGTTCGGCATACTCACCTATCCCTGGCAAGCCCAGGCGGATCTGAGTATCGGTGGTCCACTGATTCCTTCTGCGGATGAGAAGGGGTGGGGCGCAATTGACCTTCATGTTATAAAGGCACTGCCAGCTTTTTTCAACACTTTGGGGGGAGAGCTGAGAATCCCGCTGGATAACATTGTACTTTTGAAAAAAGTGCACCATGGGGGAAAAAACTCAGAGGGTTAAAGTGAGGGTTTGTTTTTCTTTTACATCTTTGACATCAGCAGTGACCACAGGACCCAGTGATGGATGTTAAGGTCAGTAGCTCATGGATAGGATTAAAGACTCGATTAATTACAATATAGAAATTGAGGATCACTTTATCTTCAATTGGGGATATGTAATTGAACAATATATATTGGTAGAGTAAAGCAGGGTACAGACATGAAGATATGGGCCAGATCGATGGGCGTTCCAAGCACCGTGTGCGCTCACGGCCATCTATCTGGCCCATATAATATGTGGCCATCACTGTTTTCGAGCAGGATTGATTTGTCCATATTCGACATGACCGTTAAATACTGCCTATGTCCGTTGCTCTACATGGAAACTGTGGGTCTCCATGTAAAAGATCGGCAGAGCAGGGGAGAGAGAAGAGCTGTCTTGCCAGCTCTGTCGATATCTGACAACAGCGTGATGACATCATCACGCTGCTGAAGCGAACATCGGACGGTTCAAATATCGAGTCATCTGTACCCTGCTTAATAGAGGGTTGTTAACGCAATCTAGGCATTATTTTAAATTATCTTCCGGAAGTTCACATATCAATAAATAAACCTTTATACTCGGGTGCTTAACGTACACAAGGGAATCTGCATTGTTCCCAGTGGCCCTGCTGGACACTAAGAAATTGGTTTCATCTTTCATTTAACAAGTGACAAGAAAAGGTGACAATGCCAGTGTTGTAGTAGAAAACATGAAATGACAATTCAACAAGACAAGCAAATCCCTTTCATGTGATAAACTGAGGTCAGTATTTTTAACATTGATTTTCTGGATACAATATCATCTGTTATGGTTCTTCTTCTCTTTTACAATAATTGGCTCTATGTTCCCTGTAGAATTTGGTTTATTTTAATTGAATCGTATGAAACAGTAGCATTTTTTTTGTTTGTGTTTTAAAAATTGTATTTAACTAAAGGAAAGCTTCTGTAAATCTGTATTATCAGTAAAGAATACACAAATCTATTGTGCTGTGTGTTGGCCTGGGATCAAATTCAGTTATATACTATACAAACTGTACAAGAAAAAGCAAATAACACAAAATATATGTTATTCAAACTTTGCTGAAGATTTTGACAAAGTTGGCCTGCTGACTAGAGATTTACTTCTTTACTTGTCCATATGACCATTGTCACTAAGCCAGTGAGAAAGTGAGCAGAAAGCTGTTATTTGTCACTGAAGCAAGAGGTTAGCTAAATCTTAAATGGGCACACCAGTTCTTTTGACAATTTTGAGGCATTGATCCTATGCCAGTGCAGCCCAGATTTCAATTCCCAATCTCTGCTGTACTCTAATATAAACAAGCCCCTGCTCAGCCTCAGCCTCAGTAGGCGGTAAGCTATGCCAGCACTTGGTGTCTTTTGTGTGAAAATGGTGTTGTGTGGTAACATAGATTGGTAAAGGAGCAGGGACTCACAAACAAACAAGGCAGGAGGGTCTTTATGTATTTGACACGATGCGGCAGGAGTCTAGTCAGGGCAGAGCCAGGAGTCATACACAAAGGGTACTCCAAACAAGGTATTCAGATGGGTTAGGAAAATAGTGTGTCAGGGCAGCTAGCAGTCAGAGAATGGTCAGGAACAAAGCAGAGGTCAAAGTCTATCATACAAAAGTATTTTAGATATTTTATCATTCAAATGATACCTTTTATTATTATTTTTATTAAATGTAATTTTTTTAATAATTGGGTTTTTAAACATTATTATATTCAGGATGTCTATTAGACACTTGTATGGACATATTTTGAGAAGTTACGGGCCTACAGCATAAAATAATTCCATTGAAGTCTATGGTGCGCTTTTGGTACAGAAATCTGGACCTCACAAGAGTGCTAGGGAGTTTATTGTTATACTGATCGAATTCACTTATATTTGATGGCTTCCTTTTCTTGGTGATTTGGAATGTGATTGGTTAACTTTGCACATTACAACTAGTGATGGCCCGAACTGTTCGCCGGCGAACTATCCGCGGCGAACATCGCATGTTCGCGTTCGCGCATTTTCGCAAACATATGGCGAGTTCAACCCGTCCCCTATCTTTTTACATTAGCTAAACTTTTACCCTGTGAGTCACAGTCAGCTGACATAATCCAGCCAATCAGCACCCCCCAGGACCCTCCCACGCCCTATAGCAATAGCAGAGAGGACACCATTCACATGTTTTCTGGACAAGGAGACGTCAGATCAGGAGAGCTGCTGCGCTGCATAGTGGAACTATTTAGCCTAGGCAGTGTTCTTCACCGTGTACTCTTCCTTATTTCTCTTACTTTCTGTCAGGACAGAGGTGCCTGAAAAGACGCGACCCAAAAGCCCTTTTTTTTTTTTTTTAGGGCTATTTTTTTGCTAACTTTGCCTGCTGGCTGGCAGCCAGGCTGCTGCCAGTGAATCAGTGACTCCTGCAAGCCCCATATTGCCATCATTGCCTACTGCCAGTGCCTGATACTGTGCACTAGGTTGGTTTACCTAGCCCGGGGATTTTTTCAATCGAACCCTATTTTAGGTACAAATATATATGTGTCACGGCTTTCCAATCCCTTACCAGCCTTGTGCCACGCCTGTGTGTGCGCCCACACGGGCCCAGTGCCACACCCCCCATACGTATTGGTGGGCACTTTGTAACCCACGGGGGATTTTTTCACCCTATTGTAGGTATAATAAATTTGCAGGTCTGTTCTGTCCATTAAAGCCTTGTGCCAACGGTGTGTGCGCGCCCACAAACTGCCCGATTGGCGCCACCCATACTTATCTGGTGGTCACTTTGTAACCCATGGGATTTTTTCACCCTATTGTAGGGGTATTGACTAAATATTGCAAGGGCGTTTTCCGCCATTACAGCCTTGTGCCAACTGTGTTGCGCGGGCCCAACTGCCCAGTGGCGCGTCAGGCCACAGTTATCTTGTGAAGGTATACCCAGCAATTTTGTTTGTAGGTACCCTAGTTCATGAAAGGGTATTACTAAAAATTGGGGTGTGCAGCACGGGCTTGTCCATCCATTACAAACAGCCTTGTGCCGTGCTGTCTGTGCCCAGTGCCCCAGCCACGTGTATCTTGTGGAAGGGGAATAACCCACAGTTTTTTTTTTCAACCCTATTAAT
>CM070033.1:167673296-167701389 GCA_036250615.1 Ptychadena robeensis
TCCCATTGACTATCATTGTAGAATTCCTTGGTGCGGATTTATTGTGTGAAAACATTTTTTAAAATTCGCCTCCCATTGAAGTCAATGGTGGATTCGCCGGTTCGCCGGGTTCGCGAACTTTTGCGCGAGTTCGCGTTCGCGAATGCGCAATTCCGGGTTCGCGCCATCACTAATTACAACATCCAACATAGCGGATGAACTCCACTTATGAATTAAAAATTCTTTAGTATTTTTAGCAGGTAGCTTGAAAATCTGCACAGGGATAATGTTAAAGGTTCACTTCAATCAAATGAAGTTTTTGCAATTAAACCCTCTCGGAGGACACATTCTTCTTACTAAATATTTTCTATTAGCATTCTAGCATTCATCTTCTGCAGCTGCTTGACCTGCTTCTAAATCCCTCCAGTTGTCACTTTCTTTATCTTCAAAATGTTTGTAAAGACAAAATAATTGTTTTCACTTGAGTTTGGGGGGTATTTCCACATTTTATTTTCTCTCAGAGACACAGCAGGAAGGAGAAGATCTGTCCAGACAAAAGGAGTATTTATATAGATGTCATCAGAACAAGTTTACCTATTGCAAGATTTGCTTCACCTTCAATTCACAGCAAACAATACACAAGGTGGCAATGCTAGCTGGATGGGCATTGTAAATTAGTGGCTATCCGGTTACAGGGCACAAGTAGTTAGTAGTGATGAGTGGCATAGGCAATATTCGAATTTACGATATTTTGTAAAAAAATTCTACAAATATTCTATTTCATATTCGCAAATATTTAAAATTCAAACGTATGGTCATGGGGTCATTGTGAAAATATATTATAATCACATCGCAATTACCTTCAAAATGAATGGTCACATGTGGCATTTATTTTCGCATTGTGAATATAAAATCGCAATGCATGGCCATAAGCTTTCCAATGCATTATTTGTGAATTCTCGAATAGCATATTTGTTAAATATATTCACAATTTCAATATTCAAGCTCAACACTTGTAGTCAGGTGGGTTAGGTCTGGACCAGGGGTGGACAGCGGTGTCTCAATTCCTTAAGCCCAAGGCAATGTTCTCGGGGACATAGTAATCTTTTACAATTTCCTGTTTCAAGAAAAAATATAAACTCTGAAGGTAAAAAAGAAAGAATGTTAAAAAGTAAATAAAATAAATGTATATGCCATATTTCAGTCTAAATGTGGAGACCTTGGTGAGAAGACACGGTGGATGTTTGGATTCCTCCAGTCATTGCAGGCAACACTCATTGCAGGCAACAAATGGAGGGGACACAGAGAGTCTTTTCAACAAGGGGACAACAGGTCGAAATAAAAGGCTAAATAGGCCAGATGTGGCCTCTGGGCTGTAGTTTGTTCATGTCTGGTCTGAATGATAGAAGGCCCTCATTTTATTTAATAAAAAGGCAGAGGTTTATTTTTAGTCAGATGAATTACCAAGATACAGGTAACACAGGAAGTTTCACCAGTGAAGAAAATGATTGAGAATGAGCTTGCCTCATAAACACTGCAGTTTCCTACATAGCATTCATGTTTGAAAGTTTTTGGAACTTGGAAGTCGGAATTTAGAAACTTAGTGCCATCAAACAATTTTAATACATTTAAATAACTTCAGTGTCTTCCAGCTTGACCAGTCTTCTAAGAGATAGCTATATTGGTTAATGGAGGCCATCCAGCCAGTGTTGTAAAACATTGAATTCTACAGGGTAGATATTTGAATGTAGTGCCATTGCAAGGGCAAATTTTTCAATTTCACCCTTACGCACTACCAAAGCCCGTTCTCGTGTGTCACCAACCAAGTTACAGATCAGGTCTTCCATCTCAAGAAATATTGGATACCCACCTAATCCACACTTGCACTTGTTAGCATATTCCCCGCACACCTGTTGACATACTCGGCATTTTTAGATCATATGGTTATCCAAAATCTTCTCCTTCCAGACAGCTGTAGGATTTTCTCTCTAGGATTCCTCCCGTCTTTAACCAGGCATTAACAGCTTCAAGGAAATGCTTGCTGAACTCATTGCTTGTGGTATGTGCTTTTGAGTGACCAAGATATATATGAGTTATACTGTATTTCACATGATGGAGAGGCATGCTTCAAAACCATACCCATACATCAATTCCAAGATCTTTTTTTCTAATTGTTTGACAATCAACAATAGTAACATGCAAAGTAATGTATACAGGCATGCTTACATTTAAGGCCTAACTGAAGCTGAATCATGGTGTTACAAGGAAAGATTAATGGATTATCTTAGAAGTAGTGATGGTCAAACTTCAGCCAGGTCTGTCCGCGAACAGGCGGATCGGACTTTTAAAGAATCCGCTTGTTTGCGGGCAGATTTAAATTCCCCGCCTCTTGGCAGGGAAATTGAATCGGAACAACCAGAAGTGAGGTC
Organism: Ptychadena robeensis; assembly: GCA_036250615.1. Classification (NCBI taxonomy): domain Eukaryota; kingdom Metazoa; phylum Chordata; class Amphibia; order Anura; family Ptychadenidae; genus Ptychadena; species Ptychadena robeensis. The sequence continues at coordinate 167,675,705 of CM070033.1, forward strand.
AGTGACGTCACATCCGGTACATGGAACGCATAGTTCCTGGTTCTGATTGCCGCATGTGACGTAACTTCTGGTTTTCAGAGCTGGTTCTCTACCTGGTCTTCTAGTAAAAAGATTCTTCCTCTGGCGGGATCTTACGGCTCCTGATCCTGCTGGAGGAAGAATAGAGAGCTCCTTCTTGCCGACGAAAACTCTTACTGCTCGCCGGCTAGAAGGAGGGCGAACATTCATGTTCCTTGCAGACAGTTCAGCCATCACTACTTAAAAGTGGTTGTTTAAGATTTATTTTTGGACATCGCTATGGGTTCCTTCCTTTGCCAGTAGAGCGTCCTTCATTTGTCACTTATAAGTCTCATTTTTAATTAATATCACCAACCCTGGTCCCCCCATTCAAAGTAATGCAGATTGAGCAGGATTTATGAACACTTCAGATACCTGCTTGACTGACCCAGCCATTCCACTTGAAAACAAGGGTGGCCATATTAGATGGGTGCTAGATAGATGGCCGTGAACAATCATGGCATGAAGTCAGCGCTCAAAGCGCCCATCGATCTAGGGCCTAGGTCCCCAACCTGCGGCCCTTTTGGGCGTTCTTCAGTGGCCCCCCTCAGTCCTCCACTTGCGGCCCCCGAAACCTAACTGTTCAGGCATAGGAACTCATATTGCATCACATAACCTCTGAATCAAAATGTGCATTACCATACTACAGTGTTACCCAATGCTTGATAATGCAGTATAGATTGAAAATGTTATGTGCGGCCCTTTAGTGATGCAGAGGGCCACACATGTGGCCCTCCATATCAACTCAGTTGCCCACCACTGATCTAGGGTATATCTACGCATGTATGGACACCTTAATAGGGAAAATTAGCCCGACAGCGGGGACCTATAACCATTGTAAATAGTGTAGAACGTGAATATTCAAATAGCAAATTTCTATTGCGAATATCCTCACTTTGAGAATTTGTGACTATCTTGAATAATGTGTTGGGGGGGGGGGGATTTCACAATGCTGTGTGATCTGTCGGCCCTACGTTAAGTGCAGTGCTTGATGGCGGTCTCGACGGATCACATACAGTTTATCAGCGGAGCGGCTCAGCACCGTGAGAACACAGCATCCACCGAACAGGTAAGTGAACGTGCTTATTCGGGACCTTCTGCCAAGCAATACACTTTGCGTAGGGGGTCCAGACGGATGTAGAAACATACCCTTTCATTCGCAATGTATTACTTCTATAAGTGTTATCTCATGTGGTGATTACACTGCTTTTCATATTCTGCCACTAGATGTCGCCGTGACAACTTTTACAATATTCACATGTAAAAGTGACGATTTGACAGGAGATCTAAAATTTTCAAATTTACTTAGAATATTTGGAGTACAATTTGTGAAATGTTGCAAATTCGAATACTGCCTATGCTGCTCATCACTTATAGCACCTGCAGTGACACTTGGTGCACTGTACACATTAAAGGTGTGAATATGTACCTGGAATTAATATATCAGTGGTGTCAAATGTTACCAAAGTTTCCCATTTGGAAAATGAACACAGATAGGATAATCTGACATGAAGGATGGTGTAGTCACTTTTATCTTTTTTATAACTCCTAAATAAAGTAAGTAGACTCTTCCATCTTTTCCTTCTCTATCCATTTCTCAGTATAAAAGTATCCCCCCCCCCCCCAGGGCTGTACATTTGCTGTTTCACAGATGACAGTTATGATCTGTACATCACAATAGCCATAACTCACCCTGTGTCCTTGTATGCCCTTGCATAGTATGACCTAAATGCATTGCCAAAGCACTTACCATAATGCCTTATGTGAAACATAGGTCCGTGGTGCAGTAATGACTTAATTGTGTATATAGCTTACTGACAAACATCCACTCCACCAGCCACAGTTATTTCATTCTCAGAACCCAATCGAACATGAAAAAGCCATAAAACATCCTGAGAGTCGTTGTGTTTGATGCATTTCCACTTAGTGTACCACCTGCTAGGTTTGTTTCGGTGGCTGTTACCTGATTTCTTCAGGAAAAATACCTGATGTATGATACAAGATTTGTAATACTGCACAGACTAATAGCAAAGAAATGGGCTCAATTGTATTCCACTTAACTTGCATATGACAGCCGTAGGTCTACTTAGTGAACTTGATTTAGTGGCTGTTTGCTTTGAAAATAAGGTATGTTTGCATTGTATTTTTGGTATAGAACTATAAATATTACCCTCCCTAGTTAATCAATTTGAATGATAAAATGATGATGGATTTCAACAGTTTGTATGTATATTTATATTTTGTTTATAATTAATTGGAAATTTGTTTTTTTTTTACTTTGAATTGTATTGGATACTATCCAGTACAATTCCCTTTAGCTCCCTCTCTCCCCTGGTGTGATGGACCTGGTGACATCACACTAGGGAAGAGAGGGTTAACTTCAAAGGGGCACATCTGGGGAATCACACTGAAAACAGTTTTCTCTGTAGATTGGTATGTTTGCACTGCCTGGGAGAACTCCGATCTCCGCCGGGCAGCCCCATGCCATCCATTGCAAGACTAAAGCTAGCCATACACGTGTCGGATTCCATGGCCAATTGATCACTCACCCGATCGATTCTGGCGATTCTGCCGGGAATCGCAGGTGTGATCAATCGGCCAATTAAGAGTATCCATCGCTGCATACCACCTTGTCCAACGGATTCCGGGACGATTCCGTGTCCGATTGTCCACCTCACAAATGGCAACTCCCCCTGATCTGGGCAGAATCCATCTGATGGAACCAACATGTTGGTTCTCTGTCGGATCCGATTCTGGGCCCCTGAACGATCGGACCTGATCGATTGGACAAGGTGGGCTGCATGCGATTCCGGCACGATCGTTTCGCGTTCGTGCCGGAATCCGGTGGGAATCCGACACGTGTATGGGGGCCTTGACAGGTCAGCACTGGACGGCTTGGTCTCGGCTGGAACGGCAGGCCAGGGGTGTTTGGCAAACAGTTGTTAAAATAAACCTGTGCCCCAACTATGCAAGATATTTGTTTTTGACATATTTTTAAAGCAGTCCTGTCATTAAAAAAAAAACAAACCTTAAAAATTGTGAATCCTTAGCTTTCTATTATGATCAGAACTTCAGGAGAAATACCTGATAGAAAACCTACAATTCCTGGAGTGTTGATCTTTTTCTTAAAAAATTTTTTGGTTTCTCTCTGATTTCATGAAAAGACACCTAAGTGCATCTAAACCCAACGCTGGGTTTACTTATTCTTAGATGCTGAAGATTTATAAATTTTTATTGAAACTAGAATTATATTGTTCCAAATAAGATTGCTTTTGTAAAATGTGTTGGCTTCCTTTTGGACTTTTGGAAAGAGATTTCTGTACAGAAGCAATGATTCCCTGACTGCTTTATTTGGTTTAGACTAGGACATTTACCTCCTAGGTGTTTGGCCGGAGTTAACTAGAGAGATACTCACCTATCTGCCGGATTTCCCCGTCGGTCGGAAGCATCGGCATGTATACCGATGCTTCTGGGTCTACCCCCGATCGCGTCACCGCATGCGAAGGGTGCAGGGATAGGCGGTGCCATAGATCTCCATGTAAATGGAGGGGCGTCGCTTTTTTCAGCATAACTCCGGCGTCTCCAGATCTATGTACTGAACCTCCGGCCGGGCAGGCAATCACGACGGAGCACCGGATTAGTAAATTCAAGAACTACAAATGAATCAGCTGATCAAATTTATAATGTGCTTTTCTTTAGTGGCAAGGGGTTACTAGAGGGAAGTTGGGGTCCTTTTAAGCTGGACCAAAATGCCTTGGGGCAATGAGAGGATAAAAGGAGGAGTCCCGTCCCATGGGCAGTTCTCAGTCAGGAAGGAGACTGCACACTCCTAGTCGCTGCTCCGGCTGAGGCCTGTACTTCCCCCCAGCTTTATTAAACATGTGTGCAGCCAGAGACCATAATAGCACGTACAACTCTCCTATGCCGTTGTCCCGGTGCCCCACTGCAGTTCCTGCCTAGTACTATAGGCCCCTATTTCTGGGTCGTGCCAAGACCGCCATGGAGCTACTGCCTGCCCTCCGGCCCACCATGCACGTACCCTGCACCCACTGGTGTCAACTGTGCCTACTCGGGCCATACGTTGGGTGAGGCATTTGCTGTCCATACTGCCCTTCGTGGAGGGAGCAACTTCCTCTTGGACTTTTTTGTTTGGGACTAACTGCTGAGGACTTTACTGAGTTCAGTTGCCTGTTTACCAGTTTGGTTATAGCGAGACCCTTGCTGGGTTTGTGGTTAAATAAAGTTTCAGCATTAACTGCCACCTCTTGTCGTCTGGTTGATCCTTAAACCTTACAAGCTCTCTTCCAGGAGAACATACCATTATTACATTCAGAGAGAGTAGATGAGCATCACACACACAATACTCCTAATGAAATGGCTGTACATGGACATGATTATGTTTATTATTCTCTGGTAGAATGAAATAGGTGCTGGTGTCTTTCTCCAGGTTAAATATTACAGTTAAATATTAGCTCTGTGTTGTGTTTATCTCTCTTGCCACCTATAGCACTTGTGAATGCAGGCGAGTGAAAGTGTGTACATAAATAGCACAATACTCCGAGGGACTGTATCCTGATATGCGAGAACAACAACACATTGAGTGTCACACAGGGTTTTGTTCCATAAGCAGAAGTTGCAATTACTGGATGATGGAATAACAAAGTGTTCACACATTCTTGGCTTTAAAACTGCAAAACAGATTTGACAAGGGGACTCCAGATTTAATTGTGTGCAGATTCCTTCGGCTTGATTGAGAGGCCACGTTTGACATTATATAATGATGCTGCACTGAATGAGGGAATGAAAATGCTTGTAAAACAAGTCAGTATACCAAAGTTATATTGTGACGCTCTTCTTATCAACTACATTCTGTGTAAAGAAGAGCTTCATCCAAAGATTACAGAATAAAAAAATAAAAAAATTGGAAGATAAAACAAAAACAGCTTCCGTTTTAATACATATTTTCCAGGCCATTCTCACTGCAGTACAGTACTCCTTTTCTGCCACAAGATGTCCTCTGCCTGATGACCAGCACTATTTAGTTAACTTCCTCTGAGCTAATGCTCTCCTAGACACTCATCTGGCTGTCCCTGCATAGTGAAAAGAGAAGGGCCATAGGGGTGAGCTTTTCTGTCATCCTGCTCTCTCCTCCTATCACCATGCTTTTTTCTTTTAGGACACAAACTGATTCCTCCTCTAAATCTAAAGGACCAATATTGTGTCATGAGATTTTTTTTGCTTTTTGCAGGAGTGAGTCTGCTGCACAGGCCTCCAGTAAAAGTTTGGCGACTTATAATTTTAAGTAGTAAAAAAAAGAGCATGGAGCAATGGTGTAATAAGCAGAGTATAGAGGGTGACACCATTTCACTCCCAGAGAATTGGTGACACCAAACCACCAATCTTTTCAACCAGTTTACTTTGTATACAAGATTTAAACTACTCCAAACTTCCCTAGCCTAGGAACCACAGCTGCAGCACAATCTTTGGCTTGGCCCCTGACCATTGTTAATGGTACAATCCTGAGACCCTGTTGCTGCAGCATCCATATACACGCATCCTTGGTATTCCTTTAGTTGTGGGGGAGGGGGGGGTGATTAATGTCCAGTTTTGTTTTTGGTTACAGGGATCTGGACTCTGGATTGGGATGGAAGGAACTGGATGGGCCTTCCCACTCCACCAAGATACATCTGCTGGACTCAATTGAGGTAGCTGGGTGTGTCTCCACAAAAGGAGCTCAGTCAAGGCTTCAAGGAGAGGTGGAGAGACACTGATACCAGGGGCCACACAGAATGTGGGGTCCCAGGCCTGTGTGTCAGGCCAATTATACAGACTATTCTGAGGCAAAGGAAATACTTTAAGTATGATGATTTAAGTACTTTAAGTATGATGATTGCAAGCCAGGAGGTTTGGCATTTTCATGCTTGGACTGTGTTGCCTCCCTGCTATTAACCTCGGTGAGGGTATATTCTTTGGACCTTTAGAGTTGCCAAAAAAACGTGGGCAGGAGCCCTTGAGAGAAGCAAATTGTGTGGACTGATGTCATTCTGAGCACCCCTTTTAGGCTGGATCTTCACAATATATATATATATATACATACACCTGGGGCAGAGAGTAGTCACATACAATTATTATACTATTATCACATACATGTAATGTGTGTGCATGTATATTTTTATCATTGCCACACAATTGTACACCCATATTACTCACAGAATACCATATACTCCATTATAGGGTGACACTGAAGCACCAGCATTTATACAAAATGAAATTACTTAGGCCAACCTTACTGATTACTCCTGGTTAGTTGTATTTTACCATAGGGTATTTCATGCGAAGGTGTTCCATGTTTAAATCTGTTGGGGTCCCTCCTTTGATGTGTAGTCAGTTAAATGACTGTGAGTATAAATCTGTATGCACACTGCACCAACACAATACACACATTTAGCAGGCAAAACAGAGAACTCATTCATACCCGGTTATCGTACAGAAAAATAATGTTGCTATTAGATTAATAAAATGTCTCTTCCATGCCACACAGGTTTCCTTAGAAACTGGGAGTTGTCGACACATTTAGTTCTTATCTCGTATCAGAGTTGTGGTTTCCTTGCTAACTCAACATTTACATTAGATTAGAATTTTTTTTGTAACTCACAGTATATAGAATGTGTGTCTACTAGCTCTCTTTTCACATGGCGATTCTTGTGTCAGCCTAAAGGTAGCCATAAATGGTTCAATTTGATTGACTTAAAACACGATTGTATTAGTCGATCATTTTAAATCCTTTTTTTTTGCCATCGTCCATATGTGATTGAAAATAAAATTTAGCAAATGGATCAATTTAGTTCAAGTCTCTGACAGGTTTTCCAGGTATTTCAATGGATTTGTACCCAATGGTTCTATGGAGCATGTGCACAGGGCCTATGAATAGTTTTGAGCTAAAATATTCGAATTGTGAATATTTTTTGACAATATCGGCTATTCCAGAATTCGCAAATATGACGACGGATTTTTGAAGATGTAAGATATTATGCACTGGCAAGCTTAGGGCCATGCATTGTGATAATAAATACCACATGTGACTGGTCATTTTGATTGTATTATCACAATGCATGGCCATAGGCGCGAATTTCATATTTATGAATATTGAATCGAATATTAGTAGAATTATTCGTGAAATGTCTTGAATTTGAATATTGCCTATATTGTCATCACGAATATTGCCTATATTGTCATGTATCATCACTAGAAATGAAATGATCTGTTTTGTATCTGTATTATGTGATGGTAAAAATGATCACAATGTAAGACAAATGAATTAATGCAATTGTATTTTAAGTCTAACAAGCAAAAAAATTGTTTTATAGAATCTAGATAAGTGATGAGCGATTAGGCAATATTCGAATTTGCATAATTTGGTGGACACCCACAATAATATTTAATTTGATATTCATAATCTTGAATATCCGCGTTTGTGGACATGGATCTTGATGTAAAAACCACAATGCGATGAAATATGCGCAATGCATGCAAGCCAATGGAGCTTGGATATTCGACTGGAAGGATATTTCCGTCAAAAAAAATTTCATGTTGATTATATCATCGCAATCCAGAACAGAACAACAAATCGCAATGGCATTGGATATCCGATTATATATTCGTGAAATGTCAAAATGGTGATATTCAAGCTAAATATTCGAAAATCGAATATTCAAGCTCAACACTAATGGAGATTCCCATTTTTGCCTTTGCAGATCAAAGCAATAGTCTAGAGCAGGGGTGCCCACACTTTTTTGGTGAGCTACTATTAAAATGACTAGATCAAAATGACTAGATCTACCGACAGTAAAAAAAAACTCCTTGTGTTAATAAAAGAGTGCAGCTAAAAAATAGCCTGCTCCGCCATCTACTCCCTGTGCAATTGTGATCGACCTCTTAGATGCCCCTGGTCTACAGCTCTAGAGAAACATTTGTTTCTTAATAGGTAGCTTAAAACTGTATATGGGCTATAAAGCCTCAGGTATTCTAGTGCTAATGTATACCCGAGGTTATTTCGGGGTGAGTTTAATAACAATACTCACCCCGAAATAACCTCGGGTATACATTAGCACTAGAATTAGAGAAGATTTGAATTTGTGATATTTCAATTTGATATTCAAATGTATGGCCATGAGTTGTGAAAATATATTCACAATAATTGTATCGTTTCGCATTGCGATGACCTTCAAAATTAATGGTGACAAGTGGTATTTATTTTCGAATATTAAATTGCAATGCATGGCCATAAGCTTGCCAATGCATAATATCGCGAACATTCGTTATTGTGAATATCCACCACCATATAAGCGGAATTTACAAATTCTCCAATAACTGATATTCATCGAATATATTAGAATATTCAAGCTCAACACTAATTGTGAATTGTCGAGATTTTTACATTAGAAGTGCTGACCGAGAGAATATGTGAATTTTTTATTTTATTTTTCACAATAAAGGTAATAACGAATGGAGATCATGAATTCTCAAATTTACAAATTTGTTGCAAATATTAATTGTGGTATTTTGCGAATACGAATAATGCCTATGCCTATTTCCTATATGAAGGGTTCTGATATCATCATTGCTGGTGAGACGAGTAGGGGTGGTGCCATTGACCATCATGTTATGGAGGCGGCACGTTTTTTTCAGTATATACCCAGCATCATCGATTAAGGGAAGAGGAGGGCTGAGAACATTGTACTTCTTTTAACCGCCTGTCGACGGCCCGATTATTTTCCTCCCATTGTGCCCATAGACATGAATGGAGGCAAATGAATCGCACCCATTGATTTTCTATGGAGGCGATTTTTTTTTATAATGGTGGCGCCGGTGAAAAACGTCTGGTTAATCCCCTGATGATCGCCCGCCGGCAATTCCGCAGGCCATTATTCGCCTAAGTGGGAACAAAGCCTTAGGCTAAGTTTACACTGGCATTTTTTTACCGCCAGGTAAACGACCGTTTAATGTGACCGACCGGCGGACGCCACATTAGGCGTTCGCCAGTCGGTTTTTGGGCTGCAGTGCCATAGGTTCTCTATGGGGTCCTTAATTAGACACCCTGTAATCGCCTGCACTGTTTTGCAGATGATCACAGGGAGTCGTTTCTCCCGTGGCTACGGGGAGCGCACTGGCGGCTCTCAAGCTGAACCGATAGTCTAAACTTAGCTGAAAGCAGCTTGAGAACCGATAGTCTAAACTTAGCCGTGCCATAGGACCTCTATGGAGTCCTAATTATACGCCCTGTAATCGCCTGCACTGTTTTGCAGACAACCACAGGGAGCAGCTCAGGAACCGCCAGTGTTAACTTAGCCTGAGAGTATCTTCAGTCTCCTACCAAGATGAATGGCACCTGTAAAACATTTAGCCGAGTATAATAGAAGTGTAAAAAGCTGAAGCTAATTACATCTGATGAGCTCTATAAATATCCCTGACAGTGTGGTACGGATATGTTATATACAGTTGATTTAACCAAAACTCTACAAATCCCTAATAGGTTTTCTTGGTGATAAAACTTTCCATTTGTAGAACCATTGATTTTTTTTTCAGAAGAGAGGCAAAAATAACTGCCATTTACTAAACCAATTACATATGAACATGTCTGTGTTAACTGATTGGCTTTGCTTATAAGGGTTTTAAAAACTAATATTTACACGTTACCAGTAGTGGAGTTTCAAACTAAAAGAATTTAACAATTTGCTGGCTTACATATTGTTATTAATAATGTGTACACATTGCACTGTGCAAAGTATTATCAAGTTTTGGCTAGTTTCTATTACATTGAGGCCTCTGTTTGGCTACTAATAAAATGATGGTCAGCTGTTCTTTATTACTTTTTTTTTAATTAGGAGACTACTCACAATCCTCCCACTGACAGGAGCTCAACAGCAACAGCATTTAACTTGCTCCTGTGGTTTCACCCTCTCGCCTTCTTAAATGCTTAAAGGCCCCCATACACCTTACAATCTTTCCATACAATTTCTGTACAATCAAATTTTGTCCTACCAAAACCATGTACCTACCCACTCCTAACATCACCACCATACCAGTCCCACCCCGCCCCCTTTTATTGTATTCTCTGTTCCCAAATCTATTAGATTGTAAGCCTGATGGGGCAGGGTCCTCAACTCCTCTTGTGTCATAACCTGTTCCTGTGTGTTATCCTGTGTAGCAATAATCTGTTTCTAGATTTTTGGGGGCTCTATGCAAGTTTCACAGATGGTCCCCCTGCCAACTGGGAGCCCTCCTCACCTCACCCTCTTTGGCTACTCCTCCTCACCAAAACCCACCACAACCCCTGTGGTTGTGCGCCCCCGCTCCGGTCGGCAGACACAAGCGGCGTGCCATTACAGTTCTGTAATGTATGTGCATGCTGCTCCTCTTTCCTTCCTCCTTCCTGCAAATGCCTGGGTCCACAGGGCCCTATGCGCTTTCATATTGTGAAAAGCCCTAGAAACGGCCCTTAAAGTAATAATGATACAGTTGTAAGACTTCCAGTTTTCTATTAGGCATCGCTGAAGTACCTTATGGAATCCTAGTTGCTTGCAGTAAGTCTGGCCTACGAGTATTATGGGAAATGCAATTGCTCACTTTCTACTAAAAATAAAAAAATCACCTATTACGCTGAATCTGAGACTTCAGTGCTTTCTGAGTCACCAATCTGGAGGAAGTGTTGTCAGTATGTTAAAGTGCAAATATATTTCCCAGTGACATCAATCTAAAGGGTTGGACTAGCCAGCAATATTTGCTATTTAGACTAAGAAACCAGAACATTTTCAAAAGAGAAATTACTTAACTAAGGAAATTTAGCAATCATTATTTATGGTTTAAAGAAAGTTACAATTCAATGCCAGTTGTTTTGCCATCTTGGGGACCCAAATCGAAAATTTTTGACAGTGGTTGAAAATAGTAACAGTAGTCTCTGGGATAAAAAGTTTGTTTATTGAAGTTCTGTTTAAGACCATACCATTGTTTCGAAGATATGGATGCATTATTAGACAATCATACTCAACATATAGTATTTTAATGTTAGTGTACAACCCAATAAGTTCTACCCTATTCTAATCCTGTTTAAAGCCCCCCATACACCTTACAATCTTACCATACAATTTATGTACAATCTACTTTTGTTCTACCAAAACCATGTAATATGAGGACCTTTTGAAAACTTTCCAAGTTTCGTGTCGTGCCGGAATCCGCTCGGACAAGGTGGTATGCTGCGATGGATACTCTTAATTGGCCGATTGATCACACCTGCGATTCCCGGCAGAATCACCGGAATCGATCTGATGATGAATCGATTGGACATGGAATCCGACACGTGTATGGCTAGCTTTATACTGTATATTGGAATTTTAAACAAATAAAATTACAGGCTGTTTAAATAATTTTTTTAGGATAGATGGAAATCAGACAGATCTTGTAAGGCAAAGGTTAGTTGTGGTAACAGAATGAGAGATATATAAGGCACAGTCAAATGATTGCCCACCCACACTAATGCATGTGGCAGCCAGGGGCTAGTGGCCCATAAGGTTATATCAAGAATCACATGTATGTACAGGCCTGCGATGGAAAAGGTGGTAGTAATGGAGCTCCAGAAAAAGTGTGGCAGAGCAGAGAAGTGTTGACTATGTTCCCCGCTTTGGTACTATCCTAGCCCACCCCATAGCATCTACCCACGACCAAATATATGCCTCACATAATGACAGAGACTACAAACATTCTCCTTTCATCAAAACGTATCCAACAGAATGCTGATAGGTGGGATCCAGTGGCAGAATATTATTCAGGGATTAAATGCTAAGGAAGTTTCATCCACTATAGTTATTTGGAAGTGGTAAAACTCTCAAACTTCTATGATTGTATCGCATTTGATGCATTACTGCATTGAGCTCTTCAATAAAGATTTCTGAAATCCTGACTAGCTGACTTTGTAAGTTAATTGAAAAGCCCCTAAAGAGATATAGGGAGGGTTGTGGGATCATCACTAAATGGATCTATTCTTCTAGTACTTGTAGTTTCTGCATACATAATAAAGTGCTAGTGCAATACATCTTTTTTCTCACAAGCCTCCTGATATCTCTAGCAATTTTGGTGTTTATTCCATATTAAGGGGATGTGCAATTCATTCATAAATCAACAATCATAAAACTCTTTAAATAACCTTTTCTCCCCCACAAAAGTCTGTGCCTGATTGGAGTGGACAGCGTGCCCAGTTACTCCTACTCTACCAGATACCACCTTACAGAGCATCTTCCTGGGGGCAGACCCCTACATTATATTGCCTGAAACCCAGGGGCATCATGGTCAGGAATCTTAACCCCCTAGCTTTTGAGACAAGTTCGTTCAGACAAACTCTGGAAGTGCTCGGATCCTCAAAATTATCTGTGCTGCTAAAAGTGGCGACGGTTCTCTAGCCTGATGCACCCTCCGATCAACTCTGGCACTGCACCTTCTGCGTCATTGGCGATACACCATAGACCTTTATGTTAATGGAGAGGCGTCAGCTTCCCAGCCCAGAGGGGAGGAGGGAAAAACTGTGTACTCTGCAGTGATCGCCTGTACTGCACCGTTGAAAACAGCACAGGACAGGCTGCGTGCTAGGGACTGGACATTGCCCCAATTCTGAAAGTTTAAGTCACTACAACAGCAGCCTGGAAAGCCACTTTGTTAATCCAGCCTAAGTCAGTTTCTAAAGTTTGCCATGTTATCCTTCTAAACTAATTGATTTCTTTATAGAAAGGCAACATAATCTATTATTGGTGTACTTGTACCAGCATTCCTGATTACTTTATTCTCTACAGGAATGTAAACCATAAATTGAGGAGCATGAGCAAATGAAACACTTGTTAATAGAAATGTAAACTAAGGTGAGACCTCTATCTCACAGGAGATGCAAAGTAGGCCTCAATTTAGTTAAAAAACTTTAGTTTGATCCTATCGCCTTGAATTGTGATAGATTTTCTTTTTAAGATCCACATAAATGTTCAATGCCCATAGGACCAGGGAGCCTTAAGACAAAACTCCAGATCTTTTATTGAGTGGATTGCAGGCAATTACAAAACCTATACACTTAGGACATCTGTGGTCCCCGAGCAATCATCGAGAAGAAATTGTGTTAGAACTTAGCTTGGCGGCACATTTTCAACTCTTTTCATGTTATCATTTTCGACGCCCCGGCTTTATCATACAATATAAATCAAGAATGTCCTGGAATGTGGAGCCTAATATGAATCCTAATAGCTTATTCAGTTCTTGCAGTGTTTCACATGAATTCTTTATTTGATTAGGCACTTGATGGGCCTCAGGCTCTCGTAAAACTCAAAGTGATACTTTACCACTTTATAGAAATATTTCCTTCATAACGCCCATTCTAGCTGAAGCAAGTATGCTCTGGTGGAATGTTGGGTTTCCAATTATAACAGCAAATGGTGAGTTTAGCGCTCAGATGCAAATAGGAGAAAACAGTATTGTGGACTAAACAGTATACTAAAACATTATAAATGATAGAATATTATTTTAATTATCATTATTTTTATTGATATCAGACCACATTCATTTAGAACATCAGTAAATGACACACAGTTTTACTGTATATTATACCTACAAGCTGAACCATTTGATATTCAAACCAACAATTACTTCGTGAGGACAGTAGGCAATGCTGAGACCTGTGGTTCCTGAAGATAGCTGGTTGGGAGGACAGTAAAACATGGCAGAGGACAGTAAGGAATGCTGAGACTTGTGGTTCTCCAGCACAGCTGGTTGTGAAGACAGGAAAACATGTTTGAGGGCAGTAGATTCCCTTGAAATTCTCCAGCACAAATGGTATCTTAAGGTTGTTGCAGTCTGGCTGACATATTTGCCAGCTTCTATTTCTGCATCATGCCACCCCACATGCATACAAATACATTCATACAACACACATGAAGACACATGTATATAACACATAGAAAGACACAGACATGCACATGTATACAATATTGTAACTTATCATTTCTTTTTTTCAATGGGGCATTCATCTACAGGGGATCCTTTTTCTTTCCACCAGCCTTTTGATTGGCTGCAGATGCAGTAGTAGAGGAGTAGGCTGTAGGAGTGAAGAGGCTGTGTGCAATTCTTGGGGGTCGGGGGGCTTGCTGACAGCCCGCAGACACAAAGAGCAAAGACTCGTGTGTGTTGTTTCATAAATTATCATATCCAATCATTTTCCTTATTATATAGAAAAGAAAATCTTAACCAAAAGGTCAAGAAAACAGGAATGGCCAGACCCAGGGGACTTGATGTAGTCCAGAGCTCGTGATGGCTTGGACCCCGCCTTTAGTCCAATCCACCTGTTTGCAGATGGACATGGACGATGTTCAGCCAATCTTACCCAGAGCTATTAAAGCGGAAGTAAACTCAAAAAAAAAATCCCCCACATACATGACATGGACATATGACAAACCTGTCAGCAGTATACATCTGTGTGAAAACTGCTAACAGAGAAAAAAAAAAGGCTGGTACTTACAATCCTTCACGTCATCATCTAAGGCAACATCTTAAGTACTGGAACCTGAGCCACTTCCGCCCATTCTGTTGGACATGACTAAGGTGCCCCTCCCTGCAGACATATTTCAAGCCCAAAGGGTTGGTTTATGGGAGGACAGTTCGGTCCTTCCAGAGATCTATGGCTTGCAGTTTGCATAGGAGAAAGGAGTGGAAGCTGAGGAGGACACTGTAGGAGACAGGAGAGATTGGGACTGAAGTGGTGGTGAAGGGGGTAGTGTGCAGTGATATGGATTGTGACATTGGCTTGGGGGACACAAGGTAGGCTGAGGTTATAACATATCTCTTTATTACATCCTCTGCTGCCAGTCCCAGCAATGTTCTCTACACTTCCCCCACAATTCACCTCAACAGAGATGACATTTCATTGGTCTGGAAAGTTCTCATTCATCAGATCCATGGTTTATGGAGGGATGAGGACAGACATGACTGGGTTACTGGGTTGTATATAAGATAATATTATTACCTCCTGTTCGCTGCCCGTCCCAGCAAATGTCTCCTACACTTCCCCCACAATCCACCTCACAGATGCACTTCCATGTTGGGAAGGTTCTCATTCATAGGGCCAGAATCAATGCGAGGTAATAGTGGAGCTAAGAGTAGAGAAGACAGTGAATTGGTAAATTACTGTGAGATGGATAGACTATAAAATACGTATTAACCTCCTCTGCTGGCCCAGTCCCAGCCAATGTTCTCTCTCTACCTTCCTCTCCAACAATCACCTCACGCTGCACATAGCACTTCTCATGAAGTTCCCGATGACGAGGGGGAGTGGGGAGGGAGCACACAGGGGCTCTGCACTGTGAATCGCTGTGATGAGTGACCAAATCACAGACCAGAAGGCGAGCGCGTGCATTATTGGGGCCCCCACTCACGTCTGATGTTTTCCCAGGCAGCGTCTTAAACAAGCGACCGTGGCGCAATCAATGGGAGGTGCTACCTCTGAAAAACTCGTCTTTCCTGCTATAAGATTTATTTATTTTTCTTTTTGAAAAGTGATTGCCCTATCTTTTGGCAGCCTGATGCCGATAGTGCAAAGTGACCTACAACGTGGTAGGTCCGCTTTAAGTAGAACCCACACAAAGGCTAGAAAAAATAGAACAACTTTATTGTAAATCTAACACATATTCACTGATTTAATAGATGAAAAGTACTCATCGGGGTAAAGGGCCCTGCACTTTCACTTAGTGCGCCTACTCCTTATTATGCTTTGCAGCATCCCATGCCATTATGTGCAGTTTTGTTACAATGAAAGAAAGCTCTATGTATGCTGCAAGCGGAATTGAAAGACACACCTTGTACTGTAAAGCCTCCCATACACCTGTACATCACTCCATACAATTTCCATTAGATCTCACAACAACTATGTAGTGCTGGGTCCTCCCTGATAGAATACATAGTGATTCAAAGGATAAGAAAGGTCCTCCTATTACATGGTTTTGGTAAAACAAAAGTTGATTGTACAGAAGTTGTATGGTAAGATTGTAAGGTATATGGGGGTTTTATGTTGAGCTTTACTAGGCAGAAGGAAAATTCTTCAGCACTGACACAGGCAGAACATTTGAGATAGATGTTTAATCCGCCTAATTTTTATCTGACTGTGTAAAACGTGAGAGTTTTCTTCATAGGAAAATACTATCAGTAGGACAGTCAGGAAGTAGGAGTGAATGGAAGTAGAAATAAAACCTACTTTCCTTTAAAGCATTCTGAGATTATAATACGTTGATTCATTTAAAAACTCCATCATGTGACTGTCTAATGCATAATTAGCGGCTCAGAAACTTTGCACATCTCTTGCACAGAAAACCTTTTATTCTTCCTGACTGTCACTTAAACTGTATCACTGATCTCGGCATCATTGATGAATTCCTTCCCATCTTCCCCTTCAATTTGCAGAGTCTGGGCCATAAATGTTCTTTTGATCCATGTAAGAGGAGATGAATTTCTTCTCCACTTCCTTCTATATTTATTCTTAGCGGAGCTCACTTTAGTGGGGAGCTTTTATTAGGCTTCATCTTAGGCAGTAAGTCACAAGTTATATAGTATGTGTCTCGATACAGATCCAATTTCACTGTGGCCCATATATTAACCCGTTTTTCTCATAGCGGCAGCCAGGCCATGTGCTTCTGTTTTACGTCCCCTTAGGGTAGTAAAAGTCAGTGTTGGTTTTTGTACATTCTCTAAGAAAACACAAATACAGGCTGCAAGTTTATTACAAGGAATATCGAGGATGCAGCATCCATTGAGGGTCACCGGAGCCAATACAATTAAACAATTCTTTAAACGTTTTTACAGACTGAACTCAGATGCTTGGAAGACTATTGTTGGTCATACAAGCACCAAATAACAATAGTTTTAAACCCTTTCATGGTCCCAAAGCCCCTCACATGATTTAAGACAACTCCTCTATACTTGTACAATCCATCTATGTATTTGTGAACAAATGATTTGTCTTCAATTAAAATATAAAATAACATAACACAGCGATTTGATATGCTTTGAGGTCAACTGAAAATATTGATCAAACATACATACGATGATACAGAAGATTCATTTATACTCATGGCTTAATCAATCTTTATTGTGACGGGTTCACTGTTACATGCAGAAACTTGAGTAACAACAATTGACAAGTTTTCATCACCTCTAATTGATATGTTAGAGGTGAAATTAAATAACAGCACAGATGATGAAACAAAGTGGTTTATCAATTTGAATTAATATACAACTCTGATTTAAAGAAGATGCATCGAGGTTTGGTTCGCATACAGTATATGTGGTGCAGGAACACACATGCATTGCCTTACTCCACAATTATTATGTATTTATTATTATGTATTATGTATTAGGCGGCCCATTCAAAAAAGTGCATAAGGGTAGTTGACTCTAAAAGAAGAGATTTGAAGAGGCGCCCAGATTAGTGAAAACTAGTTTAATTTAATTATTTCCAGAAAAATTTTTTCACACATTTTGTAGTATAAAAATTGTAAAAGTATTGCCATTGTTAAACATTTATTTGAACATTATTAGATAACATGTATGAGCACAAATTTGATCCTGTATCACCGATTAATATATAAATAATAAAAGGAAAGTGTTAAACAGATTGCATCCATAATTCATAAGAGGAAACTGATATAGTCACCTTCGTATATAGGACATGATAGTGTATATAGATATACAGAGCTATATATAGAAGTATAAAAAACATGAATGAACAATAATATGAAAGAAGTTGTCATGGATACAACAGATTATGTCTACATGAAATAAATAATAGAAATACATTTTGAAAAAAATACACAATCATTCTTGTAATTCAGAGAATACTTTGAGATCGAGAGAGAAAGAGATAAATAAAAATTTTTTTTTGTAAAAATAAACCAAAAACTCATGTCATCAACTGCAATGTAGAAAAAGTCCATACACTAGTGATAATAAATCTGATCTCTCAAATCCTTTTTTGGAGGGATTTAACTACCCTGATTCCTTTAAATATTGAAGAATTTCAGCTGAGGAACTCCACAAACAGCCCAACCCAGAGGTTAAGGGTTGCTAAAGTGTCTTGGGGCTCATATACAATGGCGGTTGTAAATCGCCCATTTAACACCCGATTAGAGCAGCCAGCTGGAGCATACCTGGTAGGTTTCCGGTCACATGCCCCATAAGATTAACATATGGATATTTATGATTGCTTTCAGAGTGCTCAAGCACATATGTAAATTAAGCCAAGCTCTAAATTAAGCCAACTCTAACAAAAGTAACTTCTATTTTTTTTTTTTTATCTCTTCTTTGTAACAAAATTTTTTTTTTTCATGATCAGCTCCTGCTCTTTCAGTTATTCTTTTCATCAAGGGTCCACCATTTACCTACATATTCACCAAATAGGTGGGCTGTCTCCTGCAGCGCAGCATGTGAAAATACACACCTACACTTTTTTTTATCTGGTATGCCTTAAATGCAATATATATATATATATATATATGACACATGTCTATACCTCTGCTGACATGCTGTGTTTGGAAGCCCCCCCCCCCCCCCCCCCCCCCATTCTGTGTGATGCAGTATATCATGTGATATAGCATGATATAGCATATATGTATATATGGCCTATAACAATTTTTTGTACGTTTTTGATCATAAAATATCACATTAATAAAGATCTTCTCTCTTTATGACCCAGGAGTCGTTGCAGCAACCTGCTAATTCTGTTGGTTGTTATTGGAATTGATACTTGCATCCATCAATCCCAACCAGACCGATTCTCTATACCCGGGATTCCAGAAACACCCCTTTGGCGCCATCACTAAAGGGGCAGGGGGCGGGCCATAGACTTCCATTATAATGGAGGGGCGTCGGTTTCCCAGCCCACATCATTGGTGTCATTGATGACACCAGCAATGTGGACAGAGGTGGGTGGGAAATTCAAGCAGAGTACTCTGTACTCTGGGCTGACCGCTAGGGAGGTTTATGCTTTAAATTTGTCATATTCTCATTATATTGGTTACCAATACAATCAGATAGGTTAGGCTCTATTTCAATGGCATGGTATTGGACACTGTGGAAATAGAGCCTTATTCATCCTAACAAGGGCAGAAACAACAGTGAAACTTGATAAAAGGTCCCAGCTCTATTCAACAGCTGTAAAGCAATAATAAAATAAAATAATACATTTACACACAATTAAAAACCTTAATTACCTTTAAAAATTCCAGAACTACTTGGTAAAAAATATGCATTGACATTCTCTTCAAGGTTATTGGCTTTATGAAGTAAGTACGGTGTGTAGGCAATGAGCGTATTTTGTTCATTGGTGGTTTCATTGGTGTTCATTTCTCTAATTTCACTTACATCATACTGGAAAATGGGAAGCCAAATCAAACTGTGTTCAATTACAAGGACAGAAAAATGTATCCTGACCTTTTTTAGTACATGCTTTTCTTTATGATCCAAACATTACAAATGACTAGCTCCATGATAAAAAAATGGGCTTTCCCACTAAAAGATCGAATTTCTACTTTATTGGGTTCCTTTTAAGAAGACAAATTTTCGGTGCTCAGTTGGGGATATCCCTAATGAGACTGATGAATACTTTATTGCTGTTAGGTTAATGTGGTATTGGTAGTTTTTATGCTCATATAAATTGATGACATCATTACCATTCAGATGAAAAGGACAAAATCTGCATATGGCATACAGAGTAAAATATGGCTTTGCTGAAGTGTTAACATCGTTGTTGCTGTCTCCAAGTTAACCGAAGATAGCTAATGCACCTTAAACCTTTTATCATCAAACGTAAGAGGAAATGTCACTTCCTCACTTATCAGTCTGAAGACTCCTGATCTTTTCCCAAGAGACAAGAGGGACCTTTTAGATAAGGATGACATGTCTATCAATGATCATTGCTACCCATTTATCAGACTTGCTTCCATTACATTTCCTTTGTTTTGTGTCTGCAGAAAATACCTCAAAGTGGGCCTGTTAGCAATAATTTGAGGACAATTAGACTTTTAACGGAGGTAATTAGGGGAGAGCCTAGACTGAACGTGATCCTAATGAAAGTCATTATTTACTGTTTAGACAGCGTTCTTATTTAATTTGGCGTAATTGTGAGACTCTGAAGTAAATGAACTGTGCTGACGTTTAATTCATTTTCCAGGATAGTTTTCTTGACATCCTAATAAAGTGAAGGGGAACAGTTTCAGGGAATAGCTTATACAACTTAAAAAGAATGTAGTAAGAAGCATTCAAGTTTCACCCCATCATGATACCCATGACTCAGGCATGATCGATAAAACAGATGGTAACATTAAGCCTGAACTTCCTACAATCTAATAAACACCCATGACCCAATTTACTTGCCCAATGGAATTAAATTTTTTTACATTATAAAAAGAAATATAATATTCTTGTCCATTAGGCCCCTGACAGTGCCCCAACTACAACCCCATAAACGTCAGTACCAGCCATTACTTTGCCTTCAGATGACCCCAAAGATAAAAGTCTTAGGGGGTCAGATCGGGAGACCTTGAAATTGCTACATGATGATGTGTTTCCCTCTTTATGCACTGAAGCTGGCACGTTCCTTGAGTTTTTCCAGCAAGATGGTGCACCACCACATTATAGGTGTCAGGTCTGAGCATTCCTAGATGACCAGTTTCCTGGAAAGTGGATTGCTTGTCATGGGCCAGTTGAATGGCCCCCAAAGTCTCCCGATCTGACACCCTTAGACTTTTATCTTTGGGGTTATCTGAAGGCAATTGTCTATGCTGTGAAGATACGAGATGTGCAGCACCTGAAACTACGGATACCGGAAGCCACTGCTAGCATTTCTCCTGTGGTGTTGCTATCAGTGTGTGAAGAGTGGGAGAAGAGGGTTGCATTGACAATCCAATACAATGGGCAGCACAATGAACCCATTTTATAAGTGGACAGAAACTTGTAAATAACTCATGAAAGAAAAAAGTTATGTTAAAACCAAGTGCATCATTGTTTTTCTTGTGAAATTCCCAATACGTTTGATGTGTCACATGACCCTCTTCCTATTGAAAAAACAAAAGTTGGATTCAAAATGACCGACTTCAAAATGCGGGGTCTCCATGCAAAGCAAAGCAGCAGTGCTGTGTCTCCAGCTCCTCCGATATCTGGCAGCGGCAAGATGACATCATCATGCTGTTGCAGCAGGGAACCTCGAATGACTCCTATATTGAGCTGTGTGTTCCCTGCTTAACCTAATAGATCTTTTGATGTTCCGATAACAAATGTAAATCAATCCCATCAAGCAAGAACAGAGCATCAAATAAGTTTTGGAAAAACTCTATTCATATAAAATCTGCCCAAGTAGATTCCACTGTAAACTAAGGATAGTCTAATGTCAATGATTTTTTATTCGATCGTTTTATAAAACAATTGTTTTATAACGGAGGCGCCCACCTGGAGCCATCGACCAGAATAGCACCGCAAGTTGGTTGCACGGTGATACGACTTGAAGGTTCTTTTCTGGGCAACCGTAAACTTTGGATGGCGACCAGGGCTTGCAAAAGCAGCTTTGTGATGTCACCACGCTGTGATCGGTAGCTGGCTGAACACACAGGAGTATGGCCAGCTTTAGTCTTGTACGCAAGCTCCACAGTATGATCAGATCAATGGAAATACCAAGAAAACCTGAGAGATACATGTCCGATCACTTTTCGATTTTTGGATTTGATTGTCTGAGGAATCAATAGTTTTAAAAGTCGATTGAATGTAAAAATCTGTTCAATGAACTTAATAAACTAGAATTTTTCAGGCACATAAGAAATTCATTCATAGGAAGAGCGCACATATTAGTCCTGAACACTAATTTTGTGTACATTAGCTCAGTAATTGGCCCAGGAGAGATGCTGTTAATGTTACCAATTGAGTTACAGATCTAATATTGATCACAATGGGGTAGCATTTATATATATTTCTTGTAATATTACACATTTTCATTATGAGTTTCCTTTAAGAAAGAGAAAAAAAACCCTAAATTTTTATGTTGTATTTGGTCTCTGTCAATAGTTGGTATATTTAACAAAAAAATTTATCCGATTTTTCACACTTTTTCTATACCTGTTTTAATTGGCAAACGGATGCCTAAGGGGGCACAGTGGTTCGAAATAATGACATTCTTCAGCTCAGCATCTACTGCACTGAAAGACTTTCACATGGTAGAATTAATTGGAAGAGTAAACAGCAAATCCAGAACAAAAGTAGCCATACTATATCCATATCTAAAATAAAACAAAGGAAGGGGTTAAAACCGTATTAAAAGACATTCTATTTCATTTTGAATTGGATTGTGAATTTACAACAAAGGGAGCTTTTTGATTGTGATATTTTTGCTGTGGGTCCTGCTGTGGCTATCAAAGAAATGCAAAGTTATCACAAAATGAAATTGGGGGATTCTCTTAGTAGAGGCTTTTGTCCCTAAGTCCTAAGGATTGCTGTATCTGAGGAAGGAAGCAAAGAATAATCTCACCAATGTGGCAATTAAACGGAAAGCATCAGAGGGTTTTAACTATTCTTTACTCTAAAAACTAGCTGAAAACTTGAAATTTGGCTTAGATATAGACCAAGACTTGTTGACTTTGAGTGGTTCAGTAGTTCACAGGAACTCACCTCATTTGGATAATCATTGTATATCATTACTGTAGTAACAATAAGTTTACCTTCTTGCTGACCAAATGTGAGGGGCCAGATCCGGCCCGTTTAGCTTTAAGGCCCCTTGTCACGTTTCACTGATTCACTGCAATGAGAGCCTAGAAGTGTCCAATCATCGCAGTGGGGACACAGCAGTGACTTGATCATTTTGACAACCCTGTGGGTACACACCGACAGTAGGCAGCTTCTAGGAATTATCTAAGCTCATTACAATGAATGAGCAGTACAGGAATTTGAAAAAGAAAAATCATCCATGGTGGAATGTGTGAAATTGGCACACCTATGCCTGGTGGCCATTACAGGCTCTTTACCCGGCTCATTTATCAAATTAAGGAAACCACGTTAGAGCTTCTCCCCACAGGAAAAAGTGGTCTCACAAGCCGCCAGCTGCTCGCGGATGAACAAAGGTCACGAGTGGCCGCGGTCGCTAACTACATGTCACTGTAATGTAGGTGTCCGCGTTTCAAATCGCTACCGTGGCTGCCACGCGGCCAAGCTCTTATAGTGGCTACCGTGGCCATTACGAAGCCATTGCCATTAGCAAGCCATTGCCCACCCCTTTTATAGTGTCTGGGTAGACTCTGGGGTTAGGGCCATGTTGCGACCACTTCCAATTTTTACCATGCCAATTGTGCAGTACCATGCTTCCTTTAGGTTTCATGTTTTGTTGTGCCACCCTTGATCATCAGTTACAGTTTACTCTAAAATCTGTACAAAAAATACATAGAAAAAGCCCACAAAATAACATAAGAATATTCCATTTGGACATAGAATTATGTAAAGTGAAAATATAACAGGTAGACATTCCCTTTAACCATATATTCAACTCTTTTACCCTCTTTGATACAACACATAATCAGCGGGAACTGTATGTATTAACCAAAACAGGAACAGATGTTATTTTCCATGAATTTGTTTCATGAAGCCACTTCTGTTCTTACTTTTGCAATATAACTGGTTTAAAATATACTCTTTTCTGCAATTAAATAGATATAATGGAAGGAAAATACAGGAAAATACAGGTTTTCCTAACTGTATACTATATACTATACTTAAATGAAAATTACATTTTCCCATGTTGATTCGGTATTGGTTCTTAAAAACTGTTAACATGCTGTGTAAGATTTATATTGGTCATTTCAGCCACATCTGTTCATTTCTGTTATTCAACCTTCACATTAACTCTGTTCTTTTGCAATGAGCCTTTTCTGTTTTATGTTGTCATGGAAGATTAGCCATTAATACTGCAGGAGTTGTTAAAAAAAACAGAACATTATGCACAGCAATGGCAACAAAAAATGCAAATGAATGCGGCTCAAGTCAAACATGGCATTGTCGATTTTTCAGGGCAGCAACAGAAGGCAAGTACTTAACTTATAATGTTTACAGAAGCATTGGCACATCTGTCCCCACATGTACACAGATCTGAAATTGTTTAGTCAGGCATTGGTACATCAGTACACCCAGGTACACAGACCTAATATTGGTTACAGATCAATACACCCAAGAACAGTAGCCCAAGATTGTTAATCGAAGTGTTAGTATCTATATTGTTTACATTAGCATTGGTAAACAAGCCTATGATTGCTCACATGAGTTTGGGTATGTTGTAGTCTTCAAACTACTTCACTAAGTAAAAAAGATATAGTAGTGATACCAAAAGTGGACATTTGGCCTGCTTTTCTTTATAGCCCACTTCACACAAGCATTGGGTGGAAAGGGAAAAAAGCCATTTGACCAACTTTATTAAAGCATTTTAATGGTCTAAGGCAGTGGTGCCCAAACCTTTTTGGCTTGAGAGCTACTTTATAAAGGATGAAATCTAAATGAATTACCAACACGAAAAGGTCCCTTCAGTTAAATAATTAAAATAAAAAATAAGGTTATATAGTGCTAATACAGGCTTCTTTTGCCTAGTTCAGTGTTCTATTAATCTGTTAATGACAGCTTGTGCTAATAAAGCTGAGAAAAAAACCACAAGCTCTACATAAGCTACTTGATCTACTCTGGGTGCTTGCACAATCGATTTATAGATTGAGATTAACCACATGGGCACCTCTGCGCTAAGGCTTTTTAAACCATTATTTTGTTTAAAGCCTTTTTTTTGTAGGACTGCAAATGTAAAAAATTTTTTAGACATTGGGAGGTCCAACTGGTAACTGGCAGTGTCCACCAGTCGCCAATAGGAGGTAGAGGCAATCTTAAATTATCTACCTTTAATACACTTAGGGAAAGGAGTGATATCAAGAACTTTAGTGGGTCACATAATATGGTGCCTACGGAAAACTTAGTTTGTGCTGTATCCCATACATACACTTGCTTCTACTATTAACACATATCCTTTTCTTCAGAAAATGGCAGTCATCAGCTAGAAAGTTCTCTTTATAACTTTTCCAGGAATCGTTAGACTCTTTCTGATTGCAGTTGTTAATATGAATCAATCCCCTTGCCATCTCCTCATTATGAACAACACCTGCCACGTTCACCATTGCTTCCCGATATGCTCTACCTGTGTCCTCTGGGTTTCTGCTTCAGGGAATACTCCTGCACGTCAAACTAAACTTATTATACTAGAGTGAATGTTTTGTAAATACTAAACTGTACACAAAGTGCTTTCATTTATATTTAATTTTCTGGAATCCTTTTAGAGCAGAGGGGATGATAAGGGTACACACGTTACAGAGTCACTCTTTAACATTTTACCTTAGAACAAATTGGCCCACAAGCAGTTTTTGGTGAATACTTGTTATAGCAAGAGGCTAAATATAATTTTAAAGCAGAGAATCATTAATACCCCCTAAAATATTGCCCTACATATTATATGATAATGTGTAGATGAGCTGTATGGGGGGGGGGGGGGG
>CM070033.1:167701504-167726015 GCA_036250615.1 Ptychadena robeensis
TAGTTTACTTACTCTCTGGGTTGCTGGTTAGATCAGGACTCAATAGTGAGAGTTCTGTCTGTTGGTAATAGGAATGTGTGGAGAATATTACTTGTGCACTGTCTCCACGCAGTGCTTGTGTGTTCGGTCATGCTCAAACAGCTTGTGGGTAACTGGAAATGCAGGTAACTCCTTTACTCTTTGTGGGGAACAGTTTGGTAGGTTGCTAGTGGTAACCCACTATAAAAATGGCTCATGGTGAGGCGCCCAAATCAAACAATAAAGTCCTTTATTGGTAGAATATTGTTAAAAACATCAACGCTTTACGCTTCTGCACACCGTTTCGTGACTAACAGGGTCACTTCTTCAGGATGCAATTGACAAGAATTGGTCTTACATTCTGGAGCTGGAGGGATGGGAAGACCAATTTTCTCTTCATCCCTCCAGCTCCAGCTCCAGCGCCAGCACTCCAAGGCCTGAACTGTAGATATTTTTACTTAAGGTGCCCATACACATTTTGATTTCCCTACGATCGCTGTCAGTTTCAATCGATATGATCGATGATCGATCAAACTGCGATCAAAATACCCCCCTACATGTTTGATCAATGTTGGTTCGATCGATCAAAAGCAAAATCAAAGGAGGTCGATCGTAAACACACCAAAATGTCTGCCACCTGATGTATAAGTATGCTAATTATTTAAATTGAACCACAATTGGTCGGGCACAACAAAATAATATTCAATATGCATTTCCGACATTTGTTTTTGGTCAATTAAGATCGATTTAGGTCAATCTACCCATGTGGACAGGCATCGATTTTTGTTCTATTTAAACATTTATTGGTTTAAGTCGATTAACAGGAAAATCAAAACTTGTAAAGTGGCCAACACATAGTATAAAAAATTATACTTTTCCTACCAAAATGGGACTTGTTGTGTAACTACAGCTTTTATAATATATATGTACAACATACTAATACTAAGAATACATACTTATATTGTGTACAACACTGCTTTTGTGGATGAATATCAAAAACATCAAGATTCTTTATATTTATATTTGTATAAATTATAGATAGTTTAGTATTTATAAGGTTGCCAATAGGCGTAAGCTGTTACTGACATGCACCATCCTGTTACTGACATGCACCATCAACATCTTGATAATATTTACTATATTAAGCATGATTTATAGGTAATGTGCTTCAGGATAAACACCTACATTCTCCTTTGCAATACACTGTACTTAATCTCACTTCCTCTTATAAACAGTTAAGGCATAATCAGACTTTTATTAGAATGTTATACTTGAAACCCCATGTCTTGAGTGGTTGTAGATGTGAGTTGTGAATGAAAACCTTGGGAAATAGAAGTGATAGAACTATAGTGGTTGCAGGAGACTCAAAGTTAGGGTTAAGCTAGCCAATTATGCATCAAATTTTGCTCCATCAATCTTAGATTCAATCAACCTGTGCAATTAAACACATAGATCACTTGTAGTACCAGTCAGTGCGATTGATTAAACACCGCCCAACTCCTCCGCACGTTGACATGGAGCACCATCTAGGCATCGTCTACTCCTTCTCTCTCCAGCCCAGGTAGAGAATGAATAGAGAAGAGAGGCAACTAGACCCAGCACCCCCCCCCCCTACAGGGGAAGAAGGGGGCGGACACCGAGGGAGTGCTCACCCAGGGCGCCGATCTCCCTAGGACTGCCCCTGATATGAATAGTGATGGCTGAACATCGGGCACGTCCGTTTGTGATCTGGCGGATCGGACTTTTAGAAAGGTCTGATGTCCGCCTGCTCACGGGGAATTTTTCAAATTCTGTTCGCTAGGAATTTGAATCGGAAAACCGTAAGTGAAGTTAGTGGTGTCACTTCTAGTTTTCCGATTCAAGTACCACAGTTCCTTATTCCGATTACCGGACATGACATTGTTGACGTCACTTCCGGGTTTGAAAAAAATCTTCCTCAGCCTGGATCTTTCTGCACCTGATCTGGCCGGCGGAAGAGTAATCAACTTCTTCCACCAGGCGAACAGGGCGGGTCGAACCCCCATACTGTTCGCCGGTGAAAAGGTTAAAAACGCGGCGGAACTGTCCACCTTGCGGACAGATCGGCCATCACTAGACTTGAACAATCGACTGACATTTGCCAACTTGTCCCATCACTGCTCCTTCAATTGAATGGTCGATCGACTCAGCTAAAAAGCAACGGATTTTCAAACAATCGGCTTTAAGTAGTCAATGGAACAGAAAAAATTAAACAGAAAAAATCAAGCCGTGTATGTCCATCTTTAGACAATGATTTAGCTTCTATCCCTGAAGGTTAAATAGAAAATACAGAGTAGTTAAAACTTTATTCCTGTATTATTAGATTGGCATATAAGGATTGTTATTCAAATGTGAACATGCATTCTAGTTCCACTGTGGCAGCCATATAGGCATCCTTTCCTTGTTGTAAATGTGTCCCTACTGACTTGCTACTAAATCACATGATAGATCAACCTATCTTCTAAATTTACCACAAAGATATAAACACAGCAGTTATCCTAGCTGAAAAGCAAAGAAGTTAATATGGTAATAACTCCAAGCGGAAACCAGTTCAACCAAATTTAAACTACTGAAGCGTTACATAAACCCAGAATGAACTCAAACAGCTGAAATATATCATTGAGAATTGTCTTATCTCCTAGAAATGTTTAGTGGTGTTCAGCCAGAATTGTAATCCAGACATCATGTGCCAGACACCTGCCAGCTTCTGACCTCACATATCTCAGATCTTGGCCAATAACCATGCTAGCCTTTGAATGGGTAGGAAAGAAGCACTGATGAGGTCAGCCTGTAAACCCTGTGGTTGAAAAATTTTTGTGAAATTCATAGTATTTGATACTGAACATGGTATTATCACCAACATTGTTAGATATGTAGGGAGTGTTGTGGGAACATTGCAAAAAATGAAGCATTGCTCTAACATATGTAATTTTGGCATACATTAAGTTCATAGAAATATACTTCTAGGCTTCAGGTGTAACATGGCCAACATCCCAAAATAAATATTGCACAAACGCTGATACCATCCATCAAGAGAGGGGTTGTAGCCCAATCCTCTATGGGAGGTATCTTGTAGGTTTCTCCCTATTTACATAGGAGCACAGGGACTTTAGAGGCCAGTCAATGTGTGTGTAGTAAAAACATTTACAGAAATTTTATTCTTATATAAAAAAAAGCCCAAAACATAGTCATAATAGTCCAAAAGGTATGATCTGTACAACAGATCGGAGGAGATTCCTCAGGATGCTGTGATCCAATAGATGCCGCTGGCGGTGTAATTGTCCATATGGGGAAGGGATGACCATATGCATCCAGGGTAGATACAGAGACCCCGACATACGTTTCTTTTAAATCTTCCTCAGGGGGTCCACATGAATGCCATTAGATCCGTATCTTCGGATATGGATCACAATATATGCAGCCATATCTCACTGCCATGCCACGGCCGCACAAGGGAAAGGAGGGCCATCACCAACAGGGTCCCTCCAGTGGTAGGTATTTATTGTAAGGTAGTATAGAAGACATATATCAGGTATAAATGGCTCCTTCCTCGTGCTGGATTTAATGACATTCAAATGGCACCTAATGGCATTCATGTGGACCCCCTAGGGAAGATTTAAAAGAAACGTACGTCGGGGTCTCTGTATTGCAGTGATTGCAGTTTCCATGGACATGGAGATAGGGATAGATGGCAATTCATCTATATCTTTCTTCATTGCTTATACCAGCAGGGCTGTGGGCCCAGTTGGCATAAGCAATTTTACAGTTCAGATGGGACATCCTGACACCGGCCGGTGTTCTGAGATATTTGGCTACCCTGAAATATTTTCCTACCCTTACAACTGCGTATGTGTAGATAGCCCTAGTTTTGCTGTTTTCAGGGTTAATCTGAATTTTGGGTGTCAAGATTAGGGGTTTGGAAAGGGTTAAGGTTAGGGGGATTGGTGCTTGATTGTAGGGGTACGTTTTGTGGATTGGGGGTTAAGTTCAGGGGTTCGGGGGGTTAAAATTAATCTTTCCCAATCCCCCAACCTTAACCCTCAGAACCCCCTAACCTTAACCCCCCCCCCCAACCCTTAACCTTGACACCCGCAATTCGAAAGATTAACCATGAAAAGCAAACTATCTGCACATGCGCAGTTGTGAGGGAAGGAAAAATTTTCAGGTAGCAAAATATCTCAGAACACTGGCATCTCTCATCTGACAGCTCCCCGGCTAATCTCCTTTCCAGGAGAGCTGGCGGGAAGCCAAGGCACGACCATTCAGACCATTCAGACCATAAGACACAGGCACTCCCCCCCCCCCCCCCCCCCACCAATTTTGGGGGTGATAAAGTGGGTCTTATAGTCCAAAAAATACGGTATATCCTTTTTCCCCTCATTATATGTTTTGATTAAAAGGCTGAGAAAGTTCCCTATAGTCTTCAATGTCAGTAACATAGTACATTTTTGGGATGTTAGCATTAAATAACATTTAAGGGAAGAGTAACTATATCAACTATTTAAGTAGTTTGGTGATCTATGGCAAGCAAAAAAAACATATTTCATTGTTCTGTAAGAAGCCAGTATGTGACCCACACCAACTGTGGGTTAATGCACTTTACACGTTGCTCATGCTTTGCATGGCCTCAATAAATGCTGCAACGTTTAGCATGATGTTTCCACTAGTCTGTGAGGGTGGGAATGTGTAAAGCATGGCGCACACAGCTGAGAACATCTGCAGGTGGGATGTTTGCCCAGCAAATTATCTTCTCTCCCATGAGGAACTGTGACAATCAATCTTATCAGAGAGAAAAAAGTCAGCGGAACAGCTCATTTATACTCACCAGATGTGCGGTGATTGCATTGAGTGGGCTCTGCAGATGATGCTTTTTAATAATGTTTTTCATTACTAACATCAACTATCATTAAACAGCATGCAATGTCAGCCGTCATCTCTGTCCATGACTTAGGGTCCCCATGCACCTTTATATTTCTCTGTCAGATTTCCTTTAGATCTCCTTTTGTTTTACCAAAACTATGTAATATGAGGAACTTTCCAAACAATCAAGTCTACCTGTGTTCAATCTCAGAGGACCCGGCACTACATAGCTGTTGGTAGATCTAAAGGTGTATGACCAGCTTGAAGCATCAAGAAACAGAATGCACAAAATAAACTGACTCTACTCTTCATAACTAAACTAGCTATGAGAGCCAAATTACACTGTGTGAAATCAGATCAATGTACAGTCACACTCCACAAGAATTTTGGATTTCTTAACCATTTTTCACTAAATATGATTGATAAAACAAAAACTTTTCTTTCACTCGTGGTTAGTGGTTGGCTGAAGCCATTCAACTTATTCATTTATTGGCTGAAGTCAAACAACTGTGTTTACTCTTTTAAAATCATAATCATAATCATAATCTACAGACAACCCTAATGACCCTGATCAAACGTTTACACACCCTAGTTCTTAATAACGTGTATTGTCCCTTAATCATCAATGACAGCTTGAAGTTTGTGGTAGTTTTGTGGTAGTTGTGGAGGAGGCTCTTTTTCTTCCCTGTTTAGTATAATTTTCATGTTGGAATGTCCAAGTACGTCTCATTTGGATTGTAGGAAGAAAGCATGTGGAGGAATCACACGCAGACATGGGGAGAACATGCAAACCCCTTGAAGATAAGATTTGTGGTGGCCCGTATAGAATGTTTAATATATATATATATATATATATATATATATATATATATATATATATATATATATATTCAGGGTTTGTTTGGGCACCCTGGCAGAAATAAGACTCTGGTGCTCATTTGCCAACTATCCTCGTTTGCACAGGTAGCTCAGGCTAAAAGCCAGCCCTGGATAGAGGAGAGTTTTTTAACCTCCCTAGCGATTGAGACGAACCCTGTTCGTTCGCCGTTCAGGTGCAGCCGATACACCCACGGAAAGCTGCAGCCATAGACCTCCATGTTAATGGAGAAGTGTAGGCTTTCCCGCCCACACAGCCGGCATCATAAACCTCCCTAGCTCACTGCCCATACACAGTACACTGCCTGTCATTTCCGGTATCTCTCCGGAGCTCTTCACACAGCTGGTGTCATTACTGACACCAGCTGCGTGAGAGGGAAAGCCGGCGCTCCTCCATTAACATTGAGGTCTATGGCGCTGCCCCCCCCCCTGCCCCCTTCCGTGTCACCGTGACGCGATCGGGGCGGTGGCGTAACCCCGGAAATGCTGCAGCGATGAAGACAATCGCTGCAGCTTTCTGGGGAGGCATAGGGTCTCCCTGCTGCCGGCTTCCCCTGTGGTTGAGAGGAACCTGTTCAGCGAACGAACAGGGTTCGCCTCAACCGCTAGGGAGGTTAATGACACCGGCTGTGTGGAGAGGGGCGGGGGGAGGGAAGAAAGGACAGGCAATGTACTTTGTACACTGCCGTTAATGAAAGATAGATGATAAAGATGTAGAGCAAACATGGGCAAACTAAGGCCCGGGGACCAAAACTGGCCCTTTAGCTTTTTAACTTGGCCCTTT
The DNA here is from genome assembly GCA_036250615.1 of Ptychadena robeensis. Lineage (NCBI taxonomy): Eukaryota > Metazoa > Chordata > Amphibia > Anura > Ptychadenidae > Ptychadena > Ptychadena robeensis. The sequence goes on from CM070033.1 coordinate 167,708,061, forward strand.
GTCACCTTAGTGACGCTCTGGCTTCCCTCATTCCGTGCAATAAGTGAAGATAACACCTAGAGGATAATTGTTTCCTAGAGGCCATAGTTTGCTGCAATAGAAAGTTTATTTTTCTGATCAAAAGCTTATATTTATTCCTTTTTTTTGTTCCTAATATAAACATATCCTGCCCTAGCTATGAGGACTTTGGACCCCTATGCCAGGTGGCCCTTGCAGGCTCTGGGTCTCGCCCCTTTGTCACATTTCAAAAAGCCATTGTGGCCCACAAGTCAAAAAAGTTTGCCCACCCCTGATGTAGAGTATATTGCATGACACAACAGAGTCGCCAAGCCTTGGTTTCAAGACACAAGCCTAGTCATTCTATAGAGGCCACTGTAAATCTCTGTTAATGTACCAGAAAAAACTGCTTAATTCCTGTGGTATGGGTATAAATCTTATAAACAATTCCATACAAGGAGTTTGAAATGTAGCATGTAGCATTAGATTTGGTGGTCAGTGGTATGTAATGTTGAGTGCAAATATAAGTAGTTTGCAATGTAGGGTTTCTAGGTCTTGTTCGGGTAGTACATCCCAATGGATGGCCCTGGATTTTTATACACCAACATTACACAGAATAAATCTAGGTTGCCATATTCAATTTTGCCCAGTTCAGGTCAATTACAATTTGCTGATTGAAATGAGAGGATTTTTTAAACATCATTAAGTTATAAAATGATTGGGCTTTTTTTTTTTACAAAATCGGAGTTCCTTCCATACCCCCAAAAATGATTTGCTCAAATATCATTAGAACTAATTGTACATAGTAAAATAATTCACTGTTACAACAAATAGATCCTTTATAGATCTGCAGGGACATAAACTCATTACTTGGTCACCTTTTTCAGAATACAGAGTAGCACATTGTTTACGCATATAACGTACAATCGTTCACACGTATAACATACACAGATGGACATGTCTCTTGCCGCTTGTAGACTCCAGATGAAAACATTTGAAGTAATGAATATTTACAGAACAGAGGTGAAGCAGAGTGATTTCCCTGCAGGCGGTATTTTAATAGAACGACCATTCATTTAGCACCTTCTAAATCTGTATTAATAAAAAATACTCTAAAATGTTACTCAGGAGAACAATATACTTCTCCTTATTTCCACAACTGCTTTGTGTATTCAGCTCACATATAACTCATTAAACTTTACTTGTCTATTATCCAGTTTAAAATGACATATAGTATAAAATATATTAGGGTAGATCAAGGAAAGGTTTGATTAGAAATGTAAAATTGTCTAATAAACCGCTACATCACTTTTCAATATATAATTTTGTAGCAGTGAGCACCAGGAGATATTGGATGACATTTACAGGCGTTACAGTTCTTAGGTCTTCAATGCAGCTTCCAATGGTGGTCAACCACCCAACCATATCCATAGGTCTGGAGAGGAAGCTTATGGAACTAAATTTTAAAATGATTGCTGTGCAATGCCGTATCCAATGACAAATAACATAGATTTTAAAAAAGTATTTTGTTTTACTATGAATGGAGGTTAACGTTTTAGTTTAGATCCGCTACTCCAGAAGTGATGTCATGAAGTGTCACTTTTGGAATTTGGAGGTGACACTCCATGACATTACTTCCAGCACGATCAGGTAAGTGTGACATCCCCTCCCTTATATTTTCCCACCCCACAAATCATATGCATAAGCTGGATGACCCCTGTGAAATGGTCAATGACCCCCAAGGGGGTCCCGACCCACAGGTTAAGAACCACAGTTTTAGTGGGACTTATTATTTAGTTGATGCTGGGTGGAGGGTAGTATATTTATTTGCATCCCAATGTTTGTCCCTAGTCACTTGGCACCAAAAACTGAATGCACCTTGGCACACAATCCCTATCAACACCAGATATCCTGGGTACAGAGTTTATTGGGTAGTCCAAACACAAGCCAGGACACGAAAGGTCAGTACAGATGGATAAGGCAAGAGACGTGGTCAGGAACAAGCAAAAAGGAGTCAGTGCAGGCATGTTCAAGAAATGAATCAGGAATCCAGCTGGGTCATTGTTGACACTTGCAGAAGGACAGGTAAACCAAACACAGTAGTACACCCAAACACACTGCTACACAAAAGCTATAGCAGCAATGTTGTGCATGTCATATCCTCATTAAATGGGCAGATTGCACAATTGTGCTGCTTTAAAGCTATGCATATTGTCTTGTTAAATTTTTAAAAAAAGGGGGTACCTGATTTAATGGCTCCCATCAACAGTAGGGGTTCCGTAGTTGAGGCATAGGGATTCTCACAACCTGATGGGGATGTCTGTGAAAGGGTGTTCATAAAGATGAAACGTAGAATGCCTTACCACAGTAAAGTTTCAGTATGGACTGGTCACTTTTTTCTACAGTTATAATTGATCACATATGTTCAGTATAAGCAGTCTAATTTGAACAAGACAGGTATTCAGTGTGCTTTTGCTGCATGATGTTCTATCAATGCAAATCTAATATGCTGAGCAAAGATGCAGACCCATCAATATCCAAATCTAACAATTTGTCTCATAGGATGATGAAAGTAGCTTTACAGTTCAAAGGCAACCATTGGACCTTTTCTATGACAAACATAGCAGCTAGATTCTCTTTGGTGCTATAGACATTTCTCGATCAGATATATAAGGCCGCACAGCGCTAACAGAAGCCTTGTCAATATAACAGACAAGGATTGCTGAAATGTTACAGTGGCGGCAATGTGCTGGCTAAGATCTCCTTAATATAAAACCCAATGGAGTGTAGGTGTGACTGATGACTAATCTATTTAAATCACATCAACATGTGCACGCACCCATTAAATGACACCTGCCTTGTATATCCTGGTAATTGGAAATATATTTAAAATGCCTGTTCTTAATTTGATGCAGTTTGTAAATTATGTGCATATGTGGACCAGATGCTAATTGTGCAGAACTGATAGTTGTTTTTGTTTTTTTTTTCCTTTTTGCACTGTAGATGCTGATGATGTATGATTGCAGAAGGTGTTTTGTTGATTACTTCTGTATATTTAATGCCACCACATTAGAGATGCCTACAGACAGCAATACAAATGGTAGCATTAGTTTGGGTATATGAGCCTCACAATACGGCATGCCATCCATTCTGGGTGTGCACATTGCTCTCTGTGAACATCTGCGGACTTGGCCTTGAGCTGGACATCTCAATATCGTGGTTCAGTGTCATCTTTATCTGTGACTGATTCTCTGGCCTGATCACATACACGCTGGCTTTCTGGGAAAGTGATAATTCGGAAAAGTGCCAAGTTGTTTATCTGAAAGGAACACTCTTGTCTCAGCCCCAGTCAAGCTTCCATCTTTCCATAACATTGGTAAACTTGTCAAAAAACATAAAAATGAAGACATGAGAAATATCTATAAAATATATACAAATAGGTATTTTTGAAGAAGCTCAACATGCATAAACATGCACAAAAAGTACATAGGTGTGATTCAGGCCAAAAACTTTAACATTGCTTTTAATCTTTTAACCCTATTTAACTTTTTAAACAAGCTATCCAAAGTTTAAAATAATTTAGATTGAAACCATGCCTCACATCAATCCAGTTTCCCATCCCTATTGATTTAAATACAACAAGAAAAAGGGTTCCCTCAGAAAGCTTTCCATCAGAATGGGATCACCATCACTTCCTATCCTTAACCTATCCAAAGCGGGGAAAATGACCTGTCATGAGCGCTTGCAAACTTGTGCAGGCGTGCGCAGGTCGTTTTAAAAACAGGCACAAGCCTGAAAACCGCCCAGCAGACACCTCATGTCAAGGCAGGTTGGTTGCGATTTTTGCTCATTTACCGGGTGGTAGCTTACGGGCTTACCAAGGATTAATCTTTCCGGGCCATGTGATTACCAAGATGATGTCCATACTCCCCCTTCAATTTAAGAGCGGCACACCTACATGCAACTGAAACACCCACCCCTCATACTGGCCCATTTTTACCCTGTGACATTTGACCTACTGAGGGCCCTTCTGGCCACCGTATCACTGTAACTGTGATGTGGAGTGAAAGTGCACCCATTCTCACAAAAAGAAACACATAAATGCTCATAAACCTTCCAAATATTTTATTTTTGAACACATTCACGTTTCCAGAATGACTGCCACCCTTCGATTGAGCAGATGTATTTGTATTTGTTTTTTGTTGCCAAAGACTATCCCATAGGAAAGGAGCATAGAGCGAGTAGCCAGTCATGGCTCATGAGGATTTCAGCATTAGGGTTGCTTAAAGTGAGGTGCTCCATACACAGCCCTTAAGTGAACCTGGTATGCTCAGGTAAGCCATGAGCTCACCTTCTTCCTAGTGAAATTTTGGGTCTGCTTCTAAACACAATTTTACTGCTTCTACTTGTAATGTGTGCCTTCTGTCATACCTACCTTTCAAAACCTGTGTTAATAAGACCCAGTAGGCTCACAACCTAGTGCAACAAAGTAAATTTCTGGTAGTGATAAAGGGAAAGATAAAATACTCACAATAATGGAGTAAGTGTGTGGAGCTTAAATCACTTCCTGTTTACAGATGGTATCACTTCCTGAATATGGGTGCTGTAAGGACACCAGCAGGGAGGTCTCTTCTTGGTCAGAGTCAGACTTTGGGTTCACTAACATCAATGGAATGCATTTCAGGTAGCAGTGGGCAAATCCTATCTTTGTAGGAGATTACTGCTCCTTGCTAAGCCTGTATTGTACCTACTTTATTGTGAATATTTTATCTTTTCCTTTATCATTGACGGAACATGGTAAAGCACACCTAAACCCACCAGACAGCCCTTTGTCCCTAGCCAGCCAACCCCCTATTATCACTCCTCCTCTCTCTGGCCCCCTCTGAAGCCTGCTGCGGTGATAACGATGTGTCAGATGACACATTCTTAAACCATAGCAGTTCCAGAGTATTAACTTTCACTTTGTGTCCATTGAAAGACATTGTATCTGGTGGCCCCAATGGAGTGTTTGTTACTGCAACCTTTACCTGAAGGACTGGAAGAGTCACAGAAGTAAGTATGGCAACTTCCACAGACAACAGCCGAGCAGGTAAGTATATTTTTTTTAGGTTTGAGCAAATTTGAGCCCTTGGTACAGTTTCCAGGTAAGTAAAATGTAGTAAAAAATTTTTACACTACTTCACTTTGTTTCACTAGGTTGTGCGCCTCGTGTCTGTGTTCTACAGAGGGACCAAACTCCTCCTATATATAGGGAGTCTCACATTTCCACGAGACTCCATTGTGCACAAGTATTTATTACATTTTATTTTCAGACTGACAACATATTATCCACAGCTAAATAATACTTTTTATTACACTTGGCTCTATAACAGGTAACCATTTTTATGAATACATTGCTGCTTCTATAGACAAATTAACTCCTATGATCAATGCATTGTAATACAACACTGAACTCTCCATCCACCTACATGTGCTGTTATTGCAAAATGCTTGGACCTGATATGTTATCTTCAGAACAGACATGTCACATTAAAACAAGTATAAGCAATCTGGTATGTAAATTTCCTTATAATTTGTTATTCAGACTGGAGTTTATTTTTAAACACAATCCACATATCCGTCAAACTTGAAGAAAAACCCTTCACCAGACGAGGTCACATTAGAGCTTTTAATGTATGTGGGTTGTTTAGTTTATTTTTTCCTTTAATTGACAGTTGCAGGATGCTAATGTGTCTCTAAGCTGACAAGCACTGCATGGCTTCTTGTGGAAGCCAGAGGGATATATCTTAGTCTTAACATACTTTATCACCGAATTTTAAAGAGACCCTGTCCTATTGATATTCTTGTCTTTCTAAATCTTGTCTTTCTGAATTTTAATTTGAATTCCTTCTCTTTTTTTACTGTTTACCATGCTTAATATTCTAAGGCAGTAGATATTCTTAAACTGAAGCTCTAACTTTGGTAAAGATTTTAGTCTGTTCTCTGCCGGGTGCAATCACATTAAGACCAAAAAGCCAGAGTGAGTACTTTTCTAGCACACTACGGGGCTGCTTATAGTAAGAAATCAGCAAACAAAAAAGCAGCCTGTACATTTTAGCTTTTCACGTTTAGAAACCCAACTGGCACTTTTTTTGCCCACCATACATGTAAGTGGGAACATATTTAATTTACTGGCCAAGTGCCTTATGAAGCAAAATGTTAAACAATAAACAATATTTATCACTATTTACAGAGACAACCTGAGACCATTGACTTGTTGTCATGCTCCTCCACTAAATGTGACTATAACAAGTGGTAATATCAGGGTACAGTCTACAGTCTGTCTGTTTACCTTCTCCGCTTCACCAGGTTAGCTCCAGACACTACCTCGGTTTCCCACTGGGAAGCTCAAACTGAGCAGCAAACTGGAGACTCACAATGCTTTTTGCTAAGCAATTTAAATGTTTCTTTATTTGGGTAGTAAGTGGGAAAGCTTAGATACACCCAAGGAGGGTCAATCATAGTAGGTCTAAAATTCTAGAGCTCAGAAATTACACTCTAGCTTGACAAAACAAAGCCATGTTAAATTAATACTTTTCTTGTACTTGTCTCTCCTGTGTATTCTTCTAAATTTAGTACATCACTGAAGAGGTTGTTATGTGTGATGATGTGTTTGTAAGCTAAATTCGCAATGGTGTTTTATCGCGTTAGCCATCGATTATTATAGAGAGAGTGTGGAGTTCAAGTGGTCCCCTTTATTGGCTAACTGAAGTCATTGAAGCAAGCTTTTGTGGTGTGTCAGATCCCTTCTTCAGGCTTAATAAGGCTTCTAGTAACTTCCAATGCTTTTATGTAGTTAACGCCAATGGCCTTGGAACTGAACCTGTAAAAAGAGTAATCAGCCCTCTTTCACCTTGCTGTACACATATAAAAATATTGAGTTTCACTCGGAAGCTTAATATAAAATTACCAAATCTGGTTAAATTACATTTTTTCACATATAGAAAAATATACAGTAAATTGAGGTGGCAAACATACAATGAAAGAAATGTAGGACACATAATCTTGGTCAAATGATGTGTAACAGGAAATAAGCTATTGTTCACAGTTGGCTGGGCAGCATCATTGAAGCATTGTTTAAGTTATAGCCTACAGTCATTACTGGTTTATATTATGAATGCTAATAATGTAATAATGTAACCAAAAACTTGCGGAAGAGATAGGGTTGGGTATGGGTGAGCAGGTATCAGAGCTTGAACATGATAACAACCATGGAGAAGTGGATTCGTTCCCATGATTGGGTCCATAACTAGGCAGGGTACGGGCTGAATAGATGGAGGGGATGTAAATTAAAATGGGCATTTTGTGTCATAGAGTAGAAATGCTATCATAAGGTAGATCTGGGTGGGCATGGGATATCCATGGCGACCAACCCTTAAGAAGCTTGGAATGATTGTACAACTGGTAAATTTTTTTGTTGATGAAGAAGGAATCTTTGCAACACAACATTTATGAGATCCAGTGCCTAATTTGGAGGTATCTAAAGAGCTCTGGACCAGGGATATGGAGTGATTCCCTGAGTGTCTGCCAGGTGATGAAATTGGGACCCCTGAAGTGGAAAGCGTGTAAGAGGTTATGTGAAGCCCACCAGTGGAAGGAAGGGGGGGGGGGGGGGGGGGGGGGGGGGGGGAGATGTGGGGACTACCAAATGTGGTATAAAGAACTTTCAAACAATCATAGTTCAAAAAATTGTTTTTGTGACTAGGGGGTAACCAATTGATTTAGCTGTACTTTTGACGTAGCATTCCCGAAACAGAATTGTATTATGTAAACTAACTCTAATCACCATTGTAAAGTTATCATTACATTTTTAGGCATCACAAAAGGTGGTACAGCAGGTTAGTTATACATATTAAGTATTGTAATAGAAGAAAAGTGTAGATTTCGGTTTCTTCCTAGAGGGCTCTCATTGCCACTTCTCTTTTCCAAGCTGTTAAGGAAGTTTGACTGTCAAGAAGCAATCTGCTAATTAGTCTTAAGCACTCTGAAGATAGTGAGCGCTAAGATAAGGACTGACATTCCAAAATGGCTCTGCCAGGGTGTTTAATGAGCTACTTCACAGTAAACAAGTGATTTAAAGAGCACCAGTAGTGATGTAGAAAAAAATTGTAAAAAAGAAGAGAGGTAGCCAGCCAAAGTCATAACCCAAAGGCACGTCCTTGTGAGCTGTAATTTAAGCTGCAATAAAGTTCTTAGTGCTCTATTAGCTGTCTATGTATCAGTGGTAGTAGACAGTGTGGAGAAGCACAAGACTATTGTTGACTAATTAAGTGAAACACATTGCATATGTATTTAGATATATGGGTTGTAGAGTCAGGTTTCTTGTTTACTGTGTGAGGTCAGGTAGTTTAATCTCTCTTGGGAGACCTTTAGAAATGAATTGGGTGCGCTTCTAAAACACATATACAGTCAGTCCTCGGGCTATGAATGAGATAGGGACTTTAGGTTTGTTCTTAAATTAAATTTTTATGTAAGTCGGAACATAAAAATAATTATTTTAAATGCATTTAGGCAGCTATTTTTTTCAGCATATTATTATAAATATTATTATATATAATATTATATTATTATTTACAAGCTTTGGCCTCAATGACTATTGACCCAAGGTTACCATCTGGTAGTGCTTCTCTCGTTATCCCTTAGGATGGGATGAATACAGAATGTGAAATAATTAAGGTGCTCTTCAGGGTGCTTTTCATATTGCTATGCTGGCTTCCTCGGGGGCTGGACTATGTAGAACTGGAATCTCTCACTGTGAAATAGAAAGTGTGGGCTAATCTGAATTGGGGATGTTTCCCACATCCCCAAATATAGTACAAAACTAGACCATGGCAGGGACATATTTATAAAGTCTTCACAGTGTTTTGTCAACTGGAACAAAACCTTTGGCAATAGATGCCTGAATTTAATATAGATGTCTATCAATTAAACAGGAGTTCGTGAAAATAAAATGTGTTCTCAGAATTGTCAGGCATTTTTGTACTTTGAATTTATTTATGACAAACAAATTTATGAGAACAATTAGCAGCCTTTTTATTTTGTACAAATGAAAATATAAATGATGGCTGCTCAGAGAGCTGTTATGTACCTTTTATTTAAAAGCCTTTCTTTAAAAAAAATAAACAAGATATCAAGGGACAAGGAGTTTATCTCATGGCACCTTGTGTAATAAATAGCTTGGGGATTCTAACCATAATGGTAACCATGCGGAATAGGCAAGACATCTTCCGTTCATTAACAATGGAAATAATTGTTAGCTGATTACTGAAGTCGTTTTCTTATTTTCATTTTGCATTGGTTTCCATATGAAAGGAATTATGAGGCAATTAGGATCAAATAAACCAATAAAAATATTCATCTCTTATGTGAAATAAAATGCATTACTTGGAAGCTATATCCAGCACATGTATGGCAACTGTGCAGTGACACTTATAATTCCTTCATGGTGGACACACAAAATGATGTACATAGGAGCACAAGTGCCTGTATATTTAACAATTTAGTTTGTGGTTTAACCTATCAATTTAACCTGTAAATGGTGTTAACCTGCATATGAAGTGTCGTTTTGTTCATATGGCCCAGTGCTATGTGTATGTTAATGTGTATTGTGCAGGGTTATGTGTGTATTTGTGCATATTGGGCATATGTTTATCTGGACATATATGGGAAAATGTTTATCTTAGTGTGTATGGTGCAGGACTATTTGTAAAGTTGTGTGTGTATTGTGCATGGCTATTTGCATATTTGTGTGTATGATGCAGGGATATGGCTGGATTCAAATGGTTGGTTGAAAACATGTCAACCACACACTAAACTATAGCCCGCTCCTGGAAGCAACCATCCCTGTACTTTGAGGTTCAACATACCCTTAAAGGGATCCTAGTAAACAAAAACCTTACAACTGTCCTCAGTGATGTCCAGAAAAATCTCAGGGAGATATGGTACTCTTGGATCCACTACCTGAAAACAGAGGGCCCGGCTCTGCATTCTGTCCTCATTATTCACTGATTTCCAATATTTATTACTGCACTTTAAGCCTTTGGTGCTCTTTCATTTGATATCTTCATGTTACCATATGCACTTGACCCTTTGTCAAATTAGGCCTATTGTTGTTAGTTGTATTGCACATTTTACTTGTGTCCATTGGAATTGATGTTTTTTTTTATCTTATTTGTCCTTGTTTGTTTTTTCCTCTTCACCCCCCCCCCTTTTTATTCTCTAGTTCTTTTTAGTACCCCTGACAAATAGCTTTATGTGATTTTTGGTACGGTTCTTTTCCAATCTGTCAATAAAGAAAAAATGTGACTACCTGAAACCAATTTTAGCCCTTTTGGGCGAAACGTATCGGAGGACAAACAAGATCTCCATAGATTACGACCAAACTTGTTCTTACATTGTCTGTTGTTGAATGTTTTTCAATATTTGCACATAATTATATCCACGAATGTGGAATATGTTTTAACTACAATACGGCCAGTATTGGGCCTCTATTTAATTGTTATATATTGGTCCACTATAGGTAACTAATAAAGACCATTTTATTGAACTACAACCATTTAATTGTCTTTTGGTGCCCGCAACGCCAATTTAGCGGTCCCCCTACCCGGGGACAAGGGTAAGGGTGTTCCCCACCCTAGGGTCCTTTATTAGTCAAATTCTTCTCTTTGGCTAGGGCACACCACCTGGTAAATTTAATTTATTTCATATACTCTCCTTCTCCACCCAAGTAGCATTTTACTTACCTGAAACCAATGTTTCCTGGTAATGTAATTGCCAACCATGACCCAACTTCCTGTTAAATGTGTACAACGGTACAACAGTGGTGCTGTGATTTCAGATCAGCTGCCGGCTATCAGCCACCCTGAAACTGACGGACTGATGGAGATTAAAAGCTAGAGAAAGCAAGAGGAGAGCACAACCCTTCTCCATCACTCATACTCTGGCTTTGTAACCCATGTCACTGTTACAGGGTCAAATAATGTAATGATTCATCTTCTGTCCCAAACTTTTGGTCATAACACTTGCTAGGGGGTTATTGTTTCTAGCACTACCACCAATATTAGAGGTTATAATTCCTATCACTCACACCCACTAATGTTTTTTTTCACTCTATTCCGTGTACCCCAAAGGCCTTCTTTGTCTACACCGATAATGCATTATTTGGGACACTATATATGTAAACGGAGATTTGTTGTTTACAAGTGTCTGTGGAAAATGACAACCTTCCCTTTTCAAGTTTACCATAAGGATTATGAATGAAAGGTCTTAACATAATGACTAGCACTTTGCAATTTGTATGCCGACACATACCTAACTTGTACTCATCTCCGAGGTGAAATAAGCTTGTAGACAGTAATCAGTCTATGGAGGACACAAAAGACGCAGTGGCCTTCATAGACATTCTCATGGGAGACATCAACTTTAAAGTCCATTATATTTTATTGTCGTTCAAAAGAAACAGAAGGCTGCCACTGAAAGAAAAATCTCAGCAACAGAGCAGGCAGGTACTTGCATGGAAAATTAGGAGAGCGCTGCATGATGGATATAATGAAAGATGATATATTATTTACTGGTGGAATTTCATGACATTGTACACTGAAAGTCATAAAAGAAAGTCTGTAGGCGTAACACGCAGAGCATCAATTATAATGATTGTTCAAGTAACTACTAATTAAATGGGGTCAAATAATAAAGTGAAAGTAAAATAGTGAAATAATAAAGTACAATATATTTTTTAGGGCAACAGAGTAAGATGTGGTAGGGTGGCTTTTACATGTATTTCCAAATGTTTCCTTTCAATTACATCTCTTGTATTAAGAAAAAGCCTGATGTATCACAGAAGCCTTCAGTATGGTTACAACACTATTGGAAGTATGTATGCCAGCAAAGAATAGTACAGTCTATCTACATCCAGGACATGAATGCAGTCTGGAGCTCCATTAGAGACATGGTCTCCTATGGTCCTCATCCTCTCTTACTGTGAATGGTCTTCAGTACTTCAAAAAGCAGTAACATCCATGTACTATAAGTCTATACTGAAATAGTAATGGTTCCCAAGGGAAGTGTGCCCATGTCAAGGCTCATAAGATGTTGGGTATTATTCAAGCAAAAGATATCTGTTGAATTTGTAAGAGTCAACTTTTCTTACCACTGGTTAGGTGGCCATTGCAGTGGTAGTTGCCTCAATTTCAGATTTAAATGTTATTAGTTTTGACATTTACAGGTAATGGAAGAACAAACACTCAAACAATTCAGAAAGAAGAACAAAAACATGAGGTGAAAAAAAACACTTTATATTCATTATACAGACAGCATATAACAATTTTGTGTAGGATTAAGTGGAAAAAGGAGTTTTAAGTAATAAAATAAACTATATTAAAAATAAACTCAATCTTTTTCTATAATTTTAACTGATACGTCTCATTTGAGTGTGTTGAGTTGACTCAGCCATCATTTGGTCCAACAACATGTAGGGAAAAGAAAGGGCCAAAAAATAGAAGAATGTGTATAAGTGGGATGAGGGATAGGAGGGGGAGCATGCGGAAAGCAAAATAAAACTAGGGTGAGAGATTCTATTCCCTCTGCAGGGCACTTATCTCCGAGACCATCAGATCAGGGTTTTTTCAGGGTATTGGACTTGTCAACATTCCCAGTTAAATTAGACAGGTACTCATCTGATCTGCGGATGAAAAACAATGCTAGTAGGAACCATAGATTTCAAAAGCATTCATGTCCTACATATGTATGGGTTCAAGTTATGGCCATTGGGTTTTCTATGTTTAAACTGGTTAGTTTTTGTGAACATACTTCCCACTGTTATGCTGACCCACTCAATACATTGAGACACAGACCCATATTATGCAGGTATGAAAAAAGTATTAAATGTCACCAAAACCAACATCCATATTACATTTACGTTAGGCTCCTTTTAAAGATCAGAAAGGATTCGCAGAGATTGCAGCAGATAAAAAGTTGAAATATGTAATCATCACAAGCTGAAAAGAATACACTGCTATTCCAGCTAATAATAGTTTTTATGCTTCTGGGGCACACTGTTTTTCCCCCATTCAAAGATGTAATGAGGATGTTTTGTCTTTCCAAATGTGAGAGCAGTACAAACTTAGGGAATATTTCAGACGGATACAGTAAGAGCAGAAATGGGTTATTTGACTAATGATAAAAGCAATAAGTAGCTGCAATATTGGCATTTATATTTGGAGCATCGTTTCTGTAAATTCAAGACTTTCAAATATCTGGAGGCAAAGTTGCCGGCGAGGTATGTGACTGCAATGCAGAGGATGAGAACATTCTAATCGTTTTCAAATTCCTGTATCTCACTAATGTTGGACTGACATGGGTATAACTGCTGCCCTAAACCAAAGTGGAACCAATTCAAAGCTCACATACCCTTGGGCACCGTGTGTTCAGTTTCACACTCTCACTATTCCAAGTATGTTAGCTGAATGTTTCTGTGATTCCCTGTATGTGTACATTAGCAATGCAGTAGAAATACAGGTAATAATATGTACAATATATACCCAATTTAATGTATACCTTGACAAACAAACCGTGAAATGTTTTATTAAACCACCATCTGTTGCTTTCTTAAGTCCTTTCTCTTTTATGACCATTACTAGGTCACTTATTATAAAGTCTTTATGGTGGTCATATGATTCGAACTACCCCTTTTCTAATGGCTGGGTGGTCCATAAAGCTGTCAACTAAAAAGAAAACAACAACAATGGGGTACATACAGGAAGTGGTGTCAGTGATGTCACTTCCGGTATGTGGATCTTGGTTCTTCCGCGTTCAAAGTACCGGAAGCTTACCTCTCCCACCCCACTTGTGCTGATAATGTGCGGGGTGGAACATTAGCAGGGAGACTAACGTCCTCTCCTTTCTTAAAAAGCACAATTTCAAGAATCCAGGAAAATTCGTCCGGGAAGCCACATAAAAAATGGGACTTTCCCGGCTAAAACGGTAGGGTTTACAGGTATGCCATACTGAGAAACCTCTCTCTGCACAAGTAAATTCTACATGAAATGTGTCATGCCCCTATAGGACTAAGACAGTGTCCTTAGTGTTCAATTTATGATTAGTCTTTAAGGCTGAGTGTCAAACAAAAACATGAAAAAAAAGGAACTAGAGAGGGCAGCTCCAGTATGGTGGTGAATGTTGCAACCTCACAGACTGGGTCTTTCCCCTAGCTACGAGTATTTATTGATGAGTGGAGATGGGCTGTAACTGAAAATGGCAACACAGCCCATGCATCCTGGGATTCAGTTTTGTGTCCACTTGCTCTGCCAGGTAAATCTCCAATGAAAGGTAACCGGTTCCTCTGCCAGATGCTATAGAATTAAAAGTGTCAGGATCCTCTAAAAAAAGTTAAAAAGCTTGCTGAGAATTGTTGGTAAAATTGACTTTTGTGTTATTTGCACCGGTTCTTGTCCAGTAAAATCCTGTCCAGGAACAAGGACAGAAGGCGCACAACCTAGTGCAACAAAGTAAAGTACTGTGAATGAAAAAATACAAGATAAAATACTCACATGAAAGGAGGAACAGTGCAGGCTTAGCAAGGAGTGATCTGTTCGTCCATGTGGTAACCAGGATGATGTCACTTCCTGGTTATGGATGAGATCACGTCCTGGTTAAAAAGTGGTGTAGGGCTCAGTAGGATCAATGAGACGTGTTTCGAATGGCAGCTTCAAGCTCTTTGCCACTCGAAACGTGTACACCTCAACCACCTAAACTAGTGAAGTCAGCAGTGGCATTACATTTAATTTACATAGCTATGGTTCTGTGATAGGGATGACAAAGTTCTTCTGCAAAAGAACATATGGAGAAGCACATTATCAGTTTGATAAACACCTGAATCATATATTTTCTAATTTGCTGACATCATTTGAGAACCACACAATTTGAGTTGGATCAGTCAACCAGAGCAGCACTACTTCAGCTGATTAAATTCATCATGTGCTTCTCTGAACTTTCCATCCCTATTTTTTCATAACAGGAATCTCTACATTCACTTCACAGGGAATGCTATTTTTCAAAAGGAATTCCAATGTTTGAAAAGAGGTAATTTTTTTTAAAGGTGAGTTCCTTGTTGGGAACAATTAAATAGACTTTGTGACATTAGTACAGGTATAAATGCATGAAAACATTCTAGTCAGTGCCACACGTTCCTCTGTATTTTCTGGGTTAATATTGATATAATTGTGGGCTGCTAATGGAAAATGGAGACATTCTGCCGCAATGAAATGGGAACAGCTGCAGCGTTTTGAGCAGACCGTAGCTGAGCATTTGGCAAGAAGGGACTCTTTCCCGAGCTGCGTGGTTCTCTCAGCTGGCCAGACTCTTATTTAATTTACAAGGCATTAATTGTAACAGCGAAAGCCTTGCCGACCATTTAATCTAAGGTCACAGGGAGGTGGTACAGTACAGAACAGTGGGTGCCAAGGTAACTCTTCGTATGCCAGCAGATTTTATTGCACAACTGTCATCAGTTTAGTGGCAATCAACTGATATAACCTTGTTCTGTCCTATAGTAAAGATGGCTTCTAATTCATGCTAGCATTGCTCTATATGATTATTAGGACGCTATGGCTTGACCTGAAGGGTAAGAGAAGAGTAAAACCTTCATTGTACATTCGTTTGTTTTATCTACCGTTATAATTTTCAGAAGAATCTTATATACAATTAATACAAAATCAACAGGGAATATGGAAATCCCACAACATTGTCTGTGCAGGTTTAACTGGAAACCAGTCAGATACTTCAGGCATAGATACTTTTTTGATGGAGAAGCTTTGAGCATCTTCTAAAAACCAAAATGCTAAAACCCAACAAAAATGGTCGCTAAATTTTAACTTGCTGATTTGTAGGTGTATTACATAATCCTTGAACATGGAATGTAGGAAAGGGTTCTAGGAACATTTAAAAAAGGATATGTCGATTTTAATAAATTGAGCTTAATATTTTAAAACAAAATTTGACTTGACTTTGAAAATCACATGTGCTAGAGAAAGTTGTTTTTTTCTGAATGTTCCTACAGGCCTTCTCAACATTTTGGTGATGATGCTCTGTTCAAGGGTTTTGCAAATAGATCACAAATCTCTTAACCATGCCCTCCCAGTAATCGAAAACCTTGAATCTTGATAAGTATAGATCTTTTAGGGAAGTTTGACATAAGAAGGTGGGTTGGATAAGGGTACTAATGCGTCTTTTAGTCTGATAAATACTGTGATATGACCCAAGCACCTTCAGCCCTTTTTCTGCATACCAGTTCTTGAGTTTTCTTGGTTCGGTTCACACATATCCCCAGTATTGTTTACTAGAGATGGTTGAACTAGCTGACTTTGTGAGTTGATTGCAAAGCCTCTGAAAATGGTATCATCACCAACATTTCTGGAGATGTAAAGAAGAGTTGTGGGAACATAAAAAAAAAAAGGTTTGCTCTAGCACATGTAGTTTTGTATAAATTAAAATCCAAAAAGTCCAAATTAAAATTTTTGAAATTTTTACTTGACTTTGAACTTAATTTATGCAAAAACTATTTGTGTTAGAGCCATACATTTTTTGTAGTATACCCCTAACCCTTCTCAACATCTCCAGCAAGTTTGGTGATGAAACCATATTCAGGGGCTTTGCAGTTAACTCAAAATCTTTGAAATGGTCGAATTACAAAAAAAATTTGACCATCTCTATTGTTCACCTTCTTTGTTTACCCAATGCACACATTCATGCTGAGGAAAGGAATGTATTCATTTTAACATTGCTGACCACCAAATATTTCAAAAGGAAGATTTTTCTGTTGTCCGCCCTTTTTAGGACCCATATAGACCAAAGACGTTGAGAATGTTTACCATTTCAGTTGTACATGATACCTTTACCCAAAAGATTGATAATCTTTAGAGGGTTGTTTTTTTATTTTTTTATTTAAGCTTACCAGTTTTTATTTAAGGGGCCCATACATGTATAGATGGGCACTCGAATGATGAAAGCTTTGAGTGTTGGCGTCACGCCGTGTGCGCTTGCGGTCTTCCCGCTTAAAGACAGGCCAGTCGAACAGGTAACAGACATGTCCGTAAATAGTCATTGTATCTTATTCCTTTGAATGCAGATGGAAAGGACTGGACGGAAATTGACCACCTTAAGTGGTGCGCCTCGATTCCCATCCAATCGACAGGAGCTCAGGCACTGCGCGGTGATGCCATCATGATGTCGCCACGCTGCGCTTGAATGGGTCATTGATCGAGCGCCCATCTTTACATGTACGGGCACCTTAAGACAGACATTTTCATCAGTAAATTCCTATTGTCTTCAACATGGATTGCCTTTAAGATGTGTTGATAGCATACACTTCCTTTCATGCTTGTTGAATGAACAGACAACTAGGCAATGAATATATGCATGTGTTTTACTAGTCAAAAGCAGACTTTGCACCTTTGGGACTAGCTAATCCAGATCCATCATATTCTGAGTATTTTGACAGTACAAAATGAGGGAGGCAGGTCAGACAGGGTAACACAAGTTTATCCTCTCTGAAATAGATCACATTCCAGTCAGATCACTTGAGCCCACACAGAATTAGCAGTAGTACAGAAATAGCACTTCCATCAGTCCCAGGAACTTATGGCTGGTTATTCCGAGCACGTAGCTTTATCAGTGTGAAAATTGTGTAGAGTGTTTACAAAGGTTGGGTTTTTCCCCCAAAGTAATCTTTTCCAACTTTATTTACGTACCTCTTGTATCGGCTAACTTATTCTACGTACCACTGAAGCCTATCAATGTATAAAAAGTGCTTTTTAAATGGGTATAAAGCTGTGCAATATTACTAATCCACTTTCATTTACTATACTACTATACAGGGAGTGCAGAATTATTAGGCAAATTAGTATTTTGACCACATCATCCTCT
>CM070033.1:167726610-167756472 GCA_036250615.1 Ptychadena robeensis
GCATCAGAAATGTTTTTCCGATGCCCAGATGTCTTCTCCCCTATCCGTGCTTTCGCCTGGGGAGAGAGTAGAGGGGAGGCGAGACTCAGAGATCCAGAGTCTCACAAGTTTCACCTCACTCCCATGTGGGGCGTCAGAGAGGGTGCCCAGGGCGCTGATCTCCCTAGGACTGCCCCTGGTGCTATAGATACTTTTATAAAGCTACAAGCTATCCTGTTCAATTTGATGTAGCAAGCAGGACTTTGGATGGGGACCAAGGGATCGACCAGGGATCAGTTTCTCCAGGGCCGATTCCCAGAGCCATTGATGTGTGAATCTTGGGGATCAAGTCGTGTATGGCCAGCTTTAGCGGCCTCAAAAAGCAAATCACTTCATAAAGTGCCAAGGAGTAAGCAAAGTCATTGGCAGCGCTGATCAAGAATAGTCAGGGTTCAGAGGAAGCATGTTAAATTATAATTACCATTAGACTGAGGAGTGGCTGAAAAAATAATTTAGGATATATCTTTTTTTTTCTTTATCTTTATTGTTTTTGAACTCCTCTTCTTTCCTTGAGATCTTGCTGGTGACTAAGTTCATATAGGGTGCCTGTTTTTTTAGTTCTTTTTATCAAGTATACACTTTTATCAGATGCATTGCATATGTTTTATTATAGGCTCCAAAATTTGGAAAATCTAACTTTTTATCTGTTTTTACAACTTTTTATTATTTTTGCCAGTGCCGTTATCGTCTATAAATTGTTTTTATTTTTGTGTGCAACAGTGACTTTACAGTAATTGCTTGACAGTTTTTTCTTTATAGAGATTAGAGAGATTTGTGTTCTATAAAATCTCATGTGACCATCACTGTCATTGTAATCACATGATCAAGAAGCACGCTCATTGGTTCCTGCTCATTAGAGGGGATCGGAGTTGTCTGTAACAGCTTGTTCTGACAGCTAGCAGCACATGGTTGTACGCGCTGTTAGCTGTCAAGCATGAAAAGTAGATTAACATTTACTTGGAATAAAGAACCTTGTCTGAAAATATTAATGTAGTAATTATGAGTGCTGTTCGATTAGAGCAAAACTTGTGTTTTAAAAAAATGCTTTCAAGTTAAATGATGGTATCATATGGAGAAACCCGTCCTCAAATTTTGATTGTAGGCCTTCCTTATAAAACTCTGTGTCTAAACATCCTATTCAAGGGCAAAGTACGGGTAGTTAGGCAGGAGAATAGTAACAGGATGTAGATTGGGGTGTTACCCAACACAAGCCATTGGACTCCATATGGTCTAAAATCTGAAGCTGGTGCATGGGTGGTGCGTCTGCATGGGTTTCTGCTGGATACTCTGGTTTCCACCCACATTCCAAAGAAATGCTAATAAGTTAGGGCTTGTCCCCTCAGGATAAGTTAGCCATGCGGTGGCGCGGTTCCGAGCCACAAGCAGCCACTTCCATTGGGGTTGTCCCCACTTTGGCTGCATTGACATGTAGTTAGCCGCATCGTGAACATTGGTGCTATTTAAAACGGGATGATAATAATCAAAAAGGCAGTCAAGAAAACATTTTACTGACAAACCCCATGTTCTGTTTAGCTCATTTTAACTGGTGGTAGTACTAGGAAAAACATACATTCTGCCTGAATTGTAGAGGCCTCCTTGGGTAATGAGAGCTCCTGTACATATAGCTGCATAGCAGTATACCTTCAGTGTGAGATCTTTGACATATATTTCTCTAGCTCCTAGTCTCAGAAGATCAGGAGTGAGGATTAGTGTTGAGCGAGAATATTCAAAATTCAAATATTATATATGTGGGCTTGGATATTGGCAATGGCAGATATTTGTCATATTATGCTTCTACATTGTTTAAGAGCATACATCGCACATATATGTGTGCATTGCGAATGGATACATGCAATATGCACAGTGCTTGTACTGGCTAAGATCACAGAATGAAGAATAGAGGCTGTAAAGCTGCATCACAAATCACCGTGAATAATTTTGAACAGGCGTGCACGATGGAAGACAATAGAATACAGTTGAATCGAATTTTACATGTTCCTTTGTATATTACCGAAAAATAATTTCATTATACCATATGCCGCTCAACACAGGATATGTGTCCATGTGAAGACACGATTGACACCGACATGCTGCCCAACCTACAGATTGCCAGTACATAGGACGCATTGCCGCCACATTGGCAGCCTATTCATATAAATTGGAAAAAAGCAGAAATTGTTTTTCAAAACCAGCTAATACGCTCATAAATTTTCAATTAATGTAACAATTAGTGTTGAGCTCGAATATTTGAATTGCGAATATATTCGCTGAATATCGTCTATTTGAGAATTTGCAAATTTTGGCGGATATTTGCAATTTGGAATATTTGTAATATTGAACATTGGGAAGCTTATGGCCATGTAATTATATTTTCTTAATGCACAACCGCTAAGCACTCAAATTGCCAATATCAAATCGAATACTGGTAGAATTATTCATGAAATATCGCAAATTTGAATATTGTCTATGCCGCTCATCACTAGTCACAAGTCATTGACATCAATGCCAAGTGGCGCACCGCTTTGCTATCCCTTCCCTGTCAAATGAATGGGACAGGCCTGGGATTTGGTGAAACCACTGCTGCGCTGCTTACTGTTCTCCTTGCTGGAGTCTCTGACATGAGTAAAGAAAGCCCAGCCTCAACCAATATGGATACTACAACACAAAGTCTGGTAGATGTGGTATAGAGAAGGACTGCTTTTGGTTTTGTGTACAGCAAATGATGTCTTTGGAGCAAGGTTAGTGAGGACCCAAATAGGGGCCTGGCTACTTCTGAACAGAAGGGGGGAAACATATACTAGATGATCAATTCAAAAAAGGAGTTCATGAGCATGTAGTACAGACTTCATAAACACAGTAGAATATATTACTGGTAGAGAAATAGATACAAACTGTAAATCAAGAATGGTTTGTTCCATTTTCCAAATGTGAGGATGAGTGTATAATGTTCACTCAGGACATAGGCTACATCCTTCATGTGGAAGTCAGTTATGGGGAATGGAAATCATTACCAATATGGCATAGCCAGCAATAGAACATAGAATGAGGTCTATATCTGACCAAGGTAGAATTCATTATACCAACTCTGCTCCTTTCTTTAAATAGCTTTATAGCAAAGTTGACCCTCATGCTGACTTGTGTGAACGATGTTACTTTATTCTTGTCATCTACGTTGTTACTTATCATAAAACGTAGCCAAGAATAGCAAATCATGATAGTAGAGGGAAAAATAAATTTGAGTGATTTATTTCATCTCTGCTTACAACTCTCTGAAAGGCACTTACCGCCTGCGAACTCCATAGCAACTCTTTCATGACAAGAGCATATCAATACTTTGCTGCCACTAAACATGATCATTAGCTGCAGATAACATGTATTCAGATGCTAATACACAGTTTTGAAAGCATATGTCATTTCTAACAAGTAAGGCAAAAATATCAGCCTTATTATTTGTATGATCATTTGCCTTCTCATATTCTTGTTAAAACATGTAAGATTGAAGAGCTCTGGGGAAATGCTTCTGATGATAACCATCATGGGATTCATTTACAGAAAGTTAGGTGTTATGTATGGCTATATATATATATATACACACATATAGACTGTGGAGGTTCAGCCTCCAAAGAGTGTTCTTAAAAAGGGACATCCACCAATCAGGAATATCTTTAGGGCTTCCTGCCCATGTTTATTCTCCAAACAAAACTCGCCCTTGCAGGGGTTAATAGCAGTCCACATAACAGTAAAAAGAAAATGCAAAACCTCCTGGCTTTCAAACATTCAACATTGTCTACATTTTATCCATCTCCTACCACCTATCTCACTCACTTTTTTTCGGTTGCTGTTTTGGAAATTTCCTGGCTTATCTTGCTCTGAGGTCCTCCATTGTTTTAGGGAAGGTATTACCCATAGGCTCCCATACACCTTACAATCATTCCATACAATTTCTGTACAATCAAATTTTGTTCTACCAAAACCATGTAATATGCGGACCTTTGTAATACTTCCAATCACTATGTATTCTATTGTTTAGATTGGGTTTCTCGTCCAATCTTAAATCAGTTTCTTACAGAAAAGTTACAGCATAAAGGTCCACCTACACATAGCGATCCTCCCTCAATAGATGAGGGACTGACTGCAGCGTGATGACTGCAGCGTGATGACATCATCTCGCTGCAGACGGTCGCTCAGAGGATCAGTGGACACCCTTTGTGTCACTATCCAAAGTAATGGGATCGGCCAGGAATTTACTGACATGTCAGATCAACGTGCGATCTGACATGCAGGAGGATCCTGGTTGATCTGTCCAGGTAGGCACACCCGATTTGGGAACACGCATGGGCAGGAACCGGCCTGTGTATGGCTACCTTATGGCTGACCGGACTCCCTCTGTCTGTCTGTATAAAACCCTCTCCTGATGAAGCCCAGTCAGGGTGAAACATTTTGATGTTACTTAAGCTACTTAACAGACATCTTCTCATGTTTGGTAATACATGTACAATATCTGTAAAAATAAAAAAGTTTTAGACATATTTTATGTCATTTTAATGACAATAATTTTGGTTAATTGTGGAATTCACAAATAAAGACCTTTTTCTTTGATATATATGTTATATGAGTGCCTTAAAACCCCCTATTTTTGTTTTCAGGTAGCTGATACATAGATTTCAGGGGTGTGGCAAAAAACTGTGTGTTTAGAGTTTGCCCAGGGGAATAACATTTTCTATGTTATATATAAATTAATTGCCCTTGGCTAAACTTATCAGCAGCAACAGGCCTGGGCCTCACACTCCTGCTCAAAGGATTTATGATCACCATTCAAGGTGACATGTTTGGCTTTCAGGAAGAGAGGATGGAATGGTAGGTGGTTATTGTTTAAGAGGAGAGATCCCTTCCACAAGAACATCAGGAATCTCTGTTCTCCTTTCTCTCCTTGGAAGAGTTTGTAGACTTTTGTAGATTGATGAGATGGTCCACTATGACATGCTGGGTTTATTAGTGAGATCGGTCACATGATCGCCACTCTCCTATTCCTGCATAATTTTTAATTGTGATTTCTTTCTTTACCTTCTCTTTCTTCATCCCTTCTGTCTTTAATATCTGTTTTGGAGTCTGATATTAAGTCCTCAAGCATGTGCATCCGGGTTCAGAGTGGATCTTCATTTACAACTGCCCAAGCGTATAAAAAGTTTGGCCTTGGCCGTAATTCTGGTTGTAAGTTAAAACTAAAATTTTTGTTGCAACTCATGTTGGTCCTTAGTCAAGCCGGTTGCAACTCAAGGGTCCACTGTACATATATATTTATATAGAAAGAGAGGGAGACTTTCCTTAACATTTTGCAGTGTGTCTGGGAAATTTTTGCCCATTCATCCAGAAGAGCATTTGTGAGGTCATGCATTAATGTTGGACAAGAAGGCCTTGTTCAGAATTTCTAGTTTAGCTCATCCCAAAGGTATTTTATGGAATTAGGGTCAAGGCTCAGTTGGCCAGTAAAGTTCTTTCAAACCAAAAGCGCAAGCATGTCTTGATGAACTTTGCTTTGTGCACTGGGGCATAGTAATTTTGCACCTGAAAATGGCCTTTTCTAATAACCCTCTAAAAGTAGTAAGCATTAAATTGCCCAAAATATATTATGTTGAAGAACTAAGATGCCCCTTCACTCTACTCACATTCCATGAGCTAATTTTATGTTACTTCACAAGAATTCTGCAATAATCGATCAAGAGGAGCATGGTGACTTCTATTCATCATGCATGTCAATACCAATGGATACCAAGGCTGCTGCCAACTGTCAGAAAGTACCCACCCGTCCTTGTGTTCGGGGGACTGCAGATGCCTGAAAAGCAACCAGGGGATGGCCACATCTTCCTGGCAGAAGCACTTTTTGGGTGTCCAGGCTCCTGAAATTTTCAGATGCCTGACTGAATGCCCCCTTAGTGACAACTCTTAGCTTCACATGGATAAAAACTTCAAACACTTGAAAACATGGATGAGTTTTTGTTGCTAAACACGTCTATTTTACAATATTACAACTTCCAACTGACAGTAAAATATAATGCAGGTAAAATGTATTAAACTAAAGCAGGGTATAGACATGTAGATATGGGCCAGATCAATGGCCGCTTCGAGCACAGTGCGCGCTCACGGCCATCTATCTGGCCCAAATTATATGCGCCCATCGCTGTTTTTGAGCATCGCTGAGCTGTAGAGAGAGCAGAGCTGTCTCCCCAGCTCCACCGATATCTGACAGCAGCGTGATGACGCCATCACGCTGCTGCAGGGAACATTGGATGGCTCCAATATTGAGCCGTCTGTACCCTGCTTTAGTGTTTACAAAGGTGTGGATTGGCTAAGCTGATCCACCAGTGTGTGTTAATGCAGACTGCATGACTAGCTGCTGGATTGTATACACCTGTAGCAAAGGGTTTGAATAAAACGCTTGAATTCAATGATTAATTGGTGTGTACTAATACTTTTCTAAATATAGAATGTGTTTATATACCCAGACTGCTGCGGCGCTTGATTTGCTCATTGGCAGTCTGCATACAATTTGCATGCTAATGTCAACTTTTGAATCACATTTATCACCCCTAAACCCTACTGACTGGTCAGATCATTGTCACATTAAATTAGGGATGCTTGTAACCTTTCACCAGGCTTGACCAGATAATAGTCACCCCAGACTACAGGCGAGGTCATTCAGCATTCAGTCAGGACAGATTGGTAAATAATTGACCTGCCCAGTGACTACTGTTTATGGGGGGGGGGGCAGCAGGGTGCAATTTGCCCTTAACCCCCCCCCCCCCCCCCCCCCCCCCCCCCCCCGGCCTTCTTCATAGAATAGCACATGTATAAAGCAGTGCTTGTTCTTTTTTCACAAATGATTAGTTAAACAAGTTAAATGTCTGTGCACAGCTTCGGTAACTTATCCATCAATAGGTTTTATTTGCTAAATATATTCCCAAACCCACCTCCTTAGCCCTGTCAATAAATAGATACGAGTCTTGCATTCAGCAGGTCAGTACTAACCTTATTTAACATACGCAACCTGCCAATAGAAATCTATTAAGTCATATGAAACATTGGTCCTGCTAGACAGGCCTATCCCAAGTCTATGGAATATTAGTATGCAGAGGTGGTCAGCCCTATGCTGGATTCTCAGCCATTGCCTTAGACAAGGTAAGTACCAACCTGAGAGTGGGATGACCCAGATCTAAATACTGGAAATATTAAGAATGCTAGGTTGGTAGGGATTTAAAATATTTTATGTTAAACGTAGGCACCAATGTTTCTGCCGATTGGCTGCTGTGCTCGTTCCCGCCGATCGCCCGGCAGTTGCTCGCCTGCAAATCGAGTGCGCCCACCTGGTCAGATCAACCAGGAGTGATGTCTGATCGCATGGTGATGCAGCATGTCGCTAAATTGTGGGTTCCGTTGGAGCACATACACTTTACCTGCTCAGCGAATGCTGTGTTCTCACGGCGCTGAGCCCTTCCGCCAATGCAGGGGTTAACGTAGTCCAGTACATTAACCTCTGCATCGTCGGATGTTTGAACAGAGCAAAGTGTATGTGATCTGTCGGAACCCCTGCCAAGCACTGCGCTTAACGTAGGGGTCCCGACAGATCACAAAATGCTGTGGAACCCCCCTAAATGAAATAGAAGAAATATCCAACGTGTTTCAGAGCTCAGCAGTCCCCTTCCTCTGGGCTTTGTACCGAGGTTGACCACAACACCGAGTGCCAGAGATAAAAGGAACCATGTTGGCTGCCGGGTGAAGGGGTGAACATTTTGAGCAGAAATGTTCTTTGCATCCTCTATGACACAAAAAATGAATTTAACCCTTTAACTTCAGGGTAATATTAAATGACTTACTAGACTAGAGTTAAGCTTTAAGAATGCTGAGGCATGATGTTAAAGTACAGAAGAAACGCCTCTCGGTTTCCTTGAACTTTTTCAGTCTTGGAAAATGCACATTTGGGCAAAGAATAGATTTATTTGACATAACATCCGTCATCAGTTACATGGGAGCCACGAAATATGAATAATAATGATTGTCTGTTATCTCAAATATTTAGACAATCTCCGTGTCACCAGGCAGTCCATGTGTTTAATTAAACTGAAACTCATCTTGTCCTCTTCCTTGTATATTTTTATAAAATTCTTGTTTGTGTTAACTTTAACTACAACATAAGGCTAAAAATCCACTACGATTTGGCGAAACACATAAAACCCAGTAGGCACGTCTTCTTTACGCACCACACTCACTTTAAACCGTAACATGGTAAACTATGCTCTAAAAATTTACAATAATGCAAAATCTTAGTGAAGTTTCAGCCTAAGTGTGATTTTCCTCGCATTCTGGAGATGATGATTGTTGGCAAAAAGACCCAGTATTTAAGCAGGGATTACCGATAATGGTGCTCATTGAAGACTGTTAGGCAAACACATGGGCAATACGTGAGGATGCACCCATTGATTTTCAACCGACGGGTTCCTCATTAGACATTCGTTCGTGCCGCATTGCTCCAAAAAAAATAAGCTGCATTTGTTTTGCTTGCAGAGGTGAATGCGCAGGCTATGACGCATAATTGTGTACAAGCACATCATGGCTTGAGCCAGCCATAGACGTATAGATCCCCATGCGATCGTGGAACAGTCATTCAGGGAATCGAAGCACACCATTTACATGTGCGGTTCACGACCGTTACTTGGATGGGAACACTGGTGATCAAACAGAGAAAAACTGACATTTCCATTCTCTGGCCGATCGAGATTTTGGGTGGTACGGAACCGTCACACCAGGTAGCCCAATTGATCACCATGAACACAAATGGCGATTGATTGTACGAAAGTCGGGACCAAAATTGAGACTTGTATGACTGGCTTTACTCATTTTTAAAGGGCAGTGCTGCTGTGGTGCCTTTTTGCAAACTGATTGCGAGGGGGGGGGGCTTGTTCCCACTAGCGTAATCAAATTGCGCATGACAATCGCGGGTGGCCGCGATCAGGCGCAACTGACCATGCGATATAAGGAAATACAACCAAGCCAGATTGCCCCTGATCGTGCCCATAATGAATGAATGGCCGCGAATTGATTGCAAGGGGGGCTTGTTCCCACTAGCGTGATTAGTTGCAGCACGATTTCAAATTGCACACAACAGTCATGGGTGGCCGTGATCGGGCACAACTGACCATGCGACGCGATAAAAAAAAAAAAAAAAAAACAAGCCAGATCGCCCCTGCTTGCGCCCATAGTGAATGAATGAGCTTGATTACAAAATTGTGGCCATGCACGACTTTTGATCACATCCATTCATGTCTATGGGCGCGATCCGGGATGATTGGCTGTGTCCGCCCACGATCAAAAGCGCAAAGAGCCATGGTTGTTTCCCTATGTGGGGACAAGCCCATGCAAATAAATGGATGTGACCACCTGCGATTGTGGGAACAAGCCCTAAGACGTTGCAGAGCCCTAGCCTAATACTGACTGTAATATAAATATTTGCAAATACTTAAAGAGAGGAAGCAGATCAGTAAATCGAGAACCGTTTGGGCACATCACAGGGTGAACTGCTGGCAAAAAGGAAATTTTGTTCCAGCGCTTATCTCATTCAACAAGGATGTCGCCGAGCCTTTTAATAGGAAAAAATATTCAGCGCCTACTGAATTCTAAAAACTAACCTTGATCCTAAAATCAACAGCAGAGATAAGCTTTGAACTGTGATAAAGATATGAATATATATATATCTGTAGCTGTATAGCTAAGAGGCATAGGCAGGGTTAAATGTAGCATTGTCCCTCCTCCGTTTAATATGTATTGTCTCTTTTTACTCCGCCGCTGCCTGTGCAGAAAGGCTGCCAGTCCTGAACAACTCTGTCCAGACTTTGCTGTTCCCTGTCACCAAATCCATCCTCAGCCTTCTGCAGCGTGTAGGGAAAGAATGAGGAAAGAGGAGGAAATAAGCCGCCTGGTAACACCCACCTTGCAGATCCTGGTATCCTTAGCCTGTGCAGCCAAAGATGCTGAATCCAACGCCTACTACACACACACTCAGCATCCTCTTGCCTTTGAAAGTTAATATTTCAACCAGCAGGTGCAGGGCCAACTCCAGGCCATTGTGTCTTTGTGTGCTAGTGTGAAAGTGTTTGCCTTCCTCCCCGACCCTCTCTCCTGGGCTTTGATTTCATGACGTCCCCCGTTACAGCTCCGCTTTGGTTTGTGTGTGTGTATGTTCAGCGTGCATGTATGTATTTTCCAGCACCATCATGGATCTATGGAGGAAAGTCAACCGCTGTCTGTGGTCTGTGAGCTGAAACTTGGAATTTTGGTGAGAACCCAAGGGAGAAAGGCGTTTGGTCCTCTGGCGGAGCCACCGATGAGTTTTTCTTACTGGGATAAGCTTGTCATTGTAAGTGCCACTGCAGCACTTTGGAAAGTGACTTCTATAGAAAACTGGCAGCAACCTTCAGCTTTCTCCCGGAATAGCAAGAGAGGAGAGATCCTGAACTTGGGCTAGATGTGTGACTGGTGACCTGAAGGTCAGAGGGTGAAAAGTTGCCTGTCTCAGCCTGCACACCTCCAAAGCAAAAAGAGTGGAGAAAAGAAATTGTTCTACTTTGGTTCTAGATATTGGAGCGGGTAACTATGTCACAGCCAACGGAGAGAATACATTCGAAAAAAGCTGGCATCCGTGCAGCGGTGGTTTTAATTGGATTGCTACACAAATCAAGGAAACAGAACCGAGAGCGAAGGTAAAGCGCGGAGACCGTTACTGTCATTTCTAGCCTTGTTCCATGTATTCCTTGTACTGTCTTGGCCACAGAGAGTTAATGCTGTGGGAGTTGCTTGTTATGTGTTAGGCTCACCTTGCGGTCTCCCTGTGTGGCCCATGCATGCTGTGTACCAGGCAAGAGTTTGCAATGACTTATTGTGTTTGCACAATGAATGGCTGTGGGTTGTTGAGGAGGTAGTGAAAACAAGAGTGGGAGCACAAGCATACTGTGACTGAAAACCCAAGACCTGCTGAGGATGGATATCTTAAGAGGCAGCAGGGAAACAATAAGTCATTAGTATAGCAGTGTATAAGAGGGGGGTGAAGAAGGAGCCAAACATACCAGCTTAGTTAGCATCTCAAAATAAGTTTTACAAGGTTATAAATTAAGGTCATCACACTAGGTAATTGGCAGCTTGTGGAATTGTTAATGACATGTCTGACCACACACAGGGGCTTTAATCCATTACAGCACACTGACCATAGCTCATCCTTGATGGACTCGCTATACAACTATCAGTCGGTAGACCAATGTAGCTGAGGTTCCAGAAAATTAAATCATGGACTATGTAAAGGCCCCCATACACCTTACAATCTTTACATACAATTTCTGTACAATCAACTTTTGTTCTACCAAAACCATGTTATATGAGGACCTTTCTAATCCTTCCAATCCTTATGTATTCTATGCGGGAGGACCCGGCCCTACATAGCACTGATATATACCTTCCAATCACTATGTATTCTATCAGGGAGGACCCGGCACTACAAAGCAGTGATATATACCTTCCAATCACTATCTTTTCTATCAGGGAGGACCCGGCACTACATAGCAGTGATATATACCTTCCAATCACTATGTATTCTATCAGGGAGGACCCGGCACTACATAGCAGTGATATATACCTTCCAATCACTATCTTTTCTATCAGGGAGGACCTGGCACTACATGGCAGTGATATATACCTTCCAATCCCTATGTTTTCTATCAGGGAGGACACTATACTACAGAGTTGTTGGTAGATATAATTGAAATTGTATGGATCGATATTAAGGTGTATGGGGGACTTAACATAGTGTTTAACATTTCAACCAGGTCAGGAAGTCAAAGTACTCTTTAACCCCTAGGTGGTGATGACTATAATCTACTGTATGAATTTCTGTTCTTATGATGGTTACGGTCACCTATAGATAGACCATCACTATAAGTCAATGCGCACATCCTATTAATTATAATTGATGGGAAATTACTCCAAAAAATGAGACCATTGGCAGCATATGTCTTCTTTATGGGCACCAATCATAACATTTCCCAGCCTTTCCAATCACAGTTGGTTTTTATTTTTGGCACTAGCTTTGTCCCCGCACACAGATTGTGGTATGATTCAACCAGTCAATAGGGTGATGGGCTTAATCTGTATAGGAGTTAAGCTGGCCATACACCTTTAGATCTGAGATATTCAGGTCACATATTCTTTGCTGCAACACAAACACGGCTAGTGTGAAATAGCCCTCAATCTGAAACTGTATTTTAAATGGGCATGGGGCAGCAGGACCATGTTCGTATCTAGAAAAGAGGGGGCCCTGCAGGGAAAGTTTGGGAACCACTGGTTAATGCTGTATTGTAATGTATGCACATGCAGTATTATGTGCAGAACTAAGGCCATGTCAATCCTCTAACTTCCCTCCCCTCTCAGTGCCTGAGAAGTATAATATTGGCATTTAATGCAGCTACACATTATAGTCTCAGCATGCTGAAAAATCTCTGCTGATGCTCGGAGTTTCACTTTTGCAGATAACTAGAAATCCAAACTTCTGACTTTGAGTCTCATGTTACTCGAGTTCATTGCCATCTATTATTACAGTTCCAGCACATCCTTTCTTAGCATCAGGACAGAACTCTGAATGATTTTGTGGAGCAGATAAAGTCTAACGCTTACAAAGCCTTCAGCCAGCCAGCTCACACTCATCTAGGATGACAGAGGAAAGTTCAATATTTAGATGTTGCAAAGCAACTGATCCTTGTATGACATCAGTGTCCTGTTGTCTGGAACAAGGAGCTTAGAGAATTGGAGGTCCGCTGTTGTCACCATGACCTGCGTTCGATGATATAGAGTTAAGTGTGAAAGTTGCGCAGCTTATGTAAGCTGACACTTGCATTAAACACCTCCAACACACTTCCATGTGTGCATAGTCCCTATTGTACTCCATAGTGAATGTACACTTTACATGGGGGGAGGGGTGAGAATTAGTACCCAGTAATAAATTATAGGTGCTGCCCATGGAATGCCTCCTATGTATGTTATCATGAATGTTAATTAATAGTTAATCATTAAAATAAATAAAGCAAAATCCCCCCTGCAGTGATTTGTGACACAGATACACAGACCGACCAGGGCTGGCTATGGTTGTAACTGTATTCACAAACTTTTATTTAAAATAGAATACTGTGCATTGAATTTTTTTTTCCATTTGCCCCTCCTGTATTGTCATTGCTTTTGGGAAGTTTTGGCTATATTCAAATATCGAAAAAAAGAATAAATGAGCAATAAATAAATAAACCAGTGGATATACAGGGAGTGCAGAATTATTAGGCAAGTGGTATTTTTGAGGAATACTTTTATTACAACAACCAGTTCTCAATGAACCCAAAACTCATTATATCAAAGCTGAATATTTTTTGGGGTTATGTTTTTGTTTGTTTTTTAGTTTTTGCTATTTTAGGGGAACTATCGTGTGTGTGCAGGTTGACTATTACTGTTCATAATTTATTAGGCACTTCACAAAAAAACTCTTTTATAGCCTGGGCATGGTTCAATTATTTATTTTTACCTGGAAACCAATATAACTCTCAACTTTCACAATATACTTTCTGACTTCAAAACAAAACAAATCATGACCAATATAGCCACCCTTTCTTTTCTTTGTCAAGGACCTTCAAAGCCCTGCCATCCATTGATTCTGACATTGTTTTTGATCTGTTCAACACACATTGCGTGCGCAGCAACCACAGCCTCCCAGACACTGTTCAAGAGGTATACTGTTTTTCCCTCCTTGGAAAGACACATTGGGATGGGACCCGTTCTCAATGGGGTTTTATCAGGTGAACAATGACGCAGGTCATTCCGTTTTTCTTTCTTTTCTTTTTCTTCTTTTATACCCTTTCTTGCCAGCCACAGCTGTGGAGTACTTGACGCGGTGTGTGGACATTGTCCTGGCATGAAAATCATTTTTTCCTTGAAAGGATGCAGACGTCTGTTCCCTGTACACTGCTTGAATAAGGTGTCCTCCAGAAACTGGAGTAGGACTGGAGTTGGAGCTTGACTCCATCCTCAACCCGAAAGGAGGCCCCACAGCTTTGATGATAACAGCCCAAACCCATTACTAACTCTCTTCTCCATCTCCACCTTGCTGGCGTCTTAGTCGGACTGGAGTCTCTCTGGCTGGTGCATCTGGGTGCTGCCCTTTACCCATCCAGCCACGTGCCCACCATTCTGGCCCATCAGACCTCACTCTCATTTCATCAGTCATAAAACCTAGAAAAATCAATCTTGAGATTTTCTGGCCCATTTCGTGACGTTGCACTGTTGTTTCTGTTCAGTGGTGGGGGTCGTCTTTCAGCCTTTCTTTCTCATGAGTATTGCACACCTTGTGCTTTTTGGGCACTCCAGTTATGTTGCATCCTGAAATATGGCCAAACTGGTGGCACAAGTGCATCTTGGCAGCTGCAAGCGCTTGACTTTTCCTTCTCTCAGTTACATGGGCAGTTCTTTTGGCTTTGTTGTTCCACACGCTTCTTGGGCGACCACTTTTTTACTATTTTGAATGAAAACGCTTGATTGTTCGGATGATCACGCTTCAGAATGTGAATTTTAAGTGCTGCATCCCTCTGCAAATATCCTCAATCTCACATTTTGACTTCTCTAAGCCTGTCAAGTCCTTCTTTTGACCATTTGCCAACGGAAAGTTAAGTTGCTATAAGTATGCACACTAATATAGGGTGTGATGTCATTAGACCACACCCTTCTTATACAGAGATGCACATCACTATATGCTTAATTGGTAGTAGGCTTTCAGCCTATCAGCTTGGAGTAGGGACCACATGCATAAAGAGGATGATGTGGTCAAAATACTCATTTGCCTAATAATTCTGCACTCCCTGTAATGCTGCACGTTTTAACAGCATACAAAAATATAAACATTTACAGTACTGCGGCACATTATGTTTTTTAATACTTTCCTCCACTTTAAGTGGTTAATAATAATGTGACTGGGAGCCCCTTCTGTGGACATTACATGATCATAGTTCCTGCACTGGAATATCCTACAACATATATGATCTACTTAAGTAAAAGTGTTTTGCATGTACAATTGTTGAATATAGTAACAATGAGAATATGGTATTGAATATTTGTATACATGGACAGGGGTGCCCATAACCTTTTTAGTGAGCTTCTCAGATGAGTACCAGGAGATGGTGTGTGGTACTCACCCCATATGTAGGTTGGTCTTCCTCACTGTCTCCCTTACTGTCCTCTGCATCAGCCTCCTGCATGGTAGATTCTGCTTCAGATGTACCTCCCTGTTCCTGATTGATCCTCCGATTAGCTGTCTCCATCCACAGGTCACCAGCTGGCTTTGGGTCAAATGTAACTCTCACAGTACGCAGTACACAACAGTAGTACAACCATGACATTTTCTGACTAAACCCTGCCCCCTGAGACTACCTGCAGTCCAAATGTCAACCTTTCATAGTCATATTCCAACTGTCTCACAGTGCTTTTCTCTTGTCATATTTTACCCTTACATATGCCTACTCTGGCTTTCATCTCCCAGATCTCCAACACCCTTAGAAGTCCAATCTTTTTTTTTTTTTTGGATTAGTAATTTACATTCCAAATGTCACACCCTAATTGCAACCATTCATAGTTATTCATGTTTCCCTGCAGTAATCCAAGTGACATAAATTGTATACATGTAACATTTAGCTGCGGCTGCCCAGACACGG
The DNA here is from genome assembly GCA_036250615.1 of Ptychadena robeensis. Classification (NCBI taxonomy): domain Eukaryota; kingdom Metazoa; phylum Chordata; class Amphibia; order Anura; family Ptychadenidae; genus Ptychadena; species Ptychadena robeensis. Next base: position 167,742,429 of record CM070033.1, read on the forward strand.
AGCGCCTCCAAGTTGTTAGTACGTATATGAGCTGTGTAACAATAATGCCGGTACGCAGAGCTAGTTTTGGCCCCTTTTGAGTACCAGAGTACCACTTAAGTTCACCCCTGTACATGGACCTTCATGGGTCCCAAAAAGAGCTGTTGTGCCAAATGAGTTTTACTGAGGAAAAGTACCATGGTTGCTTATTTTAGAGGAATGTTGACAAGTATTGTGCATAGTCAGACACTAAATTGTAACTTGTTTATGGGCAAAGTATCTGTAGAGAACACTTGGTTGTGACTTATGTAAAGGTTCTCATTCACCCAGTTCATAGTATATCACACAGATAATATCTCCTAACTAGTCATCTAACTGGATTTTTTACATTTTAAATTAAGGCCCCCATACATGTTTCGATTTTCCCTTTCGATCGACCTAAACCGATCGATTTTAAAGTTGATCGATCAAAAAATAATGGTTCGATCGACCTAGTTTTATCAAAATTGGACAAAGGTTCGATTGAAAAATCATCGGAAATGTCGGAAAATTTTGATAAATCGAGTTTTATTTTATTGCGCCCGACCGATTTTGGTTCAATTTGAATAATAAGCATACTCATACATCCATTGGCAGCCATTTTGATGTGTTTATGATCGACTTCCTTCAATCATTCTTTTGATCAAATCAACATCTATCAAATATTGGTTTCTTCATGTGGGAGGTAGTTTGATTGTATTTTGTTTGATCAAACCAACCGCGATCATAAATTATGATCAAATTTGACATCGATTGTAGGGAAATTGAAACGTTTATGGGGGCCTTAACTTTAAATTGAGAATTGGATGACCATCAAGTAATCAGATATTTGACTTACTAATTTTATATACTTAAGGCCGCCATGCGCCCAATCAACGGGCATGCCTGCTAAGGCTAATCTATCCATGTTGGCAAAAAACTCGATCAGCCAGAGAACTGACAGTCCCCATCATCAAGTAATGTCTGGCACACAAAGGGTGCCTGCCGATCATCTGAGGCAGTCTATCCCTCATCTATTGAAGCAAAATCTGCCGGTGTATGGACACCTTAAGTTGTATGATTCCTTTAGTTTACGTGACAATAAATAGGGTGAGGAATCTCTTGCTACCTTTAAGTAAACTATTGTAACAATTACATTGTACATTGACCTAATCAACATACATGCTGTTTATAACCATTCTATTGTCCTCCCTTATATGGCTTATTGGTCTATATTAATCACTGACCTAAAACACAACCTTAGGACTTGTCCCCACTGGCGAAGCCAGTGCATGTCAATGCAGCCGCTAATGGCCAAAAACGTGAGTTGGCATCTGCACAAGTGGGGACAAGCCCTTTGAAATGAATGGAAGTTCGTCGCCGCACAGCTAGCTTCGCCAGTGGGGACAAGCCCTCAGGGGTACTTTTTTACTGTGTTCTTTTCTGCATATACAAATATAGACACACTTCAGCAGTCTACCAAATTTTTCTTATATTAATATTTGCACTAAGCAAAAAGTACATGTAGCTGAGATGAATCATTGTCCCTATGACACAAACATGGCACCATTGCCATACATGAGGCGGTGGTATGATGTGTTTTCTGTCGTAGGAGTTACGAATGATCAGTTCTGAATTAGCATTCACGTACTTGGAAAGTGCAGCATGGGAAACATACAGATTAGGGGTTCTTCCAATGCATTAGTTCATACACACTGCACCCTTATACTTACCAATTCAATATTTAAAGTAATGAAGACATGAGGCCAAAAATGTGTCAGCTTAGTAATGCTTTCTGGGCTTAATAAAATGCTAGTCCAAAATATATAAGATGGTGCTTTCATAGTTTACAAAAGTTCATCTATAGCTCCCAATTTTCCCTTCTTTTTGTACTAAATTCTCTTCCTGTCTTCTTCCTTTGTTTTGTTCATTTGAAGAAATTATTTATTGCCTGTGACATCCTAACTCTAGTCAATATCTTTAAAAAGTCTGGGCCAGGAAGAGGCGGGGGTCTCCATCGGAGAGGGTAGCTCTCTTCTTCTTTTGTCACTCTGGAGCAGGAAAACCTATGACTTCACTGCTCAGTGTTGCTGTCCTGTATACACAAGGAAATCAAAACTGCCTGTAACTTAAGGTGGGTTTGCACGTGTAGGTTTTTTAGTTCGATCAATGAAGAACAACATTTTTTGGGTTGATTGAACAAAAATATAGAATGGCCAATTTGTTCGATGGATATGTTTTGTTCGACCTCAAACAAAAAATAATTTGAAAGGTCATCGAACATGTTGGTAAATTTGTATCTGTCGTAATTTCGAATTTTCATTCGATATCAGGAAGGACGAAAAATAAATCTAATGTTATATTCGATAAATGGACGAACGATGTTCAACAACGACATCGAACAAAAAATCTAATCTTGTGTGATTTTACGGTTGTGCGCCAGTCTAACATCGATCGTACCCACATCAATTTAAACACGATGCGTCTGCGTAAATATGATTTGAAAAAGTAAAAAAAAATCAAAACACCTAGAAAAAACATCAGATACTTGTACGATCAAGTAAAATTTACTGCAATGTCCGGTCATCTGACAATTGATTTTATGTTCGCTTTTGATTTAATTTGATTTAAATTTTTGGTCCATCATAGCAGGTATGTGGGAAACGATTTATGATCATTTGACCTATCTTTTTAAGATGATTGAGTGGATATATTGAACCGTGTATGGCTAGATTTAGACAGGACCTCGTTGTACAGAGCAGAATACATATTGATTAATAAGTAATGAAAGCAAAAAAAAAATAGGAAGATTGGGGACTAGGCTTACAGGACTATAAGACCAAACCTCCAGCCGTTACAACAAAGATCAGTGTAGAATGAAGATTCTAATCAATTCTGTAGGGTGGAGAAACTCACAGATGGGTAAGAAAAGAGCTCGGGATTTGAAAGAAAGAGTGTAAATGGAAAAGGGAAAAGCATGAATGGGCTGGATAACAAGAGGCTGGAAAACTGAAAGAAAGGAAAGCAAATTGCCTGAAAGGGAAGACAATGGGAAGCACAAATGGGGTGGACAGAGCTGGATGATGCTTGTTGTCTATCAGACAGGAATTGAGTGGACTCAAGGTACCTTCTGCCGCTTTACGGTCTTCGAGTGGAAACTAAAAGCTACCGAGCTCCTTCTTTAGTATGAAAGTTCATGCATTTAGGACACAAATGGTGCAATTCCTAACTGGGGAAACATTTTCTGTGTCTCTTGGTTGGTGCCCAATATAAATGACAGCCATGTTGCAGATTTTCCATCATAACTGCTTTCTTCAGTGTGCCCCACGTCTTTTATAATGTAAACAAAGCCCAGGTGGTCCAACGTGTATGAAAAAATATAACTGCTCCCCAAGCAGTTAATGATCTGTTGTCTCTGATGCACAGTGGGGTGCTGAAACAAGTATCTCACACTATTTAAAGCCCCCCCCATACACCTTTAAGCGGGCCACACACAGGTAGATTCCTGTGCAATTGATCAGCAATCAATTACAGCGTGGTGACATCACCACACTGTGATTGATCGCGGGTCAATCATACAGTAATTAATGTGCACCACATGGGCACATCAATTACTGGACGATGGGGACCCGGTCTCCCAGTCCCCCGGCAGCCAGCTTCTTCAGCTGGCTGGCAGCGCTGTACCTGAGCTGGAGACACACAGCACGGACCCAGCCAGCCCTCCTCTCTTCTGGCAGAGCTAGCTGGATCTGTGTTGGCCATGCCCCCTTCACACAGACATCCATAGCTGAACACACAGCTTGTGTTTAGCTGCTCTGTGTCTCAGCTTCAGCTGTCATCCATTGCATTGAAAAAGGGATAGCGTGGTCCCCTATTCAATGCAATGGATATCGACCAAGGTTTTCCAACAGGTTGGAAACCTGTTTGGTCAAGTTCCTTCATTCAGGATCCATTGATTCTGCTCGAAGGAACCGTGGATGCCGCCCGATGTTCCTCTGATCTGTTACTTTATCGAGCCGTGTGTGGCCTCTCTGATAGAATACATAGTGATTGGAAGGTTTAGAAAGGTCCTCATATTACATGGTTTTGGTAGAACAAAAGTGGATTGAATAGAAATTGTATGGTGAGATTGTAACCAAGGCAAAGGTTGGCACTCCACGATGAATACACATATATCCATTTTATTGCACACTTCCAGCACTATCCTTTAGATCTACCAACAACTATGTAGTGCCGGGTCCTCTGTGATTGAACACAGGTAGACTTGATGTTTTAGAAAGTTGCTCATATTACATGGTTTTGGTAAAAAAAAGGAGATCTAAATCTCAATCTAAATCTCAAGATCAATTCCTGTGCAACAGACTTGCTGGGCTATTCTGGACAATCGATCCAGGTGGGCACCTCTGCAAGCACTGCCAGCATGCATGGAGCTTAATCATCCTGTAAAATCTACTGAGGATGGATGTGTGTATAGAGGGCCTTAGATTTTGTTTTCACAATTGACCCCAAACCTATGTATTTGGCCACCTTTTAGATTTTACTGTCTAATTATATAGTAAAGTCAATTTACTTGACCTAAGTTCAGTTCCATATTTCTGCTGCAACATGATAGCTGGCTAGACCCTCACCAATTATAGCTAAGTAAGGCTATGCATACAGAGTGCTACCTCATCTTTAGCTCTGGTAGTTGGTACTGTTTAATCATTTAATTAGCCTGGCAGCCTGAAGTGTTGCGTATGTGGGAAGAAGGAAGGATCAGCCAGGTGGCAGATCTTCTGACAAAGTGAAAAAATGTAATAAGCAATAATTTGTGCATTGAGAGTTATCATGGCCCCTTGACTCTTTACTTGTGTCTATAAAATACGTGTGAAAATAGGAATATTGACGCTAGGAAAGAGCCCAGGGGCATGCTAAGGCAACAGGACCACACACATACCCTATCTCTACTATAACATAGGGAGGTGTTGTGCAGACCTAGCAGTTAAAATATGATAAAACTGAAGAATGTTCTGTATTTAGGATTTTTGTTTTGTTGGACAGATATACCAAAACACTTTAAATGCCATATTCACCTCACCAGGCTACTGCATTGCTAGTATTTATTGACATTATAATAGTTAGTATATTAAGGGCTTGTTGGCATTATACATCGGGATCACTCCGCTAAGCGTATACGCTAAGCAGGGGTCCCGACATATCCCACAGACATTGCCTGCCGGCTGATGGTCTGTTTACACATCCGCCGGGGCAGAGGCTGAACGTACTCAACTACGTTCAGCCTTACATTGGCGAAGTGGCTTGGCGCAATGAAGACAGAGTCTCTGCCGAGCAGGTAAGTCTATCTGCTACGTCGGGGACCTCCGCTAAGCATATATATGGGGTCCCAACATAATGGAAATATAGCCTTAAAGCAAATGTAACTCTAAAAAAAAATAAAACAATAAACATGTGTATATAACTCCCCTATATCTAGTCTTCATCTAGGGACAGCGACCCCTATAAATAAATATAAAAAAAATACTTACCTTTCCTGCCTGCTCGCTCCCGTACTGGAGTGTCCAGTTCTCCAGATTGCAAAATGTGAGTGCAAGACTCTTGTGGTCTCGCTCCCTCTACCAATCCAGATCTGGATCTGATTCAGATGTGGCTGGCTGCGGGCGCATGGGGACATGGGAAGGTATGACAGACATTGTATCCACCGTGTGTGTTCATTACAAATATCCATAACTCATTTTAATAACACTTTATTATGTATTATTATCTTTTATTCACCACAAGGTGGTTACATTTTTTACATCTCTGTATATTAAATAAGGGTTAAAAAAGGGATGAAAAACACACAGGTACAGACTATGACAAGAAGAGAAGAGAACCCTACTCAATCATGCTTACAATATAAGGCTATGTTTTATTCTTGCTTTATAGAACTGCAACTCAAAACTAAATTTGAAGCACCCCCTGATGAAGCCAAACACTGTGAAATGCATAGGGGTTTATACACCTAGTTACATTCAAAATACATGCAGAATGTTTTTTGTAGATATAATGAAACGTATGATTGAATGCAATACCATGAAGGAAATGTACTGAGAATCTTTAACTAATCATGACTTAATTGGCTGTAAAACCTGAAAATAAAATCACTTGAATATACATTATTGGCCTGTAAAGTCCCCATGTCCCCCAAGGTTGGTACTTTGGGGGGGAGGGGTGGGAACCAAAGGTGAGGAATTTATTCCTCCCATATTTTTTTTGATGCATGGAAGGTAGGAATCTACCCATGTATGTATTTTTTTATATTGATGCCAAAACTGAACATCAGCCTGGCTGAACTATGCTGCAGAATGTACAGGTAGCATGCCGACAGGAGGGGAAACCAGTTCACTACTGGATCATTATAAACAGAGAGGGGATCTTAAGAAATTCTGGCATTGTGACATCATTTTTGAGGAAGTGTGGTCTAATGTAGGAAAGGAAGTTTACTACTTTAATGATAAACTCTGGTATATTTCAGTATTGCTGGTAGATAACTGTCGGGTGTCTAATGATTCTCAATGTAACAAAGCGTGAGAAGAGCTTAGCATCTGTAGAGAGCACATGGCGCTGTATGGGACAGTAAATCAAAGCTAATGAAACGGGGACATAATCATGTCATGTAACCAGGTCACTGGCAATAATTCCAACAATACCTGAAAATTAGGGAAATATACTTTGTGGCTCAGGGAAGATATTGGTTGCAGGAGTGGTTGGTCAGTGTGGAGGACACTGGTGGTGGTGGTCAGTATGGCAGACACTGGTGATGTCAGAAGTGATGTATAACCTCCCATGTCCTCTTGCACGCGCAGTGGCGGTACATCACTCGGGAGGGTGGAGCACCACTGCATTTTGACAGTTTTATCAGATAAGTATTTTTACTGGTATTTTTCTGACTGGCAGGCAGATGGGGAGGTGGTAGGTCACTTTAAGAACCAATGTATTTACACAGATTTGGGATGATCTAAAGGCCTGGAGGTAGCTGAGAGTTAAATTTAAATGGCTATGAAGTTAAATGGCAAGAGCAACCCATATATAGATTACAGCTTCTCAGTCCTTCAATGTGTTTGCTGAGACTTGTCTTCAAGTACAGAAAATAGCTGTTAATCTTTCCAATCTGGGATCAGACACAATTGCTGCCAATTGAGGTGACATCACATTGAAGTCGCTGCTAACGCTCTAGTATTAAATATGTCAGTTAAAATTTCGCATGACTTTTCTGAAAACTGTCTAGCAGGTTTTTCGAGGTAAAATCAGTAATTCAGCGGTAATAGTTTGTTTTCTGTTATTTGGCAATCATTTTAGTATGTTCCTGGTACTAGGTCTCCGGTAAAATATTTTGCATACTTTTCATAGCTCCAAATGTAATAACAGCCTGTCGTATATAGAAGTACACTTAAGTATCACAGCTGCCAGGAAGTCAAGTGTTGAGGAAGAAAAAAGTATTATTTAAAAAGCAGTTATTTTTTACCTAGACTGTTCCTTAAGCCCCCCATATACCTTAGGCTATGTCTCCACAACGCTATCAGGTCTGTCGGCACCCCCTATGCTAAGTGAATTCCATGGCAAGGATGCTGACGGACACGATCCACATTACCGCCCTACAGCACTGGCTATTCCCAAAGCCTTCTGCCATTCTGCCGGCAGGAAGGTCAACGTAGTGAAGTACGCCAACCTTTAGCAGGGAACAGCCAGTGCTGTAGGCAGGTAAGGTGGATCGGGTCCATCAGCATCCCCACCAAAGAATGCACTTAGCACAGGGCGGATAGCGACAGCTGCGTGGAGCCATAGCCATAAAATCTTACCATACAATTTCTGTACAATCCACTTTTGTTCTACCAAAACCATTTAATATGAGGACCGTTCTAACCCTTCCAATCACTATGTATTCTATCAGGGAGGACCCGGCACTACATATTTGTTGGTAGATCTAATGGAAATTGTATGGAGTGATCTAAAGGTGTATGGGGGGCTGATTTGAGAGTGATTTGTCTTCTGTTATATATATGAAATAAACTTTCCTATGTAAACAGAGTTTTATCTTCTTGACCATTGTCTATTTCAATCCTGTTTATATCACTGATATGCAAAAGCTGACATTTGGTCAAAGGTGACTATTAAGCCTTCATTCTACTTGCTCTAAGTACTCCCAATGGGCCACTTACTAATGCAGAGGGCAGTGACCCATGACTTTCACCGCATAGGCAACAATGTCTTTGACAAGTCTACTTTGATTGACAGCCTGGATTCAACCTGCTGTGTGAAAGGCAAGCAATGGGATAATAACTTGATCTAGTTTATTGAAAAAAAAGAAGCCCCTTCAACTGACTCTCAAAGGGTCCCTTTATTAAAAGAATCAGAAGGTTGTTAGGGGTCTGAATGGTAACCATTTTCAAATGGTTTGGAAGCTGATTCCCAAATGCATACATTTGCAATGATCACAATTCACAGTACTACTAGCCGTTCATTGAAATAAATATATAAACCTTGTATAAAATCACTAATGAGCAGTACATATGAAGGCACCTATATGGAATAATATTAGTGCTAGACCATTTGGTGCATCAGAATTTATAAAGAGGCTGGGTGGGACCAAAGTACTGAGATTAATTTGTGTTCCATACATAAATGTACGATTAATTTACAAAAAACACTTCACCCAAGACTTTGTTCTAGGTGCCAGCTGACCCCACTTCCTCCAAAGGGGTCTTGCCTCTAGTTCAGAGACTTGGAATCTATAGTGGTGTTCAGGAATTCTGTGGTGTTCAGAAATTGTCTACTGTAGTTGCTACTGTAAAATAACTAACTGAATAATTCAAGTGCTGTTGTTGCTTGGATAAAATATAGTGTTAGAAGGCAGTACTGGTTCTCCTGTTTGGTCGGGCCCCTGAGCTAGTGTAGCCGAAGGCCACTTTCACATTGTATGCGTTGCGTCGTGTTTTTACTGCATGCATTTTTATGCATTTTGCTATAATGAAAAATTCTTTTTTTTCTTATTTGCATTATTGTCTGTGCTTGGGTCGACATGGCATCATGGACGTATTTGCGTGATGCGTCCATGATGGAAAAAACACGGACTTTCGTGGTGGCGTATATACTACGTTCTGTATAAAATGTTGCAAAACGTAGTGGCTGGTCCCCACGATGTGGGTAGGAGGGTAGGACCCTCAGACGCCATTGTGGCAGAACAAAGTCGGGTCTACTCATTTAATCCTCCACATTTAACTGTTGGCTTTTGCAATCATTGTCATAACCACCACCAACGCACCGTCACACTGAACACTGTGTGTCAAAGAGCAAACACAGCACACTGGGGACAAATGATTCACCTTGAGGGCAAATGTTGCCAACTGAGGGCAAATGCTGCATACTTTGAGGTAATTCTGCACACTGAGGGCAAATGGCGCACACTGTGAGGTAATAACACACTGAGAGCAAATGGCGCACACTGTGAGGTAATTCTGCACACTGAGGGCGAATGGCGCACACTGTGTGGTAATTCTGCACACTGAGGACAAATGGGGCAGACTGTGAGATAAGTCTGCACACTGAGGGAAAATAGGGCACACTGTGAGGGCGCGCTGTAATATGTGTTTCCTTTTCAAAAACGCGAAAGCAAACGCACATGTGCAAAACGCATGTGTTTCCGCATATGCAAAAATGCATGCCTTAAAAAAAACACATATAGTGTGAAGGGGTTGAGGTGGTGGGAGGAGAGGGAACTTCACATAACTCCATGGTAAGGTCATTTTAATACCAATAACTGGAATAAGAATTCTTCTGCGCAGAATATTATCTCTTCTAGATAAAGTTGTTGAGTATGAGAGAGTATGACCCAATTCAGTCAATTGAAAATGGACACCATTACTAAGGTCTCTGCTCTGTTATGGACTTTGTAACTTCATAATAAAGGTATATAAAATAAAGTCCCCTTGCCCCTGACCACGGTCAGGGGGAACTCTCGCTATAAGTGGTATTTTCCACTCTGTAGTATATTTTGTCTATTGATATTTGGGATGTGGGCCACCTCCATGATTAAACACAATTTTTTGTATATATATAAAATAAAGTACCTGCACTTTTTCCTATTCTGTATAAATTCATGCAGAGAAGCTAATGGAAGACAACTGATAACAGAAAATGAGAATTTCTTTCAAAAAAGTTAAATGTTGTGTAAAGCAATTTATTATGATGAAATGCTCTCCTTTTTTTGGACTTGTCTTTATTATGTATTACTTTTCATCACGTAGACAAGACATTAGCTTTCATTATTTACTGTTGCACATGAGCGGTCATGCATAGAGCCGATATACATAGAGGTGCAGCTCTACAACATCCTGGTGTGATGTAGCTAGAGTGACAATCCCATTTACTAATATGTAGGAGTCACTGAGGCACATTCTACACGTTGTACAAAGGCTCCAGCACAATCAATACCTTATCACTTGTACTTGTTACTAACAGCAAACATCTGAATCCCTGGGGGGCTCTAAATCCCAGCTGCTCTAATTTCCTCTCCGATAACCCATTGGTCTCTGCAGATGAACCTGCTTTACCTAATAAAGAGCTGTACAATTACACTGTTGCATCAATCAACTGTAGAGAAAAGAGCACATGTCATGTACAGATAAAGGGTTACGCGATAAAAGCAGCTGTAGACAGGGGACGGTCCCACATACAAGGGATGTTCCGTCCTGTAAAGATTAATTTCTATCCAGTGTAATAGAGGGAAGTAATTACCGTGTTAGGCTATTGACAGCCTCATGGCTGCCCGAGGATAACATAGGTAATATCTAGACCAGGTGTGGGCAAACTTTTTGACTGGTGGGCCACATTGGATTATTAAATTTTATAAATAGGCTGGACCAAGAGCCTGTAATGGCCGACCCCCTATAGGTGTGTCAATTCCATGCATTGCCGGCAACACTAATGATGGTGGTGATATGTAATAGGCAACATGTGACAGGGATGTTGTTATCTTTTAACATTTTCTTCACTTCAAAAAAAATTACTAAAGACTGCCTATTGTCGCCATGAGGATGCGCCCACAGTGTCATCATCACACCTCTGCACCTTCCTCTAGGCAACATTTGGACACGTCTAGGCATTATGTGCACTCATTGCAGAGAACAAGCAGAAGGGAGCATCTTTTTAACAAGCAGAGGGGAGTATATTTTCAGCAAGGTGACAAAGGGCCGGATTTGAAAGCTAAACGGGCCAGATGCATCCCCCGGGTCTTTGTTTGCCCACCCCTGGTCTAGGGTAATAAGTCAACTGGAAATTTTCCAATAAGTTGCAAAATCAAGGACACTTCTTCAACTTCAACCACTGGTCACAACCTGAAATGGCTGAATTGTCTCTATCCTGAGGCAGTAAAACTGTTAGACTACATATAGCCCATGACATTAGTGGGTTATTATATAGATGATATTAGGATTACCTGTAATGTTGTGCACAGTCCAGGTGCTTGTGTAGATGCAGGTGGCATGTTGATCATTTGATCACTAATTACAGTGAAAAAAAAATATTACATTGGTGGTTTTGGCACTGTGCTGGCCTGCATTTCATGTAGTAATGGCTTAAATTGATAATTACTTCTAAATACAGTGTTTTACAAACCTGTGCTCTAACACAGTGCATGCTTTACAACAATTAATGTAACCTCAAAACATTCCCCATTGGGGCAGACCTGTCAACCTTTTGGCCAGAAAAGTCACAATTTTATGTGGCTTTCCCGACCGAATCCCGATTTCAAGAAATCCCGAATTTTTCCTGGATTCTTGAAATCGCGTTTATCTAGCAGGGAGAGGATGGTTTTCTCCCTGCTAATGTTCCACCCCGCACATTATCAGCACAAGCGGGGTGGGACATTAGCAGGGAGAGTAACGCCCTCTCCCTGCTAGATCAGCCGAGAAGTCCGTCCGGCGCCGGAAGTGAGATCACTTCCGGTACGTGGAACGCAGAAGAACTAAGATCCGTATACCAGAAGTGATGTCACTTCCTGTACACCCCCCATTTTATTTGTTTTCAAACTTGACCGCTATGCATTGGGCTTGAAAAAAGGTCTGGCCTATTGGCCTAATAGAATGTATGGCACCACATATGGACACATACGCAATTAAACCTTCCCCTTCTGCGCCACCGTGAGCGATCGGGGCAGTGCCGAAACCCCGGAAATGCTGCAGCGATGAAGACAATCGCTGCAGCTTTCCACAGAGGCATTGGGTATACCCGATGCCGGCTTCCCCTGGGGTTGGGGCGACCCTGAACGGTGAACGAACAGGGTTCGTCTCAACCGCTAGGGAGGTTAACTGTGTGAAGATGCCTTTTGGGCTAGCTTAAGGAACTAACATGAAGGCCAAGTTGAAAGAAAGATACCTGTGCCATGACGACAGTTAGGGCTTGTCCCTGTCGTCTGCGATCAGCTGTGATTTGCCCATGCATTTGAATGGGCTCATACCCACAGCCAAGGAAGGGTGCCGCCGACGTGATTAAGCTAGCAATCTATTGATTCATTGATACAATTCTTTGTTACTTTTAAAACATTTACATTTTTACTCATGTCACTACTGTGGTCTTAATGGAGGCCCTAAAACAATGAAGTAATACCCTGTTTCCACCACACAGATGCAGGTCATGGAAAGCACCAGACTTAAGGCTACATTTCCATGGTTGTTTCCGGTGCTGCTGTGGACTGACAAATGTCAGGGTGCTCCAAAGTTGTGCAGGTGCTCGCGGGTTGTTTAGATAACAATCCTGTATATGGGGCGAAAGCCTCATGTCGCATCCTGCCGGTCGATTGCACTGGTTGGTCAATGTTAAAAGTGTAAACGAGCCCTTAAGCCCTTTGCACTCCTCAGGTGTGGTGGCTATATATGTATTTTTTTAGTTATTTTTTTGTTGCTAAGAACAGACACAAATTGATTGTAATAGCAATCCTGAATGAAAAGTGGAAGTTGTTTGTAGTTCAAATCAGGAGAGCGGCTTTAGAGACAATGCTGCTCCTCTATCTATAGATACAAGGCGCTGAGGGATAAGTGGCGCATTATCTTTTATGATTTTTCATACACTCCGCTCTGTCTGGGTCTGTTCTGCAAATATAAATATCAGAGGATGGACTGCTAATGTGTTCAGTATCTTGACAAGCAAAATGCAGATGTGTGTGTTATCAGAGACAAAATGTTTTTATATTTAAGATAAGTGTATTCCGTTCCTAGTTCTGAGTGGTTCTCTAAGTGTTTGTACCATGAAAAGTAGTCTCTGTGTTAGTGAAAGTAAAATTCTGCTCAATGGATTTCACGAATTTACATCTTTATAGGTTAATCCTGCTCATTATTATGATAAAGAGAGTGATCAGCACACTAGGAATACAAATGTGCTTCCCGTACTGTAAGCTCTATAGATAAAGAATTGTAAATGTCCTATTATGTCCAAGGTTACCATGCCAAATGCATTGACAGAGTTTCCATGGCCTACTCTGTAAACACGAACAGGCAGCTTTTAGTCCTTAAGAGTTTACATTAGAGAGTTACATGTGTACCGTCGTATTTACCTACATCATTTCTGCTGAAATGGACGCATCAACAAATCCTCCTTTCAGACGTCTCCAGACTGCAGTATTTTGTTTTTCCCTCTGGTGATTTATTCCAGAGACTGCCGACTGTGCAGATACCAACTTCCAATTTGCAGAGGAACAGATACGTTGCAAGGGACAAAAGGCCCCTTTCCATCAGCTCTGTTTCCTCATAGTCGCTTCCCTCTAACCTGATTACCGGCTAGTCTGAGTGTCTGGATAGCTGGTCGTCTGCTGGAGGTGCCTACACAGTGGCAAACCAGAATAGGCAGGCATGGCTGCCAACATGTATGTCCAATTTCCTGGGACGCAGCTGCAGGGCAGGTGCATCAGTAGCGAGGCATAACATTGTCATATCATTCTACAGACATGGACAGGCTCCAGGTCAATGCTGAGAATTAGGAAATGTAATGCAAATGTGTATGACAGACATTGTATCCA
>CM070033.1:167756572-167788993 GCA_036250615.1 Ptychadena robeensis
TTTTTTGATGCATGGAAGGTAGGAATCTACCCATGTATGTATTTTTTAATATTGATGGCAAAACTGAACATCAGCCTGGCTGAACTATGCTGCAGAATGCACAGGTAGCATGCCGACAGGAGGGAAAAGCAGTTCACTACTGGATGATTATAAACAGAGAAGGGATCTTAAGAAATTCTGGCATTGTGACATCATTTTTGAGGAAGTGTGGTCTAATGTAGGAAAGGAAGTTTACTACTTTAATGATAAACTCTGGTATATTTCAGTATTGCTGGTAGATAACTGTCGGGTGTCTAATGATTCTCAATGTAACAAAGCGTGAGAAGAGCTTAGCATCTGTAGAGAGCACATGGCGCTGTATGGGACAGTAAATCAAAGCTAATGAAATGGGGACATAATCATGTCATGTAACCAGGTCACTGGCAATAATTCCAACAATACCTGAAAATTAGGGAAATATACTTTGTGGCTCAGGGAAGATATTGGTCATCTGACCAGGGTTGCAGGAGTGGTTTGGTATGTCTTGGGATAACATAGGAACACAAGGGAAATACTAGGATGATGGTGTCACCTTATATTAACAAGAGTCTGTACCTTAAGAGCTCTTTATGATAACCATAAAATAAAAGAAACCACCACATTCAAACAATCCACTACAAAATGAAAAAACGATTTTGCCACAGATTGGCCGTGAAATCTGACACAAAATCTAATGCTTAAAAGCTAACTTTGTACGAATATCGGCCGGGAAAGCATTCTTAGGGGACCATCCAAAGTAAAGGCCAGTACACAAAGGTTGCGCGGCCGATTCTCTGCACGACTGACGTGCGTGATAATGTCATCGGCTAGAAATCGGCCAGAAAATTAGACGTCTATGCCCGCCATTACTCATAGACCCTATTCTTCATTATAATGAACCCAATCAGGATTAAAGTTTAAGCTTCAGAACCAGTGCTTCATGTATCCAACAGGCGCCTCTGGTGACCTGAACGTTATAGCGAATATAAAAATAGCGCACAAAAATTTGCTACAATATAGTGGATTTTTAGAGGCTGTACCTCTACAGTCCCTGTAAAGAGGCTTTACAGGAGACTGTACCCTTGTGAAAAGACATGTGAGATTCGGTAGCCCTTATCATGGAGTGCTCTGGCAGAGTACATTGTGATTGCCGATACCAGGCTGTTTTTAATGCTACAGGCAGAACGCTAGGGAGGTCAACAATCCAGTGTCTTTAGTATATTTCTATAATACAGACCAGTCACTGCTGGCCTGGTCTTTTATCTTCCTCCCCAGGTGGCTACAGGTCAGCCTGCAGTGGGTGGACATTTTTAGGTCGCTCCCATAGTTCTGCTCTCTGTAAATGATATATACAGCACAGTAATAGTGTGAGTCAGCCTGTCATTTGGGTGCAGTCCCCTTTAAGTGTGTGATGAGACCGGAGTAGCTGAGCTAGGCGTGCGGGCAGCTGAAGAGCACAATTGCACTCAGCATCATTGGAAGCTACAGTGAGCTCTAAGCCCTGAGGTGTTATACTGTACTATCTTTCCAGTTGGGTGCCGAAGCTGTAGATCCTGCCATATCACTTGCGTAGAACCTATGTTGGTCCAAGTACCAGAGACTCTTGCCTCTGTGCAAGTAGTGGTTTGCATTTGTTCCTGGCCCTAGTTGGGACTTTTACAATTACCTGCTAGACCTTTGTATCCTTTTGGCTCTTTATTCTGCCCCTTGTTAATGTTTGCCCATCCTTTTTATGCTCAATAAACTTATCCTAGTAATTCTGCACACTATCTGGCTGATCCCCTATACCTAAAATTATATCACTGGTAGTTTTAGAAGGTAATATCTAGATTTGCACAGCATTAAGTGCATTTAATTGGATGTATTTCATTGTGGCTTTTCAGTTAGACATTTAAATGAAAAAATTTGTGTGCGAGTTTAGATTGAACAATTCCATATGATATATCGCTCTCTCTCTTTGTTCCTTTTCTCATTTTATGTATAATTTCTAAGCTTTATAAAATGGGTTCAAGGATACATTTTTTGCGGTTATTAAAACAACAATAGTAAATGTCTAGGATACAAAATGTTCTCAAAAGATGTTCCCAGGGGTGACATTGCTCAAAAGCTTTTCTGTTTACCGCAAAAGTCAATGCATAGTTGGAAGGTAAGTCATTATGCTTTAGGCCCACATAGTAATTGTATGTGTGACACGAAGGGCTCTTTGTTGTCAGTTGTAGAAAAAAACAGATCCAAAGTTGTTAATGTTAATTATTATCATAAGTTTATGTTACAACATGATAATAGTGCTATAATGAAGAAGAAAGCACACAGTTATAATTTAGTTGTACAATAGTAATACAGTTATATTGTACAGAAAATGTTTCCTTCCTTCATCATTATTATACCTATTATTTCCCTTTAACTTGAACCTTGAATCAGCCCATTTATTAAAATGTAAAGGTCAATTGCAATCAATAGCCCTTGCTCCCTTATCGTGCTGTTAATGATTGATGAAGGTTATCACAAAGAAGTAAAAAACACAAATAAAAACTAAACTAAATGAACATAACTGGCTAAAAAAACTTTTGTGCTAGTCGAAAACTACTGAAGTTACAACACAAACAAATACATCAAAGAAACAACTTTTTTTCTATAACATAAAAGTGTTACTTGGCTTTGTTTTCTTCTTTTGAGGCTGAAACAAAGTTCCCTTGTTGTGGTTCTTTTGATCAGGTGATGCATAGAAAGGTGTTTTTTTTTAACATCCCCAGAACCTTCTCCGCCTTCCGCTTTAGGCTGCATTCTTCTGCATTGGCATCTATGGTGCAAAAGTAATAGATTTGTATCTAAAGCCAGAGTGGTTGGATGCTACAGGGGCACCACCAGTCACTGTGGAAGAGGGAGGTAAAGTAATTTATATGAATATGAAGCAATTCATGATGCATGGGAAGTTAGTGATAATTGTCATAGTTCCTGGAGTCCAGCTTTAAGGCCCCCATACACTTTAAGACATCCCATACATCCATACAATCCCCATTAGATCTTCCAACAACTGTGTAGTATAGTGGCCTCCCTGATAGAATACATAGTGATTGGGAGGGTTAGAAAGGTCCTCATATTACATGGTTTTGGTAGAAGAAAATTTGATTGTACAGAAATTGTATGGAAAGATTGTAAGGTGTATGGGGGCCTTTATTGATTAGTCAATGATAACTTAATCTCAAAATTAAACTGATACCTATTCAACTTTGCTGATAATGTCTGACACAGGTGTTTATAAAAGGTCATGGTCTAGGGCAGACGTGGGCAAACTATGGCCTGCGGGCCATATGTGGCCCATTTAGTAATTTAATCTGGCCCTTTGTTACCTTAGTGTCAGGATGATCTGGCTCTCCTCTACTCATTCCCTAGAAGATTATTGTTTGGGTCTCATTCTAGAGGCTGTAGTTTGCCCATGTGTGCAATAGAATGTTTGTTATGCAAAGTCCTTTTATATAATTTTTTCTGACAGTATGTATTTATTTTTCTTAAAGCAGTAAAGAAAATATATGAATTTATCAATGTAATCTATTCAAATTTCCCGCCCAGGTTGGGTGAACTTAGGACCGCGTGGCCCTTACAGGTTCTTTGTCTGGCCCCTTCTGTCAAATTTAAAAACCCATTGTGGTCCACGAGTCAAGAGGGAACAAGACTTGGCTTAGGTCCATCAGTGGGCAATGTTAAAACCCTCAACTAATTGTTATTGCCAATATGTATTGCTAACTCCTATAACCCTCCCTATTAACACACTACATTGTACTCTGTTGGTTTTCCCCGCCCTCTGTCCTACCTCTATGCATTGCCAGTGTCATCGATGACGCTGGCGATGTGGGGTGGGAAACCCACGCTGCCTCTGTAACATGGAGGTGAATAGCACGGCCCACTTCCGCTTGGGCTTACCAGTGTCAGAAGCGATCGCCATTTCAGATTCGCTGCAGGCAAACTTACCCTGAACTGGGTTCAGGCAATGTTTTTGAAAAGCAAGTCAGATGGCAGGATTGTATTGGAAAAATTGTAAAGTATTGTTCTTAGTTTAATCGGGTGTAATGGTGAGGTGGAAAGCAAAAACTACTTGAAAAAGTTGCATTTATTTTTATGACAGAAATCAAAAGTAAAACTTGCAACAAGTGCATAAATTGGCTTTGTATTCAGCACATTAAACAAAAAACTGCTGGTTTTAGTCTTAAAGCTCACCAATGAGGCTCCCAGTAGGTTCATCAAAGTTCTCAAGCTCTACTGGGCTTTCCATGGCCAAAAGGCAACCAAAACACAGATGAACCCCGTGGTTATGGTTCCTATGGCCCACCTCATTCTCTAAACCTAAGCCTTTCCAGCTGGAAAATACCCCAAGCATGTACTCTAGTATAATGAGAAGGCCCATCCAACCTTCCATTCTATAGTCCAGAGCCGTGTAACAGTTAAGCTTTGTGAAAGCAATTATTGCTCCTTCCTATCCTGGAAATTTCCTGATAACACCTAGGACCTTAACCCATAAAATTGGGCAATATATCTTCCCATTCAGGGCCCACCCTTGGGATGCTTTACATCAATGGTTCTCAACCTTTTTAGATCCGCAACCCCGGAAGTGATGTTGCAAACTTGTACTTGGAACATAGAATACTGGAAGACACTGCGACGCCACTTCCGGACCGCTAAGTGTAATGTCCTCTCCCTTATATTTTCCCACTCTTGTGCAAATGATGTGCGCAATTGGAAGTTAGGAGGGAGCATAGCACTTCTTCCCTCCTAAATTAGGAGGGAGGGGGCCTTACTCTACCTCCTAACTTCCCATCCTGCCTGTGGGCATCAGCGATGCTGCTTATAAGGAGCAGCTTTGATGCTTCCAGAGAACTCAACGACCCCTGTGAAATGGTCGTTTGACCCCCAAGGAAGTCCCAACCTACAGGTTGAGAACCACTGCTCTATATGATTTATGGATATATGGTCACAAATGTCTTGTTGATGACAGATAAGGACGTAAGTCTTTCCCTTGAATGATGGATCATTTCCTTATAGTATAGAGAGATGATATTTAGATGCTGTAGTTTATGAGTTTCTTCCCTCTATTGAACAAATTCCTTTTGTGGAATTGGTCACTTCTTGTGAAAGAACTCATGGTTGCTCAGAGGTTTCCTGTGATGCTTGAGATAATAACTTTGCTCACTCTTGCTGGGGCAGCATCTGAGAAGAAGCTACAAATCCAGAAAGGATATGAAAAACTACAGGTTGACTCATTTCATTCTCTTCATATGATTGATACAAGGACCAGAGCCAATGTCCGAGAGAGAGTGCTGCTAATAGCTATCTGAAAGACCTCTCGTATTGATGAAAATGGCTTCTCAGTGTAATGGCCACATGCCATTAAATCTCTGAAAGTGACCAAGCAGTGTTTGATTAGCAGTGCCCTCAGGAACACAAGGGGCACTAATGGGCAATATGTGGCTCCAGACTAAGGGAGAAGATTAGAAATGCAGAGGGAGCGCAGAAAACATAGGAAGTCGTTATTTTTCGGTGGTTTAGAAAACAATTCTTTGTAGATTTCTGTTCCAGTCGAAGAACTTGTTTACAATAAAATGATGTATTTTTTAAAACATTCCATGCTTTGTATTACAGAATATGTTTTGACTTGCTGACAATAGAAATTGTTTTTTTTTTCATAATTACTGTGAAAGTTACAATGTATCACACAGCTCACACAACACAAGGGGACCAATATGCCCACGCTTATAGAAACTCCCTTAGGCCCTGATCTTGGGCAACAAAGATTCAGGGGTGCCCGTGGTCTGTCTCTGCTTATCTGTGTTACTGCTGCAAATAATAAGGTTATCCTACCTACACACCAAAAAGTAGTCAGTCAAGCTGGTATGGGGATATGTACAAGTCTTTACTGGAGGGAATTATTCACAAGCTTTCCCCAAACACAAGCCTGGGAATGGGGCTACAGTTTCCAATAAAGCACTACCAGCTGCAGGGGGAATGATGTCTACTTGTCCCAGTGAGAGGGGGTCAGGTACAGTCCCAGTGGTCAGGGCAATAGGTAAAGCGGGCCAGGTGAGGTAGAGAAGGGAGGAATCCTGCGTCTGCCTAACCCAGCACCTACCGGTAGCCGCATCTATCCACTTGGGCATGCTTGAGGGAAGGCAATCCTTTTAGTCACTACAGATGGGGGTCCTTGGATCCCAGGCACTGCAATGGGAGGGTCAGCGGGACAACCCAGGAAAGGTAGGAGATCACTTGCTCCAAGGGGTGAGACAACAATGGCTGCAACAGCATGATGAGGAGCTAACCCGAACTCTTACTAAGGAGGGCCTAGGGAGGTATATTTAACCTTTCGGCCTGGAGGAGGGCAGTAGCTTGTCTCCAGGTAGATTGTAAAAGCTACATTGTAGGGCCAGGGAAAAGAGCGGGAAAGTGAGAGCCATCACTCATCCCTGCACCTGCTATAGAGGAATGCAAGGAAATATAAAGGTATATAGACAGAAAAGTATACAGATCATAGTGGACCAGGGCAGCATATATATTACAATAAATATATACAGTTTTGGTGTAAACCCTGGTCACTTCATGCCTATTCTGAACATCCCCAAGTATTCATTGCTGAAAACAACTTTGTACAAGTCATCCTAGTCAGATGACTAGACAAACTTTGTCACGAAAACTTCAGCAAGTTGCTTTAACCACTACTACTAGACATATCATTTTGGACCAGTATGTAGGTTGTTATTTCAATACTCTTAAAACTGTGGTTTTATGTGTTTTTTAATAATATGGATAAATACGTGTAATATACAGAGATTATTAATGTTACAATAAGTTCTTCTTAATGTTGAACAATATTGTTACACCTTTCTACACTACTTCAGGTGAAAGTAACATTTTCATTTATGATGAAGTCAGTTCAAATACTTTATATGCTGGAAGTGATTTACAGTATATTATTAGTGTTAACCAGTATAATATTAAGTATAGGTGTCAAATCTGGCGCATGGGATAAATTTGGCACGCCAATATTTTTATTTTTGGCCCATGGTAGATGAGGCAAATCTGGTGAAAATAAACTTCAGGTGCCCATACACGCATAGATATGCACTAGATTGATGGCTTCACGGCCATCTATCTACTGCATATCTAATGCGGCCACCCCTGTCTTCAAGCAGGATCAACCCCGCTCGAAGACAGGGATATTGGACATGACCATAAATCATGCCCGATGTCCATTTCTTTGGATGGGAACCGCACGCAGCATCGCTGAGCTCGAAGGCTGATCCATCTAATGGGCATCTACCTGTGTATGCCAGTCTTTAAATTTTACTTATCCCTACCAAAGTAGCATTTTCATGGTACAGAGCGTAAGAGAGGCTTTGAGCAAGGCACCTCAGGCACCTCATGCAGATCAGATGGGGGGGGGGCGTGTTGGAATGGTAAGGAGAAGTCCCCCCCACCCCCCAGTCGACAGCTCCATGACTGTCAGCCCAAGGCCACTTCCATCCCCCGGTCAACAGTGAGCCCTGATCAAGAACTGGCATAGGGCCCCCCGGAAGGCTAGAAATGGCATTGCATGTGATCATCTAGAATCTGTACATCTGGTTTCCACACATCCTCACCTCTCCACAGAACAGAATGAGCGCTGTGTGTAGAGTATTTCCACATCTACACACAGCTTAAAACTTAAGCCCCCCATACACCTTAAGATTGATCCATACAATCTCCATTAGATCTACCAACAACTGTGTAGTATACTGGCCTCCCTGAAAGAATACATAGTGATTGGAAGGATTAGAAAGGTCCTCATATTACATGGTTTTGGTAGAACAAAAGTTGATTGTACAGAAATTGTATGGAAAGATTGTAAGGTGTATGGGGGCCTTAACTCATTTGCCAGTTTGTATTTTGGCTTGAGCTGTAGCACTCTGTAAAAAAGAGGCATTACCAACAAAGCATATAAATTGTGGATAAAAAATACTGTTGTTCAATATTTTTTCTATTCTTGCTTAAACAAAGAATACATATACACAACTTTGCATCCTCTTAAAAGAGGAGTCTCTAAAAATGCTTTTTCACCTAACAGTATTTCTGCATGCATACGCATACTCTCTAAATTTGCTGGCGTCACTATTTTACTAAAACTGAGTTTAATAAACAACAGAATATACAAACAGATTGTGCTAGGATAGCCACCACCTGTGCATTCGAGGAAATCTTTTATATTTATTATACCTTAAAAGTAGAACTGAAAGGAAAACATTAACCCTGCGTTTACCAGTGTAGATCATAGACACGAAAGCAGCCACACGCAGCGATGCGTGGATATATAAAAATAATTTTAGATCACGATTTGCCCAATAAAGGTAATCTGGGGAAAGTACTGTGTATTGCGTATGCAATATGTGCCGATTTCCCCAATGAAGGTGATAATGAGTGGAGATCGCAAATTCTCAAATTTATTAATGTATTGCAATATTTTGCGATTATGAATATTGCCTGTGTTGCTCATCACTACTCCTCATATCTGATCAATATTAAATACGGTAGCTGCATAGTCAGGCAGACTCAATATAAAGGTGATGATTTTTTCAATTTTGTTTGTTTTGTTTTTCAATTTCCCCTCCTGCCATCAGAGATGCCATTACAATATTGACTAGGTGCTTGGTGCTCCCAAGCCAGGATTGGATGAGACATCTCCAGAGTATGCCCAAGCTTTAAATTTAATTACTTTCAATTCGATTTTGATCGTATAAAAGAATACATTTTCAAACAATCAATTTAATACGATTTCCGAGAAGTCAATTGAACGGAAAAATCGAATCAGGCATGCCCAGCTTAAGATTTCAGGGTATTAGAAGGTCACACTGCTACATTACAAATGTGCTAAATCAGAGATACTTAACTTCCCTGTTGTAAAATTATTTCTGATCTGTTCCTGAACGCTTGTGCCTCTGTACATCCCCAGCATCATCAATAACATTGGAAATGCAAAGACTTGGGACATCTATGCCTGTCCTGTATTTAAGGGCAATGGCGCTGGCAGCTCCCACATCCTTGGCATTATCACTGACTTCGGGGACATGGATCCAAGAAGAAGACAGTGGCCAGGCATCACTGGAGGATACTGCTGGCTTCTGAGCCACACTTGGTATTGCTTACCAAGTTCCAGACGAGCCAGCGGCATCCTTCATAGAGGTGCCATAGAGGTGCGTGTCCCGTTTCTTCATACTGCTTTTGGTAATTAAAATTTACCCCATACCAGGGATTTCCGTCAGGGTGTTAAAGTAGTGGAAAGAGAACTCATGCTGCTTCTTCAAAAAGCTTAATTTGTTTAAGTAGTTTTGTGTCACAGATCCGGCCCAGCCCCACTTCTCCCATGCCCATTCCCCCCTCTGCTATACTCACATAATGGGGTGTGTGGTCGAAGAGTGTGGGTGGTGAGAGAGAACGGAAGATTGCTAGATTTACACTCCTACACAGAAGATGGTCATTTTTATTCATAGGTTCATGATATACAGACATTGCCTCAGAGGGAGGAAGATGTCACAGCAAAGCAACTGATCAGATATATATCCCCCCGTAAAACCCAAGAACTAGCTGCAAAGAAA
Source organism: Ptychadena robeensis (assembly GCA_036250615.1). NCBI lineage: Eukaryota > Metazoa > Chordata > Amphibia > Anura > Ptychadenidae > Ptychadena > Ptychadena robeensis. Next base: position 167,766,205 of record CM070033.1, read on the forward strand.
AAGATAATATGGGTGGTCATGAAAACTTAAGCCCCCCCCCGCCCAATGCACCTTAAGATCACTCCATATCCTTTTGATCTACCAACAACTATGTAGTGCCGGGTCCTCCCTGTTAGTAATACATAGTCATTGGAAGGTTTACTACATGGTTTTGATGATGATGGAGGCTCTTTGATAACTTTTCCTTTTTTGGATTTTCTATTGTTCAACCATACAAAGTAAAATCATTTGCTACAGAGTATAGCCAGGAACACACAGCTTGATATAGGAGCCATTTGATGATGTCATCGCGCTGCTGCCTGATATTGAAGGAGCTGAAGGCGCAGCACTGCTGTGTCTCCAGCTCCAACGATGCTTTGCATGGAGACCCGCGGTCCCCATGCAAAGCAATGGACATTGACCGTGGTTTACTGTCATGTCCGATATCCTCTGAAAACAGGGATAGGCGCATTAGATATGGGCCAGATTGATGGGTGTGAGCCCACACGGCGTTTGAAGCGGCAATCGATCGGCCCATATCTGTACGTGTGTGCCCAGCCTAATCGTCTGTATAATTTACTTCCACAGAAAACTGTCAGTGCAGATTGAATTAGAACATTAAGATCACACGTCTGTGTGTTCCTGCAGGAAGGTGACATATGTAGGTTATGTGTAGATTATATTACTACGCGGAGAACATTTCCAATTTTAGTGCAAAGGGCAGAACCCTTTTATTTCTTTAGGGCTGCATATTATTCGTAGTTATTTCTATTGCTTTCCTGTCCCCTCTATCAATGTGAGATGAGATTGTATAAAAAAGTATAAAAAGACATCCTTGTTATAAATAGGTTATAGTGCCTGCAGACTTTATTATAATGATTAGATGACTAATGACATTGGTGTGACATTTATATATGGGATAGATAGATAGATAGATAGATAGATAGATAGATAGATAGATAGATAGATAGATAGATAGATAGATAGATAGATAGATAGATAGATAGATAGATAGATAGATAGATAGTGTCCTCAAACTTCCTAAATGGGGCCAGTTCATGGTCCCTGACACTGTTAGGGGCCGTACTGTGTACACACACATGAATCCACACGTGCATGCACACTGATACGGACCAAGACACAGGTGCACACTAATTCCTCCGCACACACACAGCACACAAATTACCATACCTGTCAAGCATTGTGTCTTGGAAGGGAAAGTCACATTTTTTTTTTGCTACTTTCCAGCCAAATCTCGATTTCAATAAATCCCAGCTAGTAACTTAGGAGGGAGGAAGATCGGCGCCCTGGGCACCCCTCTCTGACTGCCGTTGTTTTATTCATATGGCATTAGGGATACAGGAATGCTGGGCAGCCCCATATGGACTCTGAGTCTGGACCCTCTGTCAAATTTAAGAACCCATTGTGGCCCACAAGTCAAAAAAGTTTGCCCACCCCTGGTTTAGATAATATCTTAAAGGTCCCTACCTATGCACTTTTGTTTGTGTACCCATCTTAGTATACAATAGGAATAAAAATTCAGACCAGAGGAATGTCAACTGCAGGTCAATGGGAATATAAATGATTTTAGAAACATCTTAAAGTTATATCAAACTGATCCCAATGGCTTTGTGTTACACTCAGATTTCCATTTTCTGACCATTAAATGGTACCAGTTATTCCCACCATGCCAGCTAACAGAATGCCCTCTAACATCATTGATGCGGACTGTGCACCATGCTCAGTTAGGCCATTACAGAGACATTTGAATAATTGTTCACTGATGGCTGAAATTCTCTCTAAAGTCAGACAAATGCACAGAGCAGAAAAATATATTAGGAACCAAAATGTATATTAATTCAGAGACAAATAGCTGAAAAATAAGTGTCATTTGTACTGTGCTGACAGTTGTACTTAGGGGTATGTTTTTCCTTCTAATTAGCTGTGCCGCGTTTAATTAATAATCCTTTCATTATTATTTCTCAGCTGGTGCCACCAAAATCATTAAACTAAACAGACTGACCTTGTGCTTAAGCGCTGTTTCTAAGGCTCCTGTTGGTGAAAGTAGGGGGATTACGTCAATTACTAAATAAAATTATTCTTAATTGATCAGTGTGGAAGAATGCTGCTGTTACTGGTCATTTGTTTTTTTTTGTTTTTCTAAATACCATGGCTGGGTTTTAAAGAGCTTTACCACCTAATAAAGGTCAATATCACCTTGGTGGAACATTTTATATTGTAATAAATAAAAAAATAATAACCGTGTAAGTAGCACTTATTAACTCTCGATGACAAATAGTTGTGACTGTTATTTAAGTGAAATCACAGTTGAAGTCTTTTGGGAAATGGAAACTTCTGGAAATGGCTATCTTTGTTCTCTAGATGACTCCCACTTCAGCATCAATACAAACCTCCAAAATGACACGGCAGGAGGAACAAACCAGAAACATTGGCTTCCCAAAAAGTTTTCAACTTGGATTTTCTGTTGGGGAGCAGTTGGTGGCATATACTAGGCCTCACTCTCTTCTTTCAAAGGTAGACATTTTGGGGCAAATCTTTGAAAAAAAAAGATTTTACCCCATTACACCAACCCAAAGCAAATGACAACACCATGACTCTAAATCAGTATGCCTAGATCTACATCTAAGCTATCTTTTATTTACCAAAAATACCAAAGGTGGCAATCTGGGTCTCAAATGTGATAAGATGCAGTGGGGTTTTAAGAATGTAAAAAAGATACACTGCTTATTTTTAACTTACAAAGGGCCAATATGTTCATGAAATCATATAATCATGCCTCCCTGTTCTACATGGTGTTCCCTTTCTAGTTGATATAGTTTAGCGTGCCATAAAGCAGTGTTGACCCTTTATTAGTCTACATGCATGGAAAAAATACTATGTAGCTGCAGAATAAAACACTTAAACTAACCATACACTCATCAACTTTTCCTTAATCGATCTTAGATTTGAATTGATCTAACACAGTGTGATCGATTCCTTTTTAAATACCTGTGCACAGGCTCCATAGTATGATAAAATACCAAACCCATCGAAATACTGTAGTGTAGTCACCCTACCCAATTCAAGTGCTGTCCCCTTTAATCGGTCTTCCCATCAGGCCCAGGGAGAGGAGGGGCAGTCCAGAAGTGCGATTCCTGATAAGACAGCGGCAACTGGGCCTACAAGTCATCTCCAGGGATGCAGCCCTCCACCGTTGATACCAGCAGCGGGGGGACCTAATAGCCTGCACTAACCTTCTAAGACCCTGTTGCATTCTGATTGTCCCCGTCTGGGGTCACCCGGAGAACTCTCTTCAAGTGGGGAGCTCCCTGACATCCAGACTTCAACTTGTGGTGAGTCCAGTGTTCCTACTCCGTGCCAGTTGGGTCTTACATCCTGCCGTGGTGAGGAGGTGTCTCTCTCCCCGGTTGTTAAAAAGAACCCGAAAAAGGGGGACAGGCCCATCCTTCTGTGTTTGGACATTTGGACTTTGTTGCCCCGTTGGGTTCCAAAGCTGCATCAGTGAGTTCTACTGTTGGTGTAATAAATAAGATTAAGAGCACATCCACCTCTTGTCTTGGTTGATCCTGAACCTGTACAATACCAAGAAAAAAAGATTCAGATACTTGATTGTTTGAAATGTATCAACATGTCCAATCATGGCTCGACCCATTTTATATTCCATTTCCATCACTTTTGGTGAATCAAGTCAATTGAGAACGGAAATATTTAACGTGTATGGCCACCTTTAGAGTAACATTTTACAATAATGGCAAAACATTTGCCACATTGACCTCTATGTGGCTGTTTCAGGACTCCACAAGCTTTGACCGCATTAGCATAGGCTTCCTGGTTTTATCCAGAACTATTTTGCATATGCATGTTGTATACTCCTCACCATGTAGTTTTCTCCCCGTACACATACATACATCAATTGTATAACCCTTGCAATGGGAGATCATGCTGTGTTCTAAAAACTTCCATAAGCATTAAGTGGTTACCATAGTATGGGCCATTGTCTATTGAGAAAATGTTGCAAAGAAAGTAGGTCATGGGCCTTGCGTCGTTCATGGCTTTGCTTCACTAAAGGGAAATAAGAGGCACCTCACACATTGCTTCTAAATATAGCCCCCTGGGCTGTGATTGGCTGCAAAACCGTTTTACTGCAGGTGAGGGACAGAATTATGCATGAGATCTAACGAAGAATAAATTATTTAGTGAGTGTAATTCATGTTTGTCTCCTTCACAGAATTATCACCACACATTATACAGTCATTTGCTCCTTTGTGGCCTCAATGTAAAAGAATAAAATTCAGCCGTTACGTTGGGGATCAGCATGATCAACAGACCATAATGAGGAAGGCTATTCAGCTAACCTTCAGGAACCCATTACAGGACTTTTAGTATTTAATTATTAAGGGTGTGAAATAACCATCACGTAATTTTCATTTTTAGTTAGTTGCAAGGTAAAACTAGCTTTGTAGCACCACATACTTGTGTAGTGTAGTGCCACTGACAATGCAGGGTAATGTCCCCTTTACTTTCCCTGATCATGATCCTCCTGGGTTCCCTGGGTACTTAAGGGGAGGGCCTGCCCACCAGAATCGGCTCAGCAGGAAGGAGTCTGATGGAGTGGAGGTATCTGGGCATGCTATCCACCCAGAGACTTTATACCTGCTTCCGTCTGTTCCTGCGTGCTGGCAGCCGGGGAGCAAAATAGCACCCACTGTTCCTGAAAGCCCCAGTTATATGTTCTCTTTACCAGATCATGTCTCTACCCTTGCCAAGATTCCGGTGGGATTCCTGTCGTTGGTTGATTCCTGAACCTTACATTGGTTTAAAAATAGGCAGTACTGGGTATATTGTTAAATGGGTAACTGTAAAATGGCAACTTAAATAAAGCAGTGTTTTTTTTTCATCCAGTGGTTGTATCTGAATGACCTTTTCAACATTTAAGGAATAACCAAGCAATAGTATTCGGGTTGGAGGCAGCAAAGAACCTCAAATGCAACTGTAGCATCATTCAAGTCTTTCAGTGATTAAATAAGGTTCCATTCACATTGTTGGTTTTTAAGTGACTGACACTCGACAGAGAGGGCAAACATTGTGCGAGTGGTTAGGAAGCTGCTGTCACTGACACTTGCCTCCCTATGGACGATCATCCAAAAGTCATATGTGGCTTTCGCCTTAGGGTAAATTTTTTTTAGTATCACTTGATGGATATATGGTATGTTTCTAAATGGCTGTGTGAATGAGGGTGGCACAGGTGGTAAGCAGTCTGGCCACCATGCAGCGCTAGTGTCCTAGGTGTGAATGCCGGCCTCAGCACTATCTGCAAGGAGTTTGCATGTCTCCCTGTGTCTGCGTGGGTTTTCCTCTGGGTACTCTCCCACTTTCCAAAGACATAATGGTGTAATATGTTGGCACTATATAAGATAATAATAATAAGTAGTGATGAGCGACTAGGCAATATTCGAATTCGCGTAATTTCGCGAATATCCGCCATAATATTCGATTCCATATTCGTAATCTCAAATATCCGCACTTGTGGACATGAATTGCGATCTAAAAATCGCAATTGCGATTAAATATGCGCAATGCATGCAAGCCAATGGAGCTCGGATATTTGACTGGGAGAATATCCATCATTTCCATTTTAAAAAATCGCATTGCATTATATTATCCTTTTCACAGCTAACCTAACATATATATATATATATATATATATTATTGCAATCCATTGCAATAAATGGGATCACTATAATCGCAATAATCGCGATATTCAAGCTCAACACTTATAATAAGCACTAAAAAACGCAAAGCAGAAGATGGCCAACTAGGGAAGAGTGGCATAGACAATGTTTGTATTCAAATCGTTAATTTTTCGGCTAATATTCTCAATAAATGTGTGAATTTGAGAATTCTTGATCTCCAGTCATTATTAACTTCACTGAGCAAATCGGCACTTGTACATGCACATAATGTGAACACAACGCATGGTACTTTGCACAGATTATCTTTATTGTGCAAATTGGCACTTGTACATGCGTATGTTGCGAATGCAATGCACGGTAGTTCCGGGTACTGATGTAAAAAATCTTGAATATTTGTGATTTCAAAGATAAAGCGCTATATTTGAGATTTTCACAAATCCTCAAAGTGCTGATATTCACAATAAAATTTTTTATATTTGTGATCAACACTATGGCCAACACTTTATATCTTTTTGTAAATATTGCATCCTTCAATATAAAGCAGTGGCTGTTTTTTTGTGGTCCAATTAGCTTTCCCTTAAAACAAAAAAAGGGGTGTGCGCAGGGTGAAGCTCCCTTAAAGACCACGCCCCAGCATGCCCCTGGGCCCTCCGAGGAAATAAAAGAGAGCCACACGGAAGAGGCGACAGGACAGGTCTGCCCTGTGCCCCTCTCCTCTGCCAGACCTACATTCCAGGTACCTGCACCAGCATACGTACAGCCGAGGAATAGTACGTGGGCCGGCTGACTGCCCGCCGCTGACCCTTCTGCCTACGAGGAGTGCTCTACTCAGAAGGGGGTGGTACCCCCCCATGTCCTGCTGGGCCGTGCTCGCTCAATCGCGGACCATTGACTGCTGCCTCTGTGGAACGTGCCCTGCTGCAGGACTATCTACCGCGCTTTACCCGCCCTGGTGGTCGGTCACGCCACTGTGGTCTACTCTGACCTGAGGTACTGTTACAAGGCACAGTCATGCTGACCGGTTTACGATCTGGACTGTTTGCTGAACCCTCATTTTCTGTTGGACTATCAGTTGCCTTAAGTTGGACTCTTGTCTGTTTGCCACGTGTTTGCTGGAGTTTGAAACCCAGCTGGGTCTCGGTGTGTTGAATAAAAGTTTGAAACCAACCTCAGCTGCCTCTGTCACCTTGGTTGTTTCCTGTGTCATTACAGTATTTAGTATAGAGTATAGAAGAGAAAGTAGGGCTGTCACTGTTAACCTTTTTAAGGCCTTTGGAGTAACTGACCTGAAACAATCATCAGTGAATTTCAAAGGGTTTCGCCTATGTATTCAGGTTTGTGTCCATGAGGCACCCAGGGAACTCATTAGAAGACCAGTAATAGCAGTTCTCTTTTACCATTGATGGTAGAATTAATTTAAAGAATAATTTGACAGCATGACAATAACATTGGGGAGCTGTTATCGCCTGGAAAAAAGAAGAGATTCTCCATGTCTTGCTGTCCAGTGGAAACACAGATTACCATAAAATTCCTACATCGGCTCTAATGCTTTGCCACTTTATCCAGAACAGAACAGTTTGTTTGGAGTCAAGTTTAAAACATACATAGTTCCCATGACTATTACTGTCTATGCCATGTTGTGTCACAAAAATGACAAATCTTATTGCTGAAGCATTAAAATGATAGCTTTCATAAAGTATCTGTGTAAAGTCTTCTCTTTGGGGAAATACAGATGTTTTTGTACACTGAGCGCTGTCTGTGATTGAATGTATGATCCTCTAACTGACCCTGATCAGGAGCAGGTAAGCACACTTTCATCATCAACGTCCCCAATCAGTCATTTATTCTATCTAAATATACTGCAGTGACTTTAGTGGCTTCTCATAAAGTATAATAGAAGAACCCAGCTCTGCATTCCTAGGGATGATCCAGCAAGTTTCCTCTTGAGTAAATACATTCATAGCATTTAATTTTCCCAAAAGTATTTTTATTCATCATTGAGATGATCTTTTCATATATTCGGTGTTCATGCCGGCTTCCATGTACCTGATGAGCCGGGGCCTTGATGGTACTTGTGTTCTGGAAATCTGCCATCAGCTTAGAGTTGAACTATTTACCACTCCCTTGGCTCAGCACATACAAGTGTCAGAAGGATAAACCAAGTTATCTAGCATGGAGTGTAGGTCCTTGTGTTACTTAGAGTTTATTCTTGTGTTGAAACGAGAATTGTACTTACAAAGTAATGAAAAGATAGGCATACATGACTCCACACTTCCTTACGATCCCATTCGAAGAAGCTTGGCCGCACATTGTAATCTTTTCAAAATATCTGTTACTCTTTCAACAAATAAACAAAATATTTCCACCAGGCAGGTTAAAAAAATTAACACAAATAAATATATAAAAAATAATAATTGGGAACATTTTTTTACTATAATAAAACATTCACAAAATGCGCCCAATCAAACTTTAATAAGCTCTGGCTACCCTCTGCTCATTCACTGCAATGAGCAGAGATAATGCCTGGAGCCAGAGCATTCTATCACCAATGGGATAATGGGTCGGTTTAAAAAGTTTAATGGGCTGGTAATGACCCCAGAGCCATACTTTGCCCATGTCTGCTCTAGACCCAGCTGTTACTGTTTTGATTGGGACTAGTCTGAATTAGACCTGGTGCCAAATAGTGATGGGCGAAATGTCCGCAAGGATTTTCGGAACCGTTTTTTTCCGGAAAAGTTTATTGTTCTTCCACTGTCCAGATCAGGCACAGAAAGATCCGCCCAGAATTCTTTCACTAGAGACTGGGTAGAGACCCTGGTCTTCTAGTGAAAAAATAGCTTCAAACGTCACTTCCGGGGATCAAAATTTTGAACTGTGTGTTCCAGGTATTTGGCGTCACTTTTTTTTTCCAATACAAATTCCCCACTAACAGGCAGGGAATTTGAAGTTCCTGGCGAACTTTTAAACTTTTAAAAGGCCGATTCGCCTGTTTGCGAACGGACGTGCTGATGTTCGGCAAATAGTGACAAATCCAGTAGCATGTCAATGGCACTTATCCCACATAGGGATTGTGGTTCACATATTTATTACAGGTGAGGTTGGATATATACCTGTATTTTAACAAGAATTATAATTATATGATAATATTTTGCAAGGATTACATTATATGATAATTCATTAGTTGCAGTCTAATAATAAAACTATCATTTATATTTCAATTGTAATATTTTATATTTTTGCTCTGTCCTTTGTCCTGCCAAGTAAATCGTGATATAGAAATATGGGAAGGTGGGAAGGGGATGAGGCAGGGCTGGAGCCACCAGACTACCTGCAGTGTAAATAACTGTCATCTCTTGATGGTATTATTATAAACTACAATGGTCATTCCTTGTGTAAAGGGAGCTTGTTGTTTTCAGTAGGGAACCTTCATGTTTTGTTGATCCATAGATTACGAACGGCATGGGGTTTGCTTGACAAAACATTAAATAAATACCAAAACTGTAAAATATTATCCAATCTGTATCCAATCATGGAGGGCCCAATACAACATAGATGTTGGTATATCTAAAGGAAATTGTATAGAAATTGTGCATCGTTTCACAGTTGGCATCATCACTTCCCACTCGAGCATCCTTCGATCTAACGCAAATTTACACGTCTATGGCTTTAGACGTCTGAAGATCCTGCTCCAAGGCCAATGTCAATTATGTAGCAGAAGCTTTTGAACTTATCTGGAGGTTAGGTGTTTATAGGTAGACTTTAGGATTCTTTACCACTACAACCCAATGTACCGCACATTACACCTAATCTCGCCTTGTAACATAATGCGTGCAGCAGGGTTTTATGGATAAGCGCATAGCACAGTGCACATGAATAGGAAGGGTAGATCAGGTTTCACATGGAAACCTCTCTATTATGTGGTAACGCATGTGTGGTGAATTGCCATAACAGCAACATAGCATGTATAGTGTGAATGGGCCCTCAAACACACACTTTTTTCTTGTTGCTTTGATGGTTGTTCTTGCAGTTGTATCTGCATTGCTTTTATTATTGTTAAGTTGACAAGCATTTTTCTTCACACCAAGCTACTAAGTAAATGACATTCCAACGTGGTGTGACTAAATGAGTCACTTTACATCTGGTGAGGCTTTATATAATGTATCAGAAACAACAACTAAAATAACTAGGACACGCACTCCTTCACACACAGGAATATACCATTATATTTCTTCTTAAAATGTTATATGTTTTAACACTATCCTAGAATTTCTGAAAATGGAAACCTTACAGTAGTCATAGTGATGTATGTCATTAATATATGTTCTGGGTTTTTGGGAACAATACATTATTCTAATTTCCTGTTTATCATCACCATGATAACACATATAGATCAAAATAGGCAAGACAAACTTTTTGATACTCTTTAGGAACAAAATGCCTATAAGTGGTTGTTAGACATCCTCTTACCAAAACATGGACAACAACATGAAACTGTAGAGCTCTTACACTCTTTTGAAAAAGTTTTCAATCAGAGTTGGCAGAGTGTTGGGAGTTTAGGCCCCATACATCCACTGTCTGGCCACTGACATCACTGTAACTGTGTAATCACTGCTGATGGTTGTGCGCAACTATTTATTATCTTAGTGAGTTAAGGTACCACTGAAAGATAAAAATACCTTGTTTGCAGTTGGTTTTCCAGTTCAACCAAATGTGTTCACGAAGGTTTAGCTTAGGACTGGGAATAGGGCCCAAATATTGTGTTGTAAGTTTCAGGAATCAACCAAAAGGCGGCTTCAACAATGCTGAAGAATTTTATTCAAACACCAGGCCCCAAGGGTCTCATGAACCTAGGCTGGCAGAAACAATCTACACCAAACATGTGACTATTTCCTGTGTTTTGTGATCTAAACTAAAATCTTTGATTTTGGTTGTATACCAATCGCTTTACTTGTGTGACCCAGGAACTGGTAAGGGCCGCAGGCCCTGGAACAATGCGGGCAGTCCTCCGAAATGCTAGAGTGGACAAGGGAGTGGGGGCCAGCATCCACCCCACCAGAATACTAGTACAGGTTGGCTGGTGGTCCTTCCCCACTGAGCACCTAACCAGGGGCCATCCCTTCGCTTAAATAGACTCCCAGCCTCAGGGCATCATGGTCAGTGTCTTAAAGAGGACATCACCCCCACCTTGTGATCCACTACATATTTACATCAAAATTAATACATTCACTTTTAGTTTCTGTAGTCCTTCACTGTAGACGAGACAAGAACCCTTCTACAACCACCACAACTTACAAAAGTTGAGACACCATGTACATGTGGTTAACACCTGCATATAACATACACCAGTGTATTGTAAACAATAAGTCAGCTATGCAGGAGTTGTATTTGTGGTGTCATTTCTCAGAAGCTCAATGCTGTGGCTGCTAAGGGTGGTTAACCAGTTTTGTTCCACAGAGTTAAACATGTATAATGTTTTTTTTCAAAAGTTGCTTTCAATCTATATATATTAAAAAAGTATATAAAAACCATTGGTACAATTGTAAAAGCAATATTCCAAGTCCATATTCCATTCTATGAATAGTTCAATTAGTGAACATTTTCTGGACCAGACGGGTTTATTTTCATTATTTCAATGACACTTAGAAATCATATTAGGCCATGTCCCCACTTTAGTGTTCTGCTGCAACTCCAATAGCAGTGAGGAGACCGCAGGAGATTGCTAGTAGAGATGTTCGAATTTTTCAAATAGCTGACTTTGATTGCAAAGCCTCTCTCAAAATTGCTGGAGATGTAGAGAAGGGTTGTGGGAACCTTTTAAAAAAAAGTTTTGTTCTAGCATGGAGTTCACATGGAGTTTTTTGCATACATTAAGTTCAAAATCAAAGTCAAAATTCAAATTTTTGAAGATTTGAGATTTTGACTTGACTTTGAACCTTATTTGTGCAAAAACTGTTTGTGTTAGAGACATACTTTTTTTGTAGTATACCCCTAACCCTTCTCTACATCTCCATCAAGTTTGGTAATGATATCATGTTCAGGGGCTTTGAAATTAACTTGAAATTGTCTAAATGGTCGAATTTTTGCAAGACAATTCGACCATCTCTAATTGCTAGCACCCAAAAATGGTTTAGCCTTGTTTTAGACTGCGGGCCGTGGCCGATCAGCTGTGGGAATGAGCCCATTCAAATATATGAGCTCGATCTCCGTGCCACGAGATTTAAATTGTGGGAGATCGCTATAGTGGGGACATAGCCTAAGGTGAACGTTAATGAGACATTTCTTTGAATCCGGCAGTGAGCAGGTACATTTTCTGATGCCCTGGAATAATATTTGTACACCGCCAGGTCAATGTTACAGAAAGTGTCTAATGAATACTAAAAAAAGAGGGAAGAGGAACAGAATGGACAAAGAAAATTGTGCTTTTCGGAAAGCTTTGCCATGGCAACCAATCAGTCATTAATTGGATATCTCTTCTGACTTCTCTATCCTTTTGAAAATTAAATTTGATTGGGTGCTTGGTTTACAGTACATCATTCTTCTTTACACCGCATTGTCAAATATTGAGTATATAGATGGTTTGTGAAATACTCCAAATGAAGTGAATAGAAATAGAATAGAAGATGTAATATCTAATAAGGACAAACATGACCAATAAAGTTATTTTTATCCTTAGCTGAACTTTTTATTTTGATGACTTTTCTGTTTAAGGTTTTGCTCTACAGGGAACTAAAGGTACCCATAAGCAATATGACTAATTTACACTCACAGTAAGGATCCCCATTCGTGTGCACTGGCTTTCATCAGTAGAATGATCATGGCAATATGCCTAAAGTGTCACTTAAATAATAAAATAGAAAAACACGCACCCCCAGTCTGCAACTTGCTGCATGGTTCTGAAGTCCGGACACTTCCTGATCATGTTGGTGCTAGCATTCCTTGTTTCCAATTTCTACTCCATGCTACCCCCTGTTTAGTAGAGAACTGGGACTTTGTGTCATGCAAAGGTCCGATTCAACGGTGGGGTTCTGGACCTCTGCAGAGAGGCCTCAGCCTCCACATAGAGATCAGCACAACCCCCCGCCTCCCCTCCCGTAAGCCGAGTCCAGCTCTACAGTGCCTTCTTGTAGAAGTTATATTTATTTTTAATAAAGATTTTGAAAACTTCACTATCTGACTTTGTCAATTACAATGTCCCTAAACATGGTATTATCCCCTAAATAGCTGCAGATATAGAGAAGGGTTGTGTGCATATAAGTTAGTAGGGAGGGTCCATTGGCATTGGCAAGTTTTCACTTTTAATGCTTGATGTAGGTAGAAATTTGGGTTTGGGGACCCGGCTTGTCTTGGATACAGGCAGGGGGGAGGAGGGGGGTTAGGAAAAAAAGTTGGGCACCATTGCTTTAGGAAAAATAACTATAGGATTTATAGGAATAGGCAGCAGTAGCTCATGCTTCCTCTCTGCCACACAACCTGTCTTTGGGCTGCTTCTCAACCTGTCACTTCCTCTCTTACACAATTGTGTACAATGCAGGACTGGTGGCCTAACATCAGGGTTATCCAAACTTGATGCAAAGAGGGTCAGGTTTGATGTGGAGAGAATATGTTGGGGGGGGGGGGGGTTAAGGAGATGGCAGTCTTTACACTTTACACTTGAAGCCTTTAAGCCAGTGATGGTGAGCCTATGGCACGCATGCCAGAGGTGACACTCGGAGCCCTCTCTGTGGGCATGCGAGCTGTCAGCCAGCACAGAGGAAAGAACTGCAGCCTATTGGCTCTCAATGTTGTCAGTTCTATTCCCCTCTCTCTCTTCTGATTGCACACAACCCCCATGCTCCTATTCTACCTATTAGAAAGAAGATTGTGTGTTAACATGTTTCGTGTGTGTATATATGATGTGTGTGTGTAATTCAGGTTAAATTGCCATTTTGACACTTTGAGATAAATAACTGAGGTTTTGGTTTAAGTTTGGGCACTTTGTCTCTAAAGGTTCGCCATCACTGCCTTAAGCCATGTATACAAAAAATGGTTTGGAAGTTTAGTGTCACCAAACGGTGTCACCCCAGTGTGGATCCCATCTGCATATCAGAGGTGTTGTTGCTCCAGTTAATGAATATCAGAAGTCATCATTTTAGTGTGTTACTGTTTTAGAGAACTTGGTCTCTGTGGTGCTGTAAGGTATTCAGAGGCTTTTAGAAGTACAATAAATGGAGACGCATGTATCATTGATAGGACTCAGTCAATGTTTTTGTTCTTTGTACGTTGTGGACTATCTGGAGGCTGTGAGGATCCGTCTGGGGCTATCGGGTGTACTAGCTGCTGTTCATTATGCTGGTGTCTCTGTGCCTGGAAAGTGACCACAGTGACTCATGTATCCTGACTTTAAATACAATCTATCATTACTTCTCAATAATGCCAACAATGAGCGCCGGCATTGGCACTAACCTTGATAACGTGCATTGACTTACTGGATCCTTCCTCAATTACCATCCACTCTATCCCATCGTGTGATTTTCTATTTCAGACCTGCACAGAGAGAATAGTAGTTCTATTTTTATTGCCATCAGTGACTAAGCTGTCTACTTTCTCAGGCATGCTTATATGGTGACATGCTCGAGTTGCTTCCCTTTCTGATTGTCTTCAGCTTATTCTCAACTTTCACATTGGTATTCATAGACAAAGGTCAGGTTGTTGCATAGAAGTGAAAAAAGACATCTCTGTGTCCTCGGCAGCTACAAAATACAACATGCCCCCGGGTGGCACGTAGTGGCATGGAGCAGACATTTTTAGATCATGTGTAAATAACACAGGAACATTATGGATCTATATATGTCTCTTGAGGCAACCTATCCCTTCAAATTGCAGATAATGTAACAATGTGAGCGTGGCATCACTGGTTAGTTCTTGGAATATGTGAAATGTTTAGTGTTAATGGATCTCCATGCTTATCTCACACCTGGCCGTCATTAGCAGGGTCTAACTTGAGTGCTTTCAGTCATTCAGCATGATAAAACAATATGTTGCTACCTACTAGACTACTTTTAGATTGCTCTTTTTATTATATAAACTCACATACACCTTATGCTGTCATCACACTGCTGTCAGATATCTGTCTCTCCAGCTCAGCCGATGCTTTGCATGCAAAGCAATGGACATTGATCGTGATTTATGGTCATGTCCCATATCCCTGTTGAAAACTGACCCCATTTCTACATGTGTGTACCCAGCTTTATGCCCTTCTTTTGCCTTTTACTGCCTCAAGCCTTGTTATCTTCCTGTTATCACTGTATGGGTATTCCAGGATATTCTGCTAAGGTGCTGGCTTTGGAACCACATCTACATCTTTAGTAGTTTGGAAAAGATCTGACAAACTATTATGCTTCATTAAGCAACTATCTCTCCCCCAATCGATGGGCTGGCACACACTGACCCAACCACTGGGACCCACCAACCTGGCAGTAAATATATTCGGGCAGAAGAACTGAACTGTTTTGCTTGAAAGTTTTAACTGGCCAGTCAGCAAACACAGGGGCACTGATTCAAGTCACATATACCCTTTTAACCTTGCAAAAATAAAAAAAATATTTTTAAATCAATCAGAATCAAAGAAACACTAAGAAGTAAAAAGTTATCATGCAGAGGTTGCATGCAGTTACTCCTTTAAATGATCAGAAGATTTGTTTTGCTAAACATTGAGCTTGAGCTTGAGATGCCTCAATTTCAATATTGGCATGTAAATGCATGCAAATCATATGCAGACTGAAACTGAACCAATCAAGCAGAGCAGCTAATGTCAATATTGACCATCTTCATTTCTGAGCTAGAAATGGTTAAAAAATGTTCCTGTGATATTAACCACTGTAATTTTTTGACTAAAAGATGCACTCCCCCCCCCCCCCCCCCCACCAGAAAACAGGTGGGAAAAGCACATGCGTCTTATGGTCGGAAATGACCATCCGCTGCCAATCAGCCGTGTCACGTCTTGGCTCTCAGCAAGCTCTCCCAGCAAGAAGCTTCTCTACATCTTCAGCAATTGTGGGGATGACATCTTGCTCAGTGGCTTAGCAATTAACAAAAACATAAAATACCGTATTTCTCGGACTATAAGATGCACTTTTCCACCAAATTCGGGAGGAAAAGTACCTGCGTCTTATGGCCGTGGGTGGGCGCACCTTGGCTTCCCCTCAGCATCCTCGCTCCCGGCAGAGACAAGAATGCAGATTCCCCCCGCAGACCCCCTCTTCCCCATGTGTGAGGAAGTTGATGAAGTTGATGAAGTTGTGCTCTCTAGTGATACCATTTTCAGTTGTGGCTGAAATTTGGTACTGCAGGGGGATTTTTCCCCAATTGATTTAAACATGTCAAATATTATTTTCTGGTTTTCCTGCTCTAATAACTGGTTGCATGTTATCGTCAGGTGCTACCTATAGTCCGATAAATAAGGTTGTTGAAATTTCGCACCCATTGTTACATCTGAGTACACTGATTGTCTGCCTATGCTTTCCCTCCTAATGTCACTTTAATTTGCACTTATTTATGACCAATTTCTTTAGCTTATTTCATAAGGAGCGGAAAAATACAGAATGCTGCTTTTTACATTATTAATTTACAAAGCTTCAACATGGATTATAGCATAAATCCAACAACCTTAACGTTATGAACTTGCTTCACCTGATAAAATTAAACCAGCTGGTAGGCTAAATTCTAACCTACTAAAAATAGCTGACTTTTCTATCAAGTCTTCCTCCCCAGACACCGAGTCCTTAATAGCTCAGCTACCTTCTGCTCTGACATGTCTCATTTTATTTCTTGTCTTCATCCTCCAGGATTTGTGACATGCTCGTTAGGATGATAAAGGGGTCTCGCCATCAACTGTATAGTCATAGAAACATTTTACAGATTTCTCTTGTCCGTAACTTGAACGGGTAACTGTGCAAACATTGCCGTGTCTCCATACCTAGTAAAGATTCTGTGCCAAGCATACAAGCAGCAATCCATGTTTGAATAATTTGTGAAGCTCTAATATGTCTCACAGATGAATTATGAATTAGGAAGGCTTTGCCAAGGTCAGGTCAAGGGAGTTTTCCAGCATCTGAAAAAGCTATTACCGTGCTATATAGGGCATAACATTTTACTCAGCATGAGATAGTGCTAGTGGTTACTAGACAAAAGGGATAACAGCTGAAAGGCATATGCTGATGAAAATACAAACATATTTTGATTATTATCATCATCATTATTATTATTATTATTAATAAGTCTTTTGTCCTTAATCTCCCTGGTGTTACAGTGTACTCTGCCATAATTCCCAACCCTCCACTCTACACATCGCCGCCATCATAGAGATGACAGCTTTGTGGGCTGGAAAAAAAGTGACGCCCCCTCCATTAACATTGAGGTCTTTGGCGCCGCTCCCGCCTCTTCACCGCGGCGCCAGAAGGGATTAGTGAGCCTGCAGCATACCAGAATTGCTGAGGGCTTGCAGAGCATGGGTGAGTATGCCTGATCCCTGCACTGGCACAGTTTGTTTTATGAACATACTGCGTTCAGTCATAAGGCAAAGGAGGTTAATGACCACAGAGTTCATGGCACTTGGTTATTCACATCAGAGGACTGGCAGCCTGGCAAGGTATGATCTCATTTAGAAAACAAAGATATTTATGTGAAAATGCTTTTGTGAATCTTGTGCCCCTTAAATAGTGTTGTGCTTGAATATTCAAATCGCAAATGTTTTATAGAAAATATCGTCACTAAGGGAATTTGTGAAGATCTCGAATACAGTGCTAGATCTTTGTAATTAGAATTTGGAATCTTTCAAGATTCTGGGGAAGGTACCCTGCATTGCGTTCACAATATTCACATGTACAAGTGCCGATTTTTGCATGAATTACTTCTATGCAGTTACTATTTTCCATTCTGCCCCTAGATGTCACTGTGACAACACATTGCGCTTCCAATATTTGCATGTAAAAGTGCAGATATTTGCATTACATAATCTCAAATAGAATATTTGGAGAATAATTTGCGAAATGTTGCACATTTGAATATTGCCTATGCTGCTCATCACTATCCTTACACTAAGGACAAAATAAAAAATGACTTATTTGCTGCAGTTGTTTTTTTTTATCTTCCCCACGTTACAGAATTCCCAATTTTCTGTTTGAAAGAAGTATGGAAAATATAAACAGATTACAATGTAATCTGTTCATATTTCCCACCCACTTTACCCCCTGCACATTCCAGGTGCCTTCAATGGCGCTTGATATGTGAGAACCTGGGACGCCTATGCCTTTATTACAATACAGGTATATGGCGAGGACATTCCCCCACACTCCGAAACCAGAAAGAAAAACCGAGGACACTGTTGTTGGTGGACGGCACAGGCTCATATGGACTCTGTAAGCTATCCCAAGTGTAGCTTGGGGTTACTAAAAAACCTACGCTCGAGATCGACCCTAGGGATGTTTAGGGCTCCCATACACCTTTATTTCTCTGTCAGATTTTCTTTAGATTTCCTTTTGTTTTACCAAAACCATGAAATATGAGGGACTTTCTAAACCAACAAGTCTAAAGCAGGGTACAGACGGCTAGATACTCGAGCCGTCCGATGTACTCTGCAGCAGCGTGATGACGGCTCTGCTCTCTCCCCGGCTCAGCTGAAGCTTTGCTTGGAGACCATCGGTCTCTTTGCAAAGCATCGGACATCGGACGTATTTACGGTCATGTCCGATTAGGCTGTTTTTGAGCGGGATTGATTTGTCCCGCTCGAAAACTGCGATGGAGGCTTATTATATGGGCCAGATAGATGGCCGTGAGCGTGTACGGCACTCGAAGTGGCCATTGATCTAGCCCATATCTGCAGGTCTGTACCCTGCTCAACTGTGTTCAATCCCAGAGGACCCTATTCTACATAGTTGTTGGTAGATCTAAAGGATATCTGACAGAAAGAGATCTAAAGGTGTATGGCCAGCTAAACAGACTGAACAAAAGAAGTTAACAGGGTGAGGTGAGCCATTTAACCCTGACAGGGGTCCAATGATCAGCTTTTAAAAACTGTTGTAACTGCTTAAAGCTGGGAATAGACAGGTGTTTTTCCCATCGACTGCCCAGCTGACCGACCGGGCATGATGATGTCATCACGCATGACTGCTAGTGCCGAGATGGACTTCGGATGGGGAGGGTACTAATGGGATCGGCTGGGAATTTACCATGCGATCCGATATGCGGAAGATTCCTGGTCAATATGACCAGGGGGCGCACCCGATTCGACCGCTGTTTCGACCGCCGATCGATTGCGGAAACACGCATGGTGGCCAATTGGCTGTCAAATCGTGCAGGAATCTGCCCCTCTATGCCCAGCTTAAGAATAAGTTAGGCGCTGTTCAGAGTGAAGTGCAGAGTAAACATAGATAATAGTGACAATGTTGAGATGTATTTCCTTAGCTTAATTTTTTGAATAGCACACAAATGATTTAATAATTTTCCCCCTTTTATGAAGTTCTCTGCTGTCAATTTACAACTTAATCCTGAAAATTGCTTTGGAAAATGAAGACCCTAACCGCACTTGAAAATGGCAGGCTTAAATAGATAATCAGCAGAGCGCATGACACAGAAGGCTCAGCAATCAATAACATGTCATAAAGTAATGCACTACTTCATTTCATTAATGCTGATAATTACAGCAGCTGCTCGGAATAATGCTCGGGGACACTCTGTATTAGGAAACACAGTGAATTCTCTATTCTGCAAGCAAAATGCTAGAAGCCAACTATATGAAATGGTCTTGGGAAATCTGTGTATTAAAAAAAAAAGCAGGTTCACCATGGCGTTCTGTATGTGTTTTGTGGTGTTGTTCATTTTAAGTAGGTTCCAATGCAACTTTAGCAGGTAGTCACACCCACATGCTGTGTATTGTGGTGTTCTGCAGGTTGTTGTAACCGCCCTAGCGGTCAGGATGGCAGCATCTCGTCCAGCGCTGCTACTGCTTCTATCGCACTGGACGAGATGCTGTCATCCAATACACATTGGGGCTCCAGGCAGCGCATACTCACAGTTCTGCACTGTCCAGGTGTCCCCGATGTGACATGCAGGCAGCCAGCTCCGTCCCCCCCCCCCCCCCCCTCCGAGTGACGTGATGACGTCACATCGGGGGGCGGCGGTAGATTTAAAAAGTACAGTGCATGAAATCAGTTTTCTATGTAGAAAACTGCTTTCAATGTGCACCTATGTACAAAACATCGCCCAAATTTCATCACACCAGGTTAGAGAGGGTTAACTGCAAATGGGCACATCTGGGGCACCAGAGACTTTATTTGGGCGGTGTTTAGTACATAGCAGCATAGCTTTGTGCCCTGATTTTTGTGTTTTTTCATTAATTTTATTAAAATTTTTATTTTTTATTTTACATAATTGGTTGTTTTAAACATTATTATATTCAGGATGTCTATTAGACCCTTGTACGGACGTGGGAAGTTACAGGCCTTCAACATAAAGAAAAATTTACCATTGAAGTCTATGGTGCACTTTTGGTACAGAAATCTGGACCTCAGCAGTGTGCTAGGAAGGTTAAATGGGCTGCCTTAACATTTGCGTCTTAAAGGTTGAAGTGCGACACAGGGGCATCCCTGCCGGGTGCAATTACACTGGGGGACACATCCACTGCGTCTGAAAGACCTGCCATTTGCATTCCCACCCAATTCCCTGCTTCCAGCTCGACTCAGGAGATAAATTCCTGTTCTCACATCTTTGACTTCCCTTAAGATGTGCATGCTGTGTACTGTTGGAGGTCTGCTTCAGGGAAGCAGTGCTTCTCACCTCCATGTGATAGATATATCAGTGGTAGTCCTGCCTTAGGTCTCTCCAAAACTTTCCATGACACTCTTCTCTCCCTTGGCCACATTTTGGCAAATCGCAGTGGAGCACTAGTTTAGTGGGCAAGCTAAAGCTTGGGGGCCGCATCCTGCCCATTAATTTTTCTTTTCCAGACCTTTGTCATCTTGTTGAAAAGATGCTCCCATCCGCTTGTTTTCTCCAATGAGTGCACATAATGCCTAGAGGTATCATTGCCTTGGGGACGATGCAGTGCGGTGATCATGCCTATGGTCGAATAAAAAAAAAAGTTTTCAAGTTAATTCCAAAGACCCTGAACATGGTATCATCACCAACATAGCTGGAGATGTAGAGAAGGGTTGGGGTATACTACAAAAAAGTATTGCTCTAACACAAATTGTTTTTGCATAAATTAGGTTCAATGTCAAAATTTCTACTTTGACTTTAAACTTAAATTATGCAAAAACTACATGTGGCTTTGCAATCAGCTCACAAAGTTAGCTAGTCGAAAAATGTAACCATCTCTAATCATGACACTGTGGGTGCATCCTCATGGTGACAACAAGCAGTCTCTAGGAATTATCTCTGCTCCTTTCAATGAATGAGCATTGTCCACCAAGTGCAGGTGTTTTGAAAAGATAACATCTTCCCTGTCACACAGCGCCTATTACATATCACCACCGTCCTATACAGGCTCTTGGTCCGGGCCATTTATCAAATTTAAGTCCACGAGTCAAAAAGTTTGCCCACCCCTCCGCTAGATTCATGTTGTCAGTGTGTCCAGGGATGAGCATAATACGTTTAACACTTCAGCCTCATAGTATGTGATTGCCCTATATATCTATATATACACACAACAATCAAAAGCAGGTCATGGGTATCCAAAGTTCATCAATGTAGGTTTGGATGGAAGTCTAGGATGACAAGTAACACCAATCAGAAGAGCTACTATAATTAAAGCTCTAAAATTTTTAATTGCTTGCAACGAGAGAGAGAGAGCTGTCAGAGCACATGGTACATTTAATCTTAATGTATGATGGGGCTGTGTAGCCACACGCCATTCATAGTACCCACAGTGTCCACCATCAAGGTCCATCATCAGAATTTGACCGTGAAGCAATAAAAAAGGATCCTAGGTCTGGTAAACCGTGTACTCTTGTAGATCATGTGATGGCCAGCTGCATCTTCTATCTGTTGAGGGAACGTGATCTAATTCCAGTGTGTGCCATATACCAGGGGATTTCTTGGAGGAACAGGCTTAATTGATGGAAGTCCAACCTTAAGCCTGCCATATACGTCTTGATCCATGGCTCATTACAGCATGGTGATGTCACCACGCTGTGAGGAGTTGGCTACAGAACTGACAGGAATCACACTAACACAGGGGATTCTTGTCAGATTGTAGCCAATTAACTTGGAGGGGGTGGAGACTCCCCATCCACAGTACTGACGACAACAGGATCGGCCACAAAAAGTACCGGCGATCCGTCCTGCTGGCTTTTTGGGTCGAAACCTCAAGATGGGCACCCCTGTAGTTGCGGACGACCGACCACCATGCGTTCGGCGAGAACGCGCACGCCAGTTGATCGTCCTCAACTATGGCCGGGAATCAGTACGTCTATGGCCGGCTTTACATGACTGCAGCCAATGTCTTCATTGTTGAGTTCATTGCTTGATGGGTGAGAGCACATTAGGTGGCACAGGGGTATTCCTTCATTAGAAGAGAACCAATTACCTATCAATGGAAGGAAATAACTTCATGCATCTTGAATAATTTATTTTCCATGTTATGCCTTTAAATATTTCTCGGTGGAGAAAAAGAAATTCCTCTGTTGTTATCTTTGCCTGAACCAGTGAGTGAAAACTATAGCATTTCAAATTTTCTAGCAGAATGAAAGACATTTGAACAATTTGTACTTTACCTGCAACTTGAACTTAACTACTAAGAGAATATTTGATCACTCATTTCCAAGTAGCAGACATTTTATGAAAGACTGCAGGAGACCTTTGATCTTCATTGCTAATCGTTTTAGACCTCTATATGTATCACCTCACAATCTTCTTCTCTACTTTTGTTCTAATAACCCCATGCTGGCTTTAGCATGGAAACTGGAAGTTATATTTGTGTTAATGCTTAATGGTTCAAAATTTGACAAAAAAACGAAATGAATTAAAAGCGTTAATCTGGGCATAGACGGGCAGATTCCTGCCCGATTCTTCAGCCGCTGGACCACCGTGCCCGTTCCTGTCAAGTGACCAGCAGTCGGTCA
>CM070033.1:167794647-167815429 GCA_036250615.1 Ptychadena robeensis
GATTAATCCTGTTTGATTTATTTCTAGGGGCAATGGTGCTTTCTCTATATGAGAAAACTCCACTATCTGACTGCATTTCCCACCCTCGGCTTATAACCAATACGTCAGAGTCAATACGTTTTTCCAGTTTTTGTAGATAAAATGAGGTACCTCGGCTTATACTCGGGTCGGCTTATACTCGAGTATATGCGGTAAATGTTTTATTTTATGCATTCCTCCCTATTATAGGCACTTCTAGTGCCATTCATTAAATGATCAATTTCTGGTGGTAGGTCCACTTTAACATATCTTCCCTGCACAATTTTTTTATTATTGCCCAAGAGAAAAACTTAAATCTCAACAGCAGAAGCAATAAAATCAGGCAAATCCTATTTTATATTTAGTTATAAGCAAACCCAGGGACATCACATTATTAGCATTTTTGTTTATTAATGAGCTGTCATTCTCCTGTCCCTTCCTCGCTGATCTGTACATATACATGTATGGTCATGGCTAATTAAAATGAACACATTAATGAAATGGTAACAAGAAATTACAAACACAACAAAAAAATCAGCTTTAATGTGTTGTTCTCATTATAGGATATAATTGTATTGGTGTTAAGGCCTTAATTTGTCAAGTAAGTGTAAAACTCATTCTGGGAGACGCTGGGGACATCATTGTAAGGTTGCAACATCATTTCAATAAGATGTTGTCTCCCGCGGGATGCGCAGATCTTAATTTCTAAGGATCTCCTGAGAGTGGGATTGTGCTGCTCTGCATGTCCTTCCCGCTGTTGGATGTGCAGTTCTCTTAGCTTCAAGGCAAGTAAACAGTATAATTGATGGTTTTACCTTGGCTGTCCAGAATCATCTGCATTGCACCCTTTCTGTGACTCATGCCTTGTGACTCAAAGTTTTATCCGATAATAAAAACATAGTCATTGGCACATTGAACTTCGTTCTGTAAATTGCGTTAATGCTAAACTCCAGGCAGACAGACAAAACTAAAATACATAGACGGGTGCCGTTTTATCTGCCAAAAGGTTTGTAAACATGTTCATCCTGTTCTGAGCATCAACACAGCTCTGTCCCCCAGCACAGCTCTGTCACCCAGCACAGTTCTGTCTGAAGACCTGATTTTCTCTGCCGCACCTAAAGTGGATGTAAACTCAAAATTAAAAAAAATATATATGTAAAATAAAGTTTGACTTACCTCTGAGCTGGCATTGTGGTGTTGTATCGCTCTACAATGCTAACAAACTCTACCTGCTGTTCCCTGGAATCATATGAGAGATTCCATCTTTATTTGCCAGGCTTCAGGGGGTTAACTCAGGGTACAATATTGCGAGTGGCCACTGGGGGCGTATAATGGTTTTCTATGGGACAATTCATCTTATTCGTTTTAATGCACAGCCAAGATGAGAGATTTACCTGTCAATCACTGAGCTGTCTTCTGGGTGCGCCGCAGTGTGAGTCATCAAAGCCAGGGAGAGAGGAAGGGCTGCGAGGAACCTTCTTAAATTACTCCTTACTTTTTTTTATGCATTCATGCCTATTATCTGCACTTTTAGTGCCATTCATGTAATGATGAATTTCTGGTGATAGGTCCGCTTTAACCCCCTGGGCATAACGGCGCCCCTCCATTAACATGGAGGTCTATGGCGCCGCCCCTTTGGCGTCACCGATGATGCCAAAGACACGGAAAGGCTCTCTGTGCCTGCAGCTCTGTAGAAGTGCTGCAGGCACACCGAGAGCCGGCAGTTGTGCCTGATCCCTGCACGGGCGCACTTTGTTTTTACAATCAAAACTGCGCCCATACTGGCTTCAGGAATAATGCCAAGGAGGTTATGTAACACAAATGAACAGCAACCTAGTCAGTAACAGGACAATAAAATAAGAAGCAGCAGACTGATGAACACACATTCTGCTCTATGAATATATCATTTGTTTGCACATATTAGCTGGCATGCCACCTCCAGTCAGAGCTTTGCAGTACATGGACTTTAATAGGTTAATTATAGGAAATGCATCTAATAAGTTCCTCATTATTAGCAAAGCTGCATTCATTTGTCTGTTTATTTGTCTGTCTCTTTGAATTGTGGGTGCCCCCTTATCTGATTAGTGGCCGGGCGAACACTCTTTTACTCAAATGAGGCCAATTGTTATAGTGTAAATGTGATGATTGGTGAACATACAATGTGAGAATCCTAGCCTGAGCAGCACTTCTGATTGATCATCTTTCCAGTCCAGCGCCCTCTAGTGTACAGCTGCAGGATTTGCTAGTGGCCATAGGAAGACTGGCAGAAGAGGATTCACTTGCCAGTATCAGAGGTGATGGTGGCCAGTGCAGAGCAGTATAACTAAAAATGTCACGAAAAAAAATCAAGTAATCCTACCAAGATGTAACTTGTTCCAGAACTTCCTGTTAAAAGTCAGTACTGTGTTGTCTAATAGCCTTCCTGTGCCACTCTCAGGCAGTTCAATTTATATGTCCTTAAATTGTAATATTTTCTGCTGGGTAATTCGTTTTTTTATGCATCTGATCGTCAGAATTAAGCAGGGTACAGACGTGCAGATATGGGCAGGATCGATGGCCGCTTCGAGCGCCATGTGTGCTCACAGCCATCTATCTGGCCCATAAAATATGCCGCTATAGGAGTTTTCGAGCAGGACCAATAAAACCCATTTAAAAACGGCTATATCGGACATGACCGTAAATATGTCCGATGTCCGTTGCTTTACATGGAAACCGCGGGTCTCCAGGCAAAGTATCGGCTGAGCTGGGGAGAGAGCAGAGCTGGCTCCTCCGATATCTGACAGCAGCGTGATTACGTCATCATGCTGCTGCAGGGAACACCGGACGGCTTGAATGTCGAGCCGTCTGTACCCTGCTTTAGGGTCATCCATAATGGAGCTAAAGCAGTTTCCTGTATAAGTGGATTGTTACTTTCTTGCACATGTAACCATGTAGTATTTTTTTAAATTATTCTAATTTTTATGTATTATTGTAGTTCATGTGATAGGGGTATGTCTCACTTTAAGACATCCTTTATAATTGTCATGGTTGATGTTGATCTAGACCATGCAGCTAAACAAACTGCAGCCCCACACCTATTACTGACATAAGTGAACGACATAAACCATTCAAATATAATCTGCAAAACAATTGGATTTGTAAAGTCAATTGAAATTTATATGTTGAATATTCTTGTAAACCCCCACCCCATCCTTCTCTCCCAGTCCTATTATTACCCTAGTCATACACGTTTAGATTCCCAATCGATAGGAATCACAATGTGCACCACCGACACATCGATTCCCCACACAAAGTATTCAGATTCAACAGGGGTTTACCATCTTGGCGGATACCTGTTTGATCCGTTCCTTGCACGCATTCGACCTTTTGAGGTCAATTGGTCAAGGTGAGTAGCCCTTTGATTGCCCAAAGTTCGGGAACACACATTCAGATCGATCTTTGAAGGAATCTATGGCATATGTATACGTGTATGGGGGGGCTTAAGGTAATCACAATGTGGGAGGGTCGAGGCCATGTTTAACCTTTACAAGAAAAGTGTCTTTATTTTTTTTTGGATCAATTCTTATTTTAACCAGGACATTTAAAGCCCCCCATACATGTATAGATATGCCATCGATTGATTCTCCAAAGATTGATCTGCATGTATGTTCCCGCAGATCGATCATTGATCAATCTTTGGGGAATCGATGGCTCACCACCTTGAGCGAAAAAAAAGGTTCCAAAAAGATTGAATTCACGCAAGGAATGGATCAACAGGGATGGTTAATTCCTACTCGATGCATACATTTTTTATGGGGACCTTACAAATTATTGAGCAGGATCAGTGGCGCACATCGTGATTCCCGTTGATTTTGCCGCGTGACATCATCATGAAATCGAACAGGATCTACCCCTGTATGGGTAGCTTAAGCTAAAGATGTTGAGCTCTGTAAGCAGCTAGACCTTTTCAATAAAAAGGATTAATGGAACAGGCAAATGTAGCCAATACATCAACCTGCATACTATTCAATAGTTTACATTTACCAACCATATTATGCTAAATATTAAAGTAATTTGTCCAATTAATATCTATTCTTAAGCGTCCATAATAAAAGTTCAGCAGACATTTTGCGAAATGAATAAAAGTTTTCATGCACATCCACGGAAAGATGGAAGACCTTGAATTAGGTCTTTTTTTTCCATGGGATAGGATTCAGATTGTTATAGTGACAAAGCCATCACTCACCTAGGGTGGCTAGGATAGTTCTATTATAGTTCACTGCTGACCCCAAAACCGAGAGCCATGAAATGAGACCAACAGTCTAAATGGAAGTCCAAAAATAAGAGTAGTTTGTCTTTTACATTAGATAGTTCTTTCTGTAATATTTATGATTTGAACGTGGAGATGCGGAACGAGTTGATGATCTCAGTGGA
Organism: Ptychadena robeensis; assembly: GCA_036250615.1. Lineage (NCBI taxonomy): Eukaryota > Metazoa > Chordata > Amphibia > Anura > Ptychadenidae > Ptychadena > Ptychadena robeensis. The sequence continues at coordinate 167,799,079 of CM070033.1, forward strand.
TTTTTCTTCTCTTGTATCCATAGCTAGGAAATATTCATTTTATTTTTACAACTGTTTATATTTCGTATAACAGTTCTATGTCTACTTCAGTGTACTGGCATGCCCTACGGGGCTTAAAAATAGACTATTTTCTGGGTTGGGTTTTATTAGCTAAGATATTCATTATGATGTACTTTTACATCACGATACAAAACCAAATGTTTCTTGTTCAAGGAATATTAGGGACAAATTGTTAAGCTAAAAAAGTTCTAAATCTCTAAATAATACAATGAATTATAGACTGAATAATTCAGATCCTCGTCAATATCTTACAAAGAGAAATGTCCATATGACAATTCTATTAAAGGGCTCATTCACCCATATTCAGCATTACGTGGCAATGGACGGCCATAATATGACCCTGCTTGTGGAAAAGTAAAGCTGGCCATTTGCAGTGAACATTGCATGTTCTATTTTCTTCTCGACGGCAAACAGTATGGGTGTTCTAAGTGTGGGTATCCTTCGGCTGGTGGGATCTAAAAAATTATAGATGCCAGTGTTGAGGGTATTCTTCCCCCGACCTAAAAAAAGAACCAGCTAGGGGAAGAATACTAACGGCGCTGGCGTCTGTCAAGATCATTAAGAAATGTTTTGCCCACCATATATGCCTCTTGTACATCATTTGACACCTATGTCATTTCCTGTCAAAAAATAACTTGCTGGTTGAATAAAAGTAACTTTAAGTCAAAATTTGTCAGGTATGAATGAATAATTATGGGCTCGACTGTATGTGGTGCTTATTAAGTTCAAATCTGGATGGGTGGCCTCACTTGCCAACATGGAGGTTAATGTTGCAGAAGTAGGCCAGGCCAAGCTGGACTTTCCATGACCAGTAATAGATTCCAACACACATACAAGTTCCACAACTTATATTATATATAATACATATATACCATTTATAGGGGTGGTCGAAAACGTTCATAAAAATTTGGATTAGCTGACTTTGTGAGTTAATTGCAAAACCCCTGTACAAGGCATAATCACTGAAATGGATGGAGATGTAGAGAAGAGTTGTGGGAACAGTGCAAAAAGTATTGTTCTAGCTAGTTCTATTGTTCTAGTTACCATACAATTTCTGTACAATCAAGTTTTCTTCTACCAAAACCTTGTAATATGATGAGCTTTCAGGGAGGACCTGGCACTACATAGCAGTGATATATACCTTCCAAACACTATGTATTCTATCAGGGAGGACCCGGCACTACATAGCAGTGATATATAACTTCCAATCACTATGTATTCTATCAGGGAGGACCCGGCACTACATAGCAGTGATATATACCTTCCAATCATTATGTATTCTATCAGGGAGGACCCGGCACTACATAGCAGTGATATATACCTTCCAATCACTATGTATTCTATCAGGGAGAACCCGGCACTACATAGCAGTGATATATACCTTCCAATCACTATGTATTCTATCAGGGAGGACCCGGCACTACATAGCAGTGATATATACCTTCCAATCACTATGTATTCTATCAGGGAGGACCCGGCACTACATAGCAGTGATATATACCTTCCAATCACTATGTATTCTATCAGGGAGGACCCGGCACTACATAGCAGTGATATATACCTTCCAATCACTATGTATTCTATCAGGGAGAACCCGGCACTACATAGCAGTGATATATACCTTCCAATCACTATGTATTCCAGTGGTGGCCAACTCCACTATTCCAGTGGTGGCCATATCAAGGGCCACAAGTGCGGCCCTCTGCATCACTAAAGGGCCGCACATTTTCAATATTATAATATTATACAAAATTATAAAGAAATATCAGCAGACATAGCTAGAAGACATTGTTTTCAATTTTTTAATTACAAAACTTGTTTTATACTTTTATCATTAGGGAGCACTGTAGTATGGTAATGCACATTTTGTGTCATATACATCGTCAAAGGTTATGTGCCGCAATATATACTATAAAATTACCCCCCATGCATTGGTGAAGTAGTGTGAGCTTAGGCACTCACCAGTCTGCTGATCCCCCGCCAACACTACAGGAGAAGAGGAGGAGAGGCGAGGAACTTGCTCTGGGCTTTTGCATACACCTATCACATAAGTTTATCGCCACTCCTTCGATCAGGAACGAGGACCTGTTAGAGGGGGGATCGGCGGACAGGCAATTTCTCCATGCATTAACAGTTAGGTTTTGGGGGCCACAGGTGGAGGACTGAGGGGGGCCGCCAAAGAGGATCCAAAGGGCTGCATGCGGTCCCGGGCCACAGGTTGGGCACCTGGGATGTATTCTATCAGGGAGGACCTGGCACTACATAGCAGTGATATATACCTTCCAATCACTATGCGTTCTATCAGAGAGGACCCGGCACTACATAGCAGTAATCTATACCTTCCAATCACTATGTATTCTATCAGGGAGGACCCGGCACTACATAACAGTAATCTTTACCTTCCAATCACTATGTATTCTATCAGAGAGGACCCGGCACTACATAGCAGTGATATATACCTTTCAATCACTATGTATTCTATCAGGGAGGACCCGGCACTACATAGCAGTGATATATACCTTCCAATCGCTATGTATTCTATCAGGGAGGACCCGGCACTACATAGCAGTGATATATACCTTCCAATCACTATGTATTCTATCAGGGAGGACCCGGCACTACATAGCAGTGATATATACCTTTCAATCACTAAGTGTTCTAACAGCGAGGAACCAGCACTACATAGCTGTTAGTGCATCTAAAGGAAATTGTATGCATTGATCTAAAGGTCTATGGGGGACTTAACGCTTTAAGCAAAATCTGTATATGCTAAAACAAGACTTTTTAAAAAAATATTAACTGTTTATTGAAAGATTTTTTTTTACAACTCAATAAAAATAAAGTAATATAACAGAAAATCAACAAGTCCACAAAAACAAGAACACAAAAATAAGAATACAGGCAGGCACTGAGCAACAACAACATAAAAACCATTGACACTGAAGTTTGCGGCCAGGGGCATCTACCGGTTTCATCACGAACTGTAGGAACAGGTGAGTAGGTTACCCTCTCAGTAATAAGGTGGACAACCTGGCAGAAAAAAGAGAGTTGGAGGCGAACACACAAGCCTGCCAGGGTGTTACACTGGGTAGTTCCTAAAACATTGCCACGGTCCTTCTCTACATCTCCAACAATCGTGGTGATGATACCTTGGTCAGGGGGATTGTAATGATTCCCCAAATAAACTACTGGCAATTTCGCAACTATCTCTAAACTTCTATTTATCGTATTGCTCTGAAGGGCTTAAATAATAATATTCATAGAAGTGCTCATTGGTTAATGCTGTGAATCTGTTGTTATACAGACCTTCTTTATACTTGGTAATGACTGCAAAGTTTCCCTGACCCATTACTAACTTTGGATAACATATACTATTTAGTAGTTTCCTAAAGAATTTAGCTCTCGCTAACACAATGTTCCCGTGAATATGGATCAACCATTAACTGCAATGGGCTGCTTTTAAAAACAAAACAAAGCCATTGATCTGAACATTAAGCTAAATGTGGCCGTGTAGCTTTACATAAAAGTGGAATGACTTTGTTCCTCTAGGCAAGTGGAATTGATTTAGAAAGGTCACAGAACATTCCTGTTTTTTAAGTATGCCTGATCTGTATTTACCTTTTGTTGATCTACAGTTTATTTCCGGATATAACCAGAACCATTTTTTGAGGGGCTGGTGGAGGTGCTGGGGTTATTGATGAGCTATTGGGGAATAGCTTCACTTTGGGGAGAGACATGTTTTTATATTATATTAAAAGATGTCCGCCAATTTCCTGTTAATGGAATATTTCCTAGAAATGGAAAAAAAAACAAGAAATGGAAAAGAACACAAAAGAATCTGTTGGCTAAATACTCTTTACTAGTGTTACGTCTGGTAGGTAGTGGGTCCCCCACCCCTAAGGGCTGAACCCGAATCTGTAGACTTGATAGACCTTTGACCTTGTTATACACTGTTCTGAGTAGTGATGCCTGAACGTTGAATGTCCGCTCTTCTTTTCACCATTAAACAGTATGGGTGTTTGAACCTGCCCCCGTCTTCCGGCTAGACATTTACACGCCTGGTCAGGCCGGAGGAAGAATTATTTACACTGTACCATTTGCTCCAAGTTACACCAGGTCTATCTTCTGCTGCTTTTCTCTACTACTCTGACTTCGTACACACAGTTATAGTTGAGGAATACACATGCCTTACTGTGAGAGTAACTAGAATGTCCACATCACAAGGTGCATCAAATACGGAATCTCTTTGCTGTATATTAAGGCTATATATATATTCACACTATCTACTTAGTATGCAATAAGCATTACAATACCAGGGGTTTTTCTTCAGAACAGTTCTTTTCTTTAAACTTATGAGAGAAGTGGTGCTGCTGCCCAGGAGTCATTCTAAGTTAAGTCCTGAAGTGCCACCTTGTGTATCTGGAATGCAGAAGTGTTGGTGCGAAGTGTCACTTTAGCCTTTTAAATACCGGTAGTGACACTCTGGATATAACTTCCGGCATGATAAGGTAAGTGTAATGTCCCCTCCATTATATTTTCCCACCCCACACATCATTTGCACAAGCGTAAGAAGGGGGCATTACTCTCCCTTCTAACTTCCTACCCTGCTTGTGGGCATTAGCCCACAGGTTGAGAAACACTGCTCTAATACATCAACCAGACAGTCAGGCAACTTGTATTTCCATAACTAAATAATAGCATTTTCTATATTTCGTTCAGGTTGACTCTTAATGGAAATTGTTCCAAGATAAAGCAGCCTGGACATACAGTCTATATCTAATTAGAAACCAAATCTATTACCATCTACATTAATGCTACAACATAATGAGTAGGTGATAGACATTTATAATTAGGTTTCTTCAGGTTGCATTTGCTGTGATCTAATGAAAGCGTTGCCTTGTTATAGTGCTTGTTATCTTCTTCTCTTCTTAATCTTGGCACTTCCATGCTACTCTGGGCATACTTCAAATCCACTGCCACTTGTAATGAGAATTAGGCTGGTGACACATGCGCTTTGGTTCTGCACCAACTAGAAAGGTTGGCAGGTCAATGTCTGGTATGTAGAGAGCTGTAAATGAATGTGAATACAACTTGGTTGATTTAAAGTAAAAAATATCACAGAATAACCCTAAAAGAAGAAGGAAAAGGTCTGGAATCTTCTGCTACATGCACGCTGACAGCAATGCGTAAAGCTTATTGCGACAAATTCGCAATGTGAATATCTTGCCTGCCAGTTTCCTGTTACATTTCACTTCATGTAAATTTGACATTTATATTTGTTTATGTATGTTTGACATTTGATGTCACATGTTGTTTAGTATTATGCTTTACTTGTTCCAGATTCAATGTTAAAGCAAAACCTTAATTTGATGCTGTATGAAAAGGTTAATGGTTATATCTGATAAGCAAACATTTCCTTAATTGTAAAGCTGGCTGGTTTAGTTTTCTTCACAATTCTGCTGCAGATGGAATATGTGTAATGACATCATCATGCACGACCGGTCGACCATTAGATTTGCGGTCGATTTCGCAGCAGATCAACCGCCGTGAGCGATTCAATGGTTTTTTTGTTTAGAAACACCTGCTGGTTGTTAACATTAGAGAAGTGGTAAGGACTGTTCCTGGAGAGAAGTGAAGATTGGTTTTTTTTGTGCTTTTACTTTTACATGTTCACTAATAATATTTCAGTATGCATGATTTGGGCACAGATGCCCTTCAAAATATACAAGCTGTGTCCACCTTTTCAGGTTTTTTTTTTTCTGTCATCATCGAAAGCAGGTTCCTTGATTGGCTGCCTTGTTCTGGAATTCTACATTTATTGTGTCTACTTTTTGATAATAGTGTCCATCATTTTCTTTTAAATGCTGTTTTTGCTGATGAGTAAATAAAAGCAGAATCCACACTTGAAGAATGACACTTTTTAATCTTCTGTACCATCTATAAAGCATTCCTTCTTAGTGAACATGACTGACACTATACATGAAAACTATAACTTCCATCTGGTAATGTTGACTTAAACAAGAACATAATGGGCCACTAATATATTTTCCTGGGTGTAATCTATTTGTCTCATGCACATTGGTACATTTTAGCTGTGGTGTGTAAGAATTTCTGCACTAAAGTTAATTGTGCAGAAATTCCTGGTTGTTTGTTTTGCCAGTAAAGCTGACAGACTGCAGTCCATGTGCCAAACATTTTGGGCGTAAAAAGTGCAGGGCAATGTACGGTGTAAGCATTTATAATGTTTATGCATCTGGATTGTAACTTTGAGTTTTGTCCATGCAGGACTTTTCTACGTTTTTATTTCTTTACATAAATTCTCAGATAGAAGTGATTCTCCCAGTGCTGCTGAACCATTTTTAACGGACTAGGAAGAAAACAAAACAATGTCTCCGTAGCTGTCCTCTGCTTTAGCCTCCTGCATGGTAGGTTCTGCTGCAGATGGACCTCCATGTTCTTGATTGAGCCTCCATCCACAGGTCACCAGCTGGCTTTGGGTCAAATTTAACTTTCAGAGTACAAACACTGTTTGAACCCCCAGATCTCATACCTCAGTAGTGCAGATTTTACCCTTACATATGCCTACTCTGACTTTCATCCCCCAGATACCCAACACCTTTTTAAGTCCAATCTTTTTTTTTATTAATAATTTACATTCCCAATTTCACACCCCTAACTGCAACCTTTTATACTTATTAATGTTTTCCTGTTGCATTTAACAATAAAATCTGAAATAAATTTTTTTACGTGTATAAAGTGAAGTTGTTTTTACATCCTGCCACATCCACTTCAGCCACAAGATGCGCCTAGTGAACACTTGCCATCAATAAACAGATTACATCACAAATCAAGGTGCACATATTACTATTATTATCATTTATTTATATAGCGCCAACATATTACGCAGCGTTGTACAATATATTAGAGTGGAGACAACACACAACAACAAAGGTACAGGTATGACATAGGAGGAGTAGAGGACCCTACCCGGACAGGCTTACAATCTAATAGGTTGGGGAACAAGGTATACAATAGGTGTCAGCCATCTATGAAGAGATGGCCAATAGGCACTGAGACATGTTGTCCAGGACAGAGGGAGTGAAGGTCAGGGTGGATAGGTAAATTTGGGTGTCATCAGCATATAAATGGTATTTTAGGCCAAAGGATGAGATGAGTTTGCCAAGGGAGGAGATATAGAGGGAGAAAAGGACTGGGCCAAGGACTGAACTTTGTGGGACGCCAACAGGGAGGGGGGTGTGAGAAGAAGAGGAGCCATTGAAGGAGGTTTGAAAAGAGCAAAAATAATACTTATTTTTTGGAGAATGTCCCCAGAACCCTTCTCTTCATTTCCAGCTATTTTGAAGATGATACCATGTTCAAGGTCTTTAAACATAACTCACAAAGTTAGCTATCTGGAATAAAATGGGTCAAAACCTCAAGGTGGGCACCCCTGTAGTTGCAGGCAACTATTGACGTGCCGATCCCCAGCAGTAGTTGCAGGTGACCAATGTGCACGCTCACGCCAAATGCATTGTGGTAGGTCGCAACTACAGAGTTACCCTCCCTGCAGTTTCGACCCAAAAAGCCCCGCAGGCTAAACGTCCTGCCGGTACTTTTTGTGGCCAGTCCTGTTGTAGTCAGTTAACTTGAAGGGGGAGTATCCTCCACAATCTACAATCTGCTGGGAATTCCCTGTGTTTGTGGAGCACACAGTATTCCCTTCAGTTCTGTAGCCGACTCCTCACAGCCTGGTGACGTCACCACGCTGTGTGGAGTCTGCTACAAGCCGGCCATGGATCGAGAGGTCTATGGCCGGCTTAAGATGGGAAAGGGGGACACCTTATGTTGGAAAGCACCTGCATAAAAAATTGCAGTTGGTCTTTTTAGCATGATTTTCTATATATTGGGTTTTCAAATTATTAAATTTAACATGTAAATGTTGGAATAAAATATGTATTGTGTACATTTTTGTTAATTAACCACAACAAAATGAATGCTTTATATAGTTGTGTAGAGGAGCTACTGAGGAGGAGCAAGAGGATTGTTATGTTTAGCCCATAAAATGTTTTATAACCAACAGCCTGATTTCTATCAGTTCTAATTGCACAAATTTAAGTAAGCAACAGCATACAGGTCTGTTTTCTTTTTAAAATGTGTATAAATGCAAAATAAAATGTGTGTATATATATATATATATATATATATAAAGAGAGTATTTCAACCACACATGTCGCTGTGCTTTATCCCTTAAAGACTCTGCAAGTACAGAAAAATACCCTTTGATCCGCCTGAAATGCACTCAACCACTTACACACTTCATGATCTCTACAACATCAGATCAGAACATGCTGGGCTACTTTTACCCCACAGGAGGAGTGCACAGGACACAGAACAGTTTTACATTTCTGTATATCGCACACAAAAATATATAACATATGTAACTACCTCATCCCTTAATTTTCAATACATAGTTCAACATGGGGCACCCCAATAAACCAATGGAGACTAAGCTTCTCCCTGGTAACACGATGGGACTTTCAAATGGTAGTAAATCCAATAAATTAAATAACAATACGGTGCATCCAATTTATTGGATTTACTACCAATTGAAACAACTAACGGTGGGTGCCCCGCCGTTAGTCTCCACTGGTGCCACATGTTGAGCTTTACATTTCTTACATGTACAACAGGGTTTTTCAGACATATTACAAGCTCTTTGACTGTATATCTACCTGACCAAAAATGAGCACATAAGAGCAGTTCATTATTAAAGTTTTCTTATGCTAGCCATACACAGCCCGATAAATAGCCCGATCAACCAATCGGGCATAAATCGGGTTTTGCCCACATGGTCCGACAGAGCTTTCCCGATCGAAATTTAGCGGAAAATCGGCCCTCACATGATCGGACATGTTGGAAAATTTTAATCGGTCCTGTTACATCGTGCTACTTTTCTTGTAGCGCCCGATTAAATGAACACCGATCATCCCTGATATTAGTAATTATCATAATTGAACTTCCATTTCATGAAAAGTTGCCCGACTAAATGGACGATTAACTCCGACTTGAAGTACGATCAAAACTGCTTAATCGGTCAAATATCCGCCTTCCTATGTGGTGCTTTTTTGTTACATCGGCCAATAAATTTGCCGATTTTTTTATCGCCAAACTTCGATCGGGCTTGGTTGATCGGGCTATTTATCGGGCTGTGTATGGCTAGCATTACACAAGGCAAGTGTACAGTGCCTTAAAGGTAGAACACTTTCACCTCATGGACACCAAACAAAAAAAAGAAGAAAAGTAATATAAGGTTTGACTATAAGAAGTGGCTACATAAAAACAATGAACTCTTTGACCAATATTAAATGTGACAGTTCAGGTTCTTCTCATACATTATGTACAATCGCCAGATGAGCTAGGTGCCGTCATCTCCAGCCACACATCTTCATCGTTATTATTCACATGCATTGCGTGTCACCGTATTCTAAAACAGAAATACAACATGCATATAATTCACAGCCAGAAGAAAGAAAGGGGCAATCAGCAAACTACCATGAACCTCAGCAGTTAGAGGATACTTCATCAACTTTAAACCTTTTTTCTTTTATGAGAATGGGTTTTTATTTTTGTTTTTATGGCAAGTGCCGTAATCCTGGTAAGCGAACAATAAGCTATCTTTCTATTTTTAGCTGCAGTTGACCAGATAATTGCCCTTCTCTTTAGTTTCCATATGGCCTGGGGATATGAGTGATGTAATGTTTAGTTTTTCTCTACATGATGTAAGATAAATGGTAGGTTAGAAAAGGTGTGTTATATCAACGAGAACATTACAACTCCACTAGAGGGTGTATATGAACTACTTTCATCTGTTAGCAATGTTGTATGTCATGCCGAACTACACATGAAGAAAAGATAGAAAGATAGATAGGAATTTTTTTGTAACAATTTGACTTGAACACTTATTTGAATTTCGTGTCTGCCTAAACGTATTTAATAAATGATCCCCATAGTTTTCACTGAAAATTTAACAGATCAATGTTGCAATTATTTTTAAATAAAAAAAATATAGGGTTGAGAAGGGTACTTAGCAGCATGTCATCTTCAACTCTTCCAGAAGTTGGGCCACCCAAGGACACAAGCCTCAATGCAATCACATCTAGCTATACACATACTCTACAGGGGATCATGGAAGGATACGACCATCCCTTATCTACTATGCAGTCCAGCCCCACAGCTCTGTATACCTCTGAGGCCAAAACTCCACTACTTTTTGCCAAAATGCAGCAAAACCATAGTGATTGCATCTTTGCAGGCTCCTATTCATTTTCAATGGGTGCATCCCTGCATTCCCCATTACTGAGCCCTTTCTATATATCTCCAGAGGGTACTCTCTGCAGGATCTCTTTTCTGCCCCTACTGAATAAGTGATTGTCAACATTGATTTACAAGAAACATTAAATAAAATGTAAAAAAAAAAAAAACAGGGAAAGAGTTTCCTCAGTTACATGCTTGATGTTGGTTGTGAACCCTAAGCTCCCTAGCAGTTGAGGCAAACCCTGTTAATTCGATTGGATTCTCTATACCACCGCAGCATTCTGGGGTTCCGGACATTGGTGACACTAAGGGGGCACTCTGTTCTCTGCTTCGATCGCCCGTACTGCGCCGTTAAAAAGGGTGCGGTAGGGGCTGACGGCTAGGGAGGTTGTAAAAGGATACTTCTCCAATAAACAGGATCCATTTATTGATAATACCAAACCTCAAAAAAAAATTCACATTATTCCTCTTTTAATTGGTAGTTGTTTTACATCACTCTCCTGAGGGAACAGAGGGAATCCTAGGGGAGCACAGAAATGCCTGTGCTCCCCCAGGAACAGGCAATCACAAAACCATCCCACTGAGCAAGGGGTTTCTTTTTCTTGACTCTAGAATATAATAAGATCCTTCTTTTCCCCATTACATGGCCCACTTCCCTTTTTTCTATGTCGGAGGAATATTTCTGTAATATCCATATGCATAAACTACCACTTACCCAGTTAAGTTCCTAATAACTGCTTACAGGCCAACATTTATAATTCCCAGAAATCACTAAAGTAGGCTATGTAGTCATCGTGCACTACTGTTTTCACTACAAAAAAGCTAATCCAGAGTAACGTATCTGATGCTGGAAGTGCTGCATATAGGCAGGACATGGCTTACTTCAAAAGGAAGTAAAGCACAAGAAGACAACATACTTTCTAAAAGATCAAACTAAACATGGAATTGTTATTATACACATCACATCACATAATGTCCTTTATTTGATGCCTCTTAAGTTGAGTTGCTGGATGGGTGGTCATACTTCATTAATCATTATCTCCTTGTTTAATATTTTTATATATATCTTCTGCATCTGCATCATCGATAGGGACCGCAACAGAGTCTGAATCAATGAATCAGTTGTTGCCACACCCCAAATTGAAATAATAGTTAATGTTTGTTTCATCTCTTTGTGACTAGTATTAGGATAGCGATAAAAAAAAATGATTAGATTCTTTAGAATACATAATGATTAAATTGAATTAGAAAGATGGGGCCTGTGTGTGTGTTGGGGGGGGGGGGTGCAATAAGAATATATTCAAGCTGAGCTGTTGCTTTGCTGTGTGAATAGCCGGGGCTTTGCATATGCGAGTCATCAGAGGGCAGACTGGCATAATGCTGGGTCATGACTACAGAAAAAGAGCAGATTACCTCTGTAGACGTCAATGTACACAATACATTTCAGACAACTTCATATTCAAACACAACCTCCCGTCTGTAATCATTCAGCAACAAATATGTGGCCTGATGGTTACACTGTGCTTTGTATATTTCTACACGATGGGATGTTCTGTGGGCCATGCTGTTTCCATTTAGGTAATCAGGCCATAGACATACCACTGCAATTGTCCTGGATGGGAGATTGGCTTGTTATAGAAGGAAAGTTATATCATAAAGCAGAGAGTTATTGCTAAACTCACATTTTTTATTTTCCCTTTTCAAAAATAACCAATACAATCATTTTAAAGAGGTTTGGTAGAGATCTGAGACCATAATATAGGACAACTTAAGGTCACCATACACCTTACAATCTTACCATACAGCCTCTGTATAACTTTTCTTGTATCAAAACCATAAGCTCCTTTCTAATCCTTCCAATCATGTATTCTATCAGGGAGCACTACATAGTAGATCTAAAGGAAATTGTATGGAATGATCTAAACGTTTTTGGGTGGGCTTTAGAACAAAACAGGACACAGTAGGGAGCTATACCTTGATTGAGGTGAGATGGTTGGCCATCCTACGTATCCACTATTTAATTTTACTTTGATAGTCTAGTATTTAGATTTGAGTTAATATTTACAATTGATCATTATTATTTAATGCACCATGCATGTGTTAAGCTGGCCATAAACATTTCGATTTAAAGCCAACTTCACAGCAGATCGACAATGCAATCAGCTTCAAAATCGATCTGAAGAATTTTGGACATGTCCGTAAACTTTAGATCAAGTTTATTACATTGGATGGGGACCAGCGGCCCATCCAAAGTAACTGGCATCACACAAAGGGTTTTCTGCCGATTCTCAGCATGACCGATTCTCAATACTTTGTTATATCCCCTTTGTTGGCAATGACGGAGGTCAGACTTTTTCTGTAAGTCTTCACAAGGTTTTTACACACTGTTACTAGTATTTTGTCCCATTCCTCCATGCAGATCTCCTCTAGAGCAGTGATGTTTTGGGGCTGTCACTAGGCAACACAGACTTTGAATTCCCTAAACAGGTTTTCTATGGGGTTGAGTTCTGGAGACTGGCTACGCCACTCCAGGATTTTGAAATGCTTCTTCCGAAGCCACTTCTTCGTTGCACGGGCGGTGTGTTTAGGATCATTGTTATGCTGAAAGACCCAGTCACCTTTCATCTTCAATGCCCTTGCTGATGGAAGGAGGTTTTCACTCAAAATCTAAAGCTGGCCATACACCTTCAGATTTCTCTGTCAGATTTCCTTCAGATCAGATTTTGTTGTACCAAAACCATGTAATATGAGGACCTTTCTACACCTTCCAACCACTATGTATTCTATCAGGGAGGACACTATACTACATGGTTGTTGGTAGATCTGATCTGAAGGAAATCTGACAGAGAAATCTGAAGGTGTATGGCCAGCTTAATAAATGGCCCCATTTATTCTTTCCTTTACACGGATCAGTTGTCCTGTTAAAAAATATCAGTGGTCTTGTATCTCTTCTATTTTGTAATTATTGCTTCCACAGTTGATTTTGCCACACCAAGCTGCTTGCCTATTGCAGATTTAAGCAGGGTACAGATGGTCAGCAGCGTGATGACACTATCACGCTGCTGTCAGATAATGGCGGAGCTGGGGAGAGCGCTCTGCTCTATAACAAGTTCAAACAGATCACTCCCTCCTATATACACTCCCTACCTCTATAACAAGTTCAAACAGGCTCCATTAATACAGGTAACAAATGGAGGACAGAGGAGCCTCTTATAGAAGAAGTTATAGGTCTGTGAGAGACAGAAATCTTGCTTGATTGTAGGTGACCAAATACCTCTTTACTGAGGATTTTACCAATAAATTCATTAAAAATCAGACAATGTGAATTCCTGGATTTTCCCCCCATTCTGTCTCTCGTAGTTGAGGTATACCTATCTCTCTTCTTTTCAAGTTGCACAATTGGTGGCTGACTAAATACTTTTTTGCCCCACTGTATATGAATATATATAAGGGGTGCTTTCAATACATCCAACAAACATGTGTCCCTTTCAGGGCTTCCTGCCCATAGTTATCCAATAGTAACAAAAGGTCTTTAGAAAATGCAAAGCCAAGCTACTGGCTTTCATGACTTAACATAAATGATTATCCGTAGCTTCAGGAAAATCAGATCACTGGTTTCCCAGCAGCCACAGGCCTGGACCCCATGCTCCCTGTGAGCCCCCCCACCCCCCGTATTCACTGCTCAGATAACCCACGGCTTCCTACAGAAGACCTGACACTCCTTCCAGGATACACCACTCAATGGGATTACAGCATGCATGAAGGGAAAATATGCCTCTGTGGCAGGACCCATCCCGGCGGTCCTGAACAATATAGATATATATATATACAGGGGTGCACATAACTTTTTTAGTGAGCTCCTCAGATGAGTACCAGGAGATGGTGTTTGGTACTCACCCCATATGTAGGGTGGTCCCTCACTGTCCTCTGCATCAGCTTTCTGCATGGTAGGTTCTGCTGCAGATGGACCTGTCGTTCCTGATTAAGCCTCTGATTAGCTGTCTCCATCCACAGGTCACCAGCTGGTTTTTGGTCAAATGTAACTCTCACAGTACAACACGTTTGAACCCCCATACCTCAGTAGTACAACCCTGACATTTTCTGACTAAGTAACCAACCCCTGAGACTACCTGCAGTCCAAATGTCATCCTTTCATAGTCATATTCCAACTATCACACAGTGCTTCCTCTTGTCAGTTTTTACCCTACATGTGCCTCCTGTGACATTCAACCCCCAGATCTCTAACACCCTTAGAAGTCCAATTTTAAATATTATTTACATTCCCAATTTCACACCCCTAACTGCAATCTTTCATAGTTATTCATGTTTGTTAATATGCATATGAGCTTTGTTACAATAATGCAGGTACGCATAGCTAGTTTTTGGCCCCTTTTGAGTACCAGAGTACCACTTATGTGCACCCCATATATATATATATATATATATATATATATATTTAGTTTTTTAACTACATGCCGGTCAATTTTGTATGGAAATGACCTTTAAAATGGGAAACTATCAAAAAGTTGACCAAGTGGTTATGTGCCATGAGACAAACTGCCCTCCAAGATCATGTAGCCCCTCCCCTTTTGCTCAGCGCCCCTCTTTATTGTGTGCATTCAGCTGAGCAAATCGTGCATCTTTCTATAGTACTATACAGAGCTTAGAGGCCAATGTAGGATGAGAAAATAAGCATTTCGTCTGCAGGTCTACAATTCCTTTAAAATGAGCCGTCATATTAGGAGCCATTTCCACAATCCAGTTTTCCTGTTATGCCTTGCAGCCAAAGCAAGTAGAAGGTCAAGTGTCCCTCTAGGCAGGACTACAGCCTCTTGACAGCCATTTACAGCTCTGTAACCTCCCAGCTTGAGCAGATAATGATGTGAAATTTCATTTCCAAATCATTATGTGCCTGCGTCTTCTGGGTCAGAGTCAGCATAGGTGAACTTGTTAGGCTTCTTGACTTTTTTTTTATATTAACAGTCTACTTACTGGTGTTACTTCTCACACCACTTGTAAGAGTTTAATGAGTTGTTTTTTATATTTGCTGTAAGTAACCCAGATTCATATTATTCTGTCTGTGCTGATTATGTTCATACCATTTATAAGTATATCCAAAAATGAACCCCAGACACCAATAAGAGCTGGTACCTTTTCAGGAGAAGTTTAATTTTTTCATAGGCTGACATTTATATATGATTTTATCTTGTCAAACTTTTTCATGTGCACAGGCTTATTGGATATAATGTGCACTTGGATATAATGTGTAAATTGCTGCGTGCCAAAACTTTTAACCCAAATTAAGGGTCCTCATACACCTTGAGATTTCTCTGTCAGATTTCCTTTAGATCTCCTTTTGTGTTACCAACACCAAGTAATATGAGGGACTTTCTAAACCATCAACCACCTGTGTTGAATCGCAGAGGACCCGACACTATATAGTAGTTGGTAGATCTAAAGGAAATCTGACAGAGAGATCTAGGTGTATGGCCAGCTTAACAGATGCAAAACAATGCACACATTTTAACTAGCCCATTGAATAGAATGACAGTTATGCCTAACAACTGAGTTCCCCGTCTTACTCACTGCCCATGACAGCCCCGCAGCCTCTGTAATGGCGTGCTGCAAACGTATTAGTCCCTATGACTAGAGAGCAGGTAAGCATCCTGTGGAGCCCTCAGAAGGGGGGTGGGGTAAAGGGTAGTGGGCCCCAAAAAATTACCTAGTATGGGGCCCCGAAATTTCTGATAGCGGCCCTGTCCTGCAACATCTCATATTTGGGCATCATATTTGGGCATCCCTGCCTTCTCTTTAGTCATGGGGAGAAATTCGTCCTTGAAATGTGGGGCTGAGCAAAGGTAAATAAAACAATTCCGTCTCATAGTATTTGACTACCCCTGCTATGTGTGTATGTATGTGTATAAATAAATATATATATATATATATATATATTGTGGGGGGATTAGCGGTAGAGCGG
>CM070033.1:167830614-167846820 GCA_036250615.1 Ptychadena robeensis
GGTTTATCCATTGACAGTCTATTTTTTCCATGTCCGCACTGCATGGGCAATTTCCGTCTCAAATGCGTGCCTGCGCCGGCCTCAGTTTGGGACAAACAAACTGCTGAACCAGAGGGGAAACAGCGTGTGCACGATGGGGAGACCGGACAGAAAAACACATGCTTTCCCCATGTGTTTTTCTGTTCTCCCATGTGGAGCCTTAGCCCAAGATTGTACTGGTATCACACTCTTGGACTGAATATCGGATTGTCCACACAGGCTGGTTTTAGGAAAAGACATTTTACTAAAGGGAGTTTTTACAGCATCACTATCTCTGATACCAGATATAGGGTACAATGCATATGGTCTTTGTTGCAGTTTATAACTAGTGTTGATCACAAATTTTTATTGTTAATGTCGGCACTTCGAGAAATCGCAAAGAAGTAAATGCGAATATTCAAGATTTTTTTAAATCAGTACACAACTACAGTGCATTGCATTCACAATATGCGCATGTACAAAGGCCGATTTGCACAATGAAGGCAATAATGACTGGAGATCACTAATAGAATTTCAGGTTTTGAGCTATTAGTTTGTTTGCTTTCCTTCCACAGACAATGACATCATAGTATGAACAAGTGCAATCTGTATTCTGTTCCACCTCGGTATTTTTGTTGCTGTGCCTCTGATGTGTCCTGGAAACCTGTAAATCCACAATAGTTGGCTATGTTCCCAGTGCCTGATATACATTTGTTACCTTATAAATATTCCTCGCCAGAATGAATATTGAGTTATTACTCATGCTTTGATGAACATATAACAAAACCGCATTAGACAATGACTTATTCACAAATGCTTGTTCTGTATCTCACAATACCTGTGACACTGGAAGTCACAAGTCTGAGCTGTCCTACCAGACACTACTTATATATGACTTCTGTCGTCTAATGACTAGGGAATGAGGTTTGGGAATCTTTGCCAAGTGTCTGTCAGTCATGCTCATATAACCCATCATCCTAGATCTCATTCTGTCATTCTGTCAGATGTTTAGTGATAAGGATGCAAGAAGAACCAAGAATGTCTGACAGCACAACTATACTCAACCAAAGTCTACCACCAGAGGTGCTTTTACATATTAACTGGTGCTACCTGTGTAATTCTCTTCTATCCAGTTCAGGAGGCACCCAGTGAGCCTGAGGACTTTTTTTTTACACATGGTCCACACATCCACTCCATCTCAGGAGCATTACACACCCATGCATCTTCATCATCCACCCCTCATAGTGACCCATTTATCATTTCAATACCTGTAATGTACCCTGAGAGTTTCATCCGGTTCTATCTACACCTAATGGTCTTTCTGGCCACTGACATCACTCCACTGCTGGCACTTGTGCACAACAGTTTATTCATATAGTTTCTGTGCTTATAGAGCCTGACCTCTCACCGACACATCTAGTACTGTCCTTGACTACTTTCATCCCCGAGCATCAAGTTCCATCTTTGGATGTTCCTCTCCATGACCGTGACTTCCCTACTTTGATTCTTTTAATAAAAGACAGGCATTTTCGTGAGGGTAATCCCAATGTCCACACCATAAGAACATAAAAAGCAGGGGAACTCTTTTCTAGGCAAGGAAAATATACAGTCCGGTCACTGCCACTGTTCCAGTCAGCAGGGTATATACTTGGGGTATATTACTGTGTTTGCCTTGTAGCCTGTTTACCCTTTAACAAGAGGAACCCTGAATCCTGCTCCCCATCATATTAAATGTGTACAGAAGTCCCAAGGACCTATTACCCATTCAGAGAGGGTTTTGAAAGATAAGGCCTGAGACAAAAAATATATTTTTATCAAAATTTCTGCCCCTCCCACTCTGCTCTTGACTAACAAATGTAATTAGTTCAGAAGGGTTGGTTGCAAGTGAAGTTGGTTGTAAATCAAAACCATTTATCCCATAGGAAATAATGGAAATGGCAATGATCCATTCCTGGCCTCCCAAATTAGCACTTTCCTATTTTTTCATAATAAAAAAGATGTAAAATAAATGTAACATACAAGAAACATTAATAATGTTCCTACTTTTATAGCAAATACAGTTATAACATGTTCCTAGCCTACCAGAAACAACAAATTAGCATTCTTTTTTTCCTGCTCTATTGTAACTGTCCACCTATTTCTCTCCTTGTTTTCCACCTGTCCTACCTTTTTTGGGCCAAAATGCACTGATCTCCCTTAGCACTTTCCCAGACACCTATGGGGTCCTTGCTTACACCCCTGTTGATGCTTATATATCTGAGCTCAGAGGCAAGTTTCTGGACACCTCTGGGGTCCTTGGGTGCAACCACGAGGCAATAGCGTTTGTACTGGCTGTACAGAAGTCTATGCTTTCAAGCGTCATTAAAGTTTTCTGCCTCAGGAGGGTGCCTGGAAATCATAAACAAATTCGGATCGTAAATTGAAATTTTTTAATTACAATTTTGGTCATATCTCTAGTTAGTCGTGTCTGGAGGGTCTACTGTACCTGAAAAGTACTCCACTCTTGTAAAGTCTTCTCTTCCCATAAAGAATCAAGTGTTTCATGAAGAGGGGTATCTTCCCTGAAGCTCCAGCATTGATCAGTGGTTGTGGTTGTCAAGCGAAGAATGAATGAAGATTCAGATGCTGGGTGGACAGTTCTAGTGGCCTTTGAGCATGCACGGGGTCCCCATGTGAGATCACACACTACTGCTCATGTGTGTAATATCATAAACTAACACCTACCTGCATTTTCACCTCAATTCATTATGATAAATATATTTCCAGTAAAGTAGAGCTATCACTTTTACTTGCTTCATCAACAAATTTGTGACCAGAGCTCTTTAATGTGCATATTACATTCAGTAGAATTTGTTAACTTGTTAATAACATACAATAAAACTAATATTACATAAAAAGCAACATTTGGGGATATTCTGTTGTAATAGTTTTGCTGCTGTTTATAGTAACAAATATTTTGTTAAAACATTTTTTACTTGTATTATTTGTGCTTCACTTGAACATCTGCAGCATGCTCAGTGTTCCTCATTGGCTTCAGCCATTAGGGGGGAACCTCATAGGGGATTCAGGTGACAACAGGTTAAATGTTCAGCCCCACCGTCACACCTACAACAACAACATGTTACTGTTATATTGGGCATTATGTTCTGGGTAAGGGTAAGGAAAGGGCAGCTGTTCTTTTGTGATTTACCTACCATGGCTTGTGCGCATGATATGAGCTCTAATATAATGCAGGATGTTTTGTTGGTTTATTAATTGCTTTCTTCTATTGCTTTGTGTAGAAAGAGTTTGAACAAAAGACAGACACAGTACGAGGACTAAAGGAAGGGATGTCATTATTTAGGAGATATTTATTAACTGTATAACACTCACAAGCTACCGAGATGTTCAGCGGGAGACAGGAAGTACCTGATGGGGGCACAATGCTCCACACCTACTGAACCATGTGTTACTTTGGTTCTAGGGGGCAAATCAGTGGTCAAAGTAAAGGGCAGAGTGTGGGGAGGGTGGGTTATAGTTCTGGAGTATACAGTCCCACCAAGTCGTAAGTCCCCCATACACGTTTAGATTTTTACCAGATTTTTCGGCCGATCGACCACGCGTGATGATGCCATTACGCGCAGTCAATCGGGCACCCTTTGTGTGCCAACACTAAGGGTATGTCGCCACTGTGTTCTCGGCTCCAATCCAGGTTACCTGTCTGCAGCAGCGGCTGTTCTCGTCCTGCCGATCCGTCGGTCAGAGATTGATGTACTGCACTACGTTGACCTTTCGGCTGGTGCATCGGCAGAACGCCATGAGAACAGCCGCTAGTAAGTTGAATTGGCTGCGCCAAAAACACAGTGGAGACATACCCTTACTTTGGACAGGGATACTGGTTCCAAATGGCTTAGATTGATTCGGCAGCTGATTTCAGCCCGAATTACACTTTTAAGCTTTACTTTATTATACTTGTTAAGCTCCCCATACAAGTTTAGATTTCCACCTGGTTTTTCAGCTGATCGACCATTGATCAAAAATGACGTGGAAATCTAAACGTGTATGGGGAGCTTAACAAGTACATCTGCTTGGGATAGGATAGGTTAAGTATTATTCGCATCATTGTGGTTGACTATTAGAGTAATGCCCACCCCTGTAGGGGGGTCACTTTCCCTGTGGGTCAATGAGTGAAGGGAGTTCTCCAACTGTCCCCTAGACATGGTCCATTTCTCTCTATCTCTGCAATTGATGCAACTTTAGTAATAGCCACTGAAGAATGGAAATCGGCCTTGCATGGGGTTCCTACTGACTCTACCACTGCTAAGAAGGGTTTCCAATGAGAAACAACTAGTGGTGAGCAGCATAGGCTATATTAAATATATTCTATATTCTAAGTAAATCTAAAAATTCGAGATCTCCTGTCATTATTATCAATTCATCTCTCAGGGCGACATCTAATGGCAGAATGTGAAATAGCAGCTGCAGTGTAATTACCACATGAGACAACACTCATAGAAGTTATTCATTGCGAAAACCGCTACTTGTACATATGAAAATTGCAAACGCAATTCATGGTACTTTTCCCAGAATCTTGAATATACAAGATTACGTAGATAAAGAGCTATATTTGAGATCTTCCTGAATTCTCAAAGTGCCGCTATTCACAATAAAATTTTGTGATTAGAATATTCACACTCAACACTTGAGACAATTAAATCCAAGTTTTGGATTGAACAGTTGAACTCTATGCAGATAAGACACAAATGCAGCTCCGAATTTAAATTTTTAAAATATAAGCCATCTGTATACCTGCAAGGATGGAAGAAATAATCAGAACAGGAACACGTCATATTGGCTACAGAGATAGAGCAGAGATAGGGGATTTTTAAACAATGACGAGTATCTGCCATGTGCCTCAATCTCAGAACTAGTGCGCTATAATAGATCACGTGTTTCATCTGTGTATTTAGATAACCTGTGTTAGGGTCTCTGGAAAGGGGCACCAGGCACTGTGTGGGCAGATAGACGGTGTTCCGCTTGCATTTATCGGTCTTTTTACGCAATGGAATAAAGTACTTTGAAGTCAGTGTTGCTGCATAATATATAGGTTGCCACAAGCAAAAATCTCTCTCACTTCTTATGACCCTGGAAGTTATTATTCAAATAAAACTTCAGTTCTTCCTCGGCGTGAGAGCTGAACGGTGAGAACACATTTGCATACTTTTGTGTGAACATCAATGGTCGTCAAAGTTTTAATCAGATTCTATTTCAACCGGGTGATACTAAGCCAAAAACATCTCCGATACCATCGGCACAGGGCTTACCAGAGCTGACATGAATGGATTCCAGTCTGTAGCTCATTCTTAAAATAAAATAGGAGAGATCACAAATTAAAGAAGGAACGTGTAAGATAAAAATATTCTCATTAAAATATCATTTAGGCTTTCCTTATATCTTCCATGAAACGGAAAAATCATGTATCTGTATATAAGGTGGTGGAGGTTATGTGTTGCGTCATCTGTTAAATCAAATACTTCTTATCTATGAAGGTGAGCCAATTCAAAAATATGGGTTCATTCAAGATATTTAACATTAACCTCCCTAGCAGAATGACCATATCATGATGTTTTCAGCAGCGTGGTACGTGCAATCAAAGCAGTGTATACAGTACTCTGCTGGTTTCCCCCGCACCTCCCTTCTCCCCTCTACACATCACCGGTGTCATCAATGGTGCCAGAAATGTGGGCCAGGAAAGAGTTCCGAAGAGTAGGAGCGGCCCTAGAGAAGTCTTGAAGCCGCGCATGTGATAAGGTTATGAGCCAGGATGTCATTAGGTCACTGGAGGAGCGGAGGGGGCGGTTAGGGAAGTATTAATGTATTAGGTTGGAAATGTAAGTGGGACAGGAGGTATGGAGAGATTTAAAAGCAAGTCACAGAACTTTAAATTTGATTCTCTGGACAATTAGAAGCCAGTGTAGAGATTTGCAGAGAGGAGCAGCAGATGAGGAGCGGTTAGAGGAGTAGATGAGTCTGGCAGCAGCATTTATGATGGACTGAAGAGGCGAAAGTCTAGTGAGAGAAAGGCCAGAGAGGATGATGTTGCAGTAGTCCAGACGTGAGATGATGAGAGCGTGTACCAGGAGTTTGGTTTCTCTGGGGAGAGGAAGGGGCGGATTTTGGAGATGTTGCGGAGATGGAAGTGGCAGGATCTAGCGATGTTCTGAATGTGAGGAGTAAAGGAGAGCGCAGAGTCCAAGGCTTGTGGAATAAGGGAGATGACAGTGTTATTTACTGTAAGTGAGATGTTGGGGGAAGCTTGGAAGGTGATGGAGGAAAGATGGTGAGTTCAGTTTTGCTCAGATTGAGTTTAAGTAATCCGTCAGCCATCCATGAAGAGATGGCTAATAGGCACTGTGAGATGTTGTCCAGGACAGAGGGAGTAAAGGCTGGGGTGGATAAATCCAGCATTACTGGATTTCTCTCTTATTTAAATCTTACAAGTTTGAGCTTGTGCTATTGAGCTCTGTAAATCCTTTTTTTTTTTTTAAACCATGTTAGGACAATATTCTACAAATCATTATTCTGTTGTCCTGGACTCTATATGTAAGAAAATTATATTTATGAATGTTATTTATAAAAAACCAGTACAGATTTCCCTTGAGTTAAGTCTAATAATAGATTTGAAGTCATTTCATCCTTACAGTTGCTTGACCCCCGGGCAGTTTTCATCTGACAGTTAAACATGTAAATGTTTGATTATCCCGGCAGATATTGATTAGCTCAATAAGCTCTCCTAACAGTTTTCCTATGTTCTATATATATAAGTCGGGGGTGTTAATGACTTTGTCAAGGGATTGATGTTTCTGGTAACACCTAATCCCAGGTTAACAGGTTTAGCCGTGTGTTGGGTGCACAGATCCCGTTGGGGTTGAATTTGTTTGATGAGGTGAAGGGATGTGGGAAAGTCAATTTAAACACCAAGATCCGTAATCTTCTGTCCGCTCACTAGACAAATGCGATTGCTGACCCTGTGGTTATATATTAACACATGGCTAGGAAAACCTGTTAGTGGAATTAATGCTCATTTTGGAAAAAGTAAATAATGGGTTTAACTTTCCTAGTGTGGGTTATGGAGAGATACAGTATGTTTGCTTTCCATGTGACAATTAATAACGTAGTTAAAGTAAAGCTCAAACATGGGATATTTTAGTGTTTCACTGGGGAGATTTGTACTCTCTTCCAGTCTTTAAAATGCAACAGGAAATTAGATGAAAAACAATGTAAGTGGGTGGAATTCCCAAAGGTAAGAAATAGTTGCGCACAACTGTCAGCAGCGGTTACACAGTAAAGGTCATATCAGTGGCCAGAAGGGCCCTCAATTGGTGTATGGAGCCAGGCAAAAATGGGGTCAGTATGAGGAGTGGGTGATTAAGTTGTAGGTGTGCAGTTCCCAAAATAATGGGGGAGTGTGGCCCCTCGTAACAGGCGAATAGGAACAAGGACATGAGGCACATAACATTAGTGAAACAAAGTAACGTACTGTAAATGATAGTAAGTAAAAGATAAAATACTCACATTAAAGGAGATACAGTTCAGGCTTAGCAAGGAGTGATCTCCTCCAAGGCCATGGGTCTTCAGTTGTGGGGCTACCAGGACATACCTGTCAAGTCACTGACGTCACTTCCAGTATCAGGTTCCCACCCCGCTTGTGCAGGGTGGGAACTTAGGGGGGAGGGTAATGCCCCCTCCCTCCTAAGTTAACCCAATTTTAAAATCCCAGGAAAAATCCAGTATTTATTGAAATAGGGAATTCGCCAGGAAAGTCACATAAACCTGACTTTCCCAGCCAAAATGGGATACTTGACAAGCATGTACCAGAATGACATCACTTCCTGGTTACAGATGGTACTACCACACAGTTTAAAACTGATTCCTTATATTGGATTCTTTTTCAATTATGAAGATATAGGTGACATGCTCTAAAATATTTTTCCAGTCTATAAGATGTACCTTTCCCCTCAAAATTCAGAAAAATATTTGTGCATCTTATAGATCGAAGGCACGACCACCAGTGGTTGGAAGACTGAGCACTTCCCTCCTAAAACTCAAGCTCAGCTAGTAGCATGGAGCTAGCAAGCTTGACTTCCAGGAGGCGTGTAAGATGTCAGTAAGAAGATCCCCCCTGTTCCGTCTCTTGTAACTCAAGCTCAGTTGACGGCTAGTTGGATGGTCCAGCTACTGTCCGGGCTTGAGTTCCATGTGGTGGAGGCAGGAAGCATTCAGAGGGTAGATCCAGTCGCGGGGGGGGGGGGGGGTGAAAAAACATGCTCCAAATCATATATTGGGGTGTGTCTTATAGCCCGAAGTTTATAGTAGATACATATAGGTCAAAACACTCAAAATAAAAAAGTCAGATACTTGTATAATTGACTGAAACTTTCCAACCTGTTTCTTTGTATTTTATTTCCCATTTCCATCAGTTTTCGTTAATCGATTCAGAAGCTTAAGATCAATTAGTATTGTGTGCAATGGCTGGGCTGTGTCCATAATCCGTAGAAACATTATCTTGCCTCTCACAATAGGAAGAAATTATTATGGACAATATTGAGTATTTACTTCTGAATATTCTATTCACATAAAATACACATACATGCGGTTACTGATTTGAGAGCAATCACTGATCGCCCATTTCTGAGATTCTCTGAGCTCAGAATTCACTCATGTATGCCGGTTTGGTCTTTTGTATGTAATAACAGGATGGCGCCAGTAAATTCTTTTCATCTGCTCTAATGTTAATTAAACTAATTAAGTTTGGGTTTTGTATGATGCGTTTTTTAGTATTGCTCTGATTGATATGGCAATACATAATATAATATAATGCGTAATTCACATCCAGACTCTTCTGCACCAATGTAATTATAGAAGTAACATTGTTTACATGCAGAATTACAGATACACACTTTAAACATAGATTCTCAAAATGGTGTAATTAAAGCATACTGCCTATAGTTACTAAGTAAAGCAAAGAGTACAATTTACTAATGATTTAGCAGACCAAAAAAACCACAGGACTGTTGCACACCACAAAACTGCGGCCTAATGCTGGTCTAACGCACCAGGATCAAAGCGCACAGCCTGTGTGTTGCGGTGCTATTATACAATTAAACATGTAATGGCGTTATAATTAGTAGTAGTTGTCTAAAGCTAGCCATACACGTGTCGGATTCCATGTCTGCTCGATCACCCATCCGATCGATTCCGGCGATCTCAGCGGGAATCGGAGGTCCGATCGAGCGGCCAATTAAGGAATCCGATCGCTGCATACCACCTTGTCCTGCCGGATCCGTGTCCGATTGATCACCTCCCGGAATGCAACTCCCGCTGATCTGGGCAGAATCGGACCCGAAAGACCAACATGTTGGTTCTCTGTCGGATCCGATTCTGGGCCCCGGAACGATCGGACCTGATCGATCGGACAAGGTGGGCTGCACGCGATTCCGGCACGATCGTTTGGCGTGCACGCGCCCGGAATCGATTAGCCCGGAATCAGACAGGAATCTGACCCGTGTATGGGGGCCTTAACTGTATTATTAATAATAATAGTTAGTAGTTGTATATGGCTAGTCTGTTTATTTTGCTTGCCATTCTGCAGTCCATCCTTTCACTCATGATGTTACTGTACAGATTTAATGCCACAAACTGCCACCAAAAGCCCCACTTGAATTTTTCGACTTGCTAAGCTGATTGCAAAGCCCCTGAACATGGTACCTCAGTAATAGTGATGGCCAAACTTCGGCCAGGTCAGTTCAGAAGCAGGCGAATTGGACATTTAAAAAAGTTTGTTCGTAGGGAGATTCAAATTTCCCCACCTGTTTGCTGAGAATTTTAATCTGAAAAATGTCCGGTACCTGAAACGCATAGTTCCTGATTACCTGACATGATGTCATTGACGTCACTTATGGCTTTTGGAGCCGATTTTACAGATTGTTCTTCTGGCCGAATCTTTCTGCACCCGATCCGGCCATTGGAAGAATAATATATTCTTCTATTATCTATATTCTATTGCTAATTTATTGGCACAATTGGGTCTAATACTGGATGAAATATTGATTGATATCTTCTATTTTTTTTATAGCTGAACATATATACTTGTTGGTTATCATGTCTTATTACCAGCTGACCTTATGAAATTATGATTTGTGTTATATCATGTAAACTGTTTTCAGTTATGTAAACATACTAAATGTTATGCTACCGCTAAAGTCCGCTGTGGCTAGTATTAAAGACTGCCTTGCAGACAGTTTGGCAATCACTTCTCAGTAATAGTAATGAGCAGCAGCATAGGCAATATGCTAATTTAGTCATTTAGAAATTCTAGATCTGTCATAATTTACTGCAAAATCGGCACTTGTACATGAAAATATTGCTTGAACAATGTGTGTTGTCATGGTGACATCTAGTGGCAGAATGTGAAATAGCAGCTGCAGTGTAATCACCACATGAAACAAATTTCATAGAAGTAATTCATTGCGAAAATTGCACTGGTACATGTGAATATTGTGAACGCAATGCAGGGTACTTTGCCTAGAATCTTGAATATTCGATATTACGAAGATATAGCACTATATTTGAGATTTTCAGGAACTCTGGAAGTGCTGATATTCACAATAAAAATTCACGTTCAACACTACTCAGTAAGGTACCATATAGTACAAGAAACATCCTGTAAGGATATTCTTTATTCATACCCTATTTTAGTTACATAGATAACTGCCTGGCTCCTTGGATCTTTAAGTGTATCTGAACGCTGAAACAGTTTTGCAATCAAAATGTATAGCTGATGTTGGGGTTCAGCCTCAAACAGCGGCTTTTAATGAGGTACATCCATCAGGTATCTCTTTAGGGCTTTCTGTCTGTATTTATTGTCCTAAGAAAAAGGGTTAGCCTGGTAGGCGTTAATAGCACTCCAAACAAAAGTCAACAAAAAACGCAAAGCCTCCTGGCTTTCAAATATTCAACAATGGCTCTTCTCTTTACCTTTAGGGAAACCATATCACTGGTCTCTCAGCAGCAACAGGCCTGGGCCCCACATTCCTTGTGCCCTCCCTGTATCCACTGCTCAAGCAGGTCACTGTCTCTTATCTGGCCAGAAGCCCTGCCATTCTGGTGTCTACTTGTTTTGTGGAGACACATCCAGCTCCACACTCACCTGCAAGCAGGTGTTTACCTTTGGGTACATGAGCGAAATGTAATGAACATTATTAAGGGATTGGTATAACCCTCCCAAAGTCTCTTTCTCTTTCATCAGGAAGGGGGAGATGAAGAAGAAAATGATGATTTGTGTTTGCATATTTTAACTCCTTTATATTTTGTGGTTTTATTAATTTAAAGATGACTTTTGAGTATAGGTCCACTTTAAGCTTTCTTTGTTTCAATATGCAGAAAACTAGCTGTGTATTCATTTTACATTCACAAAACTATTATTGTTAAACAATCGTAAGTCATGTTGAAGTAAACCCTGTTGTCATTCTTCAGCTCCACGTGTACTGAGCACAACTTTATCCGCAATGATTCCAATTTTACAAAACATCTGCAAAGCCTCTGGGCTGCAGTGAAACAAGCGGTGCTAGAAATAGCTAATATCTTGTGATACCCGGTGTGGCAGATCAATGCATGACAGATCGATAAATGCGCTGGCCAAGTTGTGCTAATGACACAGCATGTCTGCTAATCGATCTCCTTGCTCTGACTAATTGGCT
This sequence comes from Ptychadena robeensis, assembly GCA_036250615.1. Lineage (NCBI taxonomy): Eukaryota > Metazoa > Chordata > Amphibia > Anura > Ptychadenidae > Ptychadena > Ptychadena robeensis. The sequence goes on from CM070033.1 coordinate 167,842,371, forward strand.
ATTAGAGACAGCGGCCCCTTCCACTTCTTTTCTCTGTTTTGTGTTTCTCTTCTGTGATTTGAATGACAAATTGCTACCAGATTCCTCCCGTTACACCATTAATTACATATTGAAACACAACCTGATTTACATTATAGTCAAAGCTGTCAGTCAGAGCAGCCATTACACATTATGCATTTATCTCTCTTGACAAACATAGACCATACCCCTGTCTCCATTACTGACAGCCCAATCCACATCCTCCTGCCATTTCCAGAGGGTTTAGAGGAGGGTTGTCTTCCCAAAGACAGGCAGGTCCTTCATGAAGAATAAAAGGAGAGAAGATCGGAGGCGAGAGTTCTCCCATCTCGTTCTGTTGAGATATTTCAATATTGTTTTGTTCCCTGTGACATAGAGAAGACAGCTCTTTCACTATAATGAAATGGGAACAATCCTTTTATGATTGTAGGGATGTTCTAGTCTAATGTAAGGAAGCTTGTGGAGCACCCTAACACTGATGCTAATTTTGGCCATACCGCCTTAACTAGTAATATTGGCCATACCGCTTTAATTTTGGCCATACCGCTTTAACTAGTTGACTTTAGGTGATGTGAAGCCCCTGAACATGATATAATCACCACAATTGTGTTAGATAAGCACTGTGGAAACATTACAAAAAAAATTAAAGGCAACATATTGGTTGTGTGTAGCCAATAAACAACATAGTGTAGATGGTTGCAGTGGTGGTTGCCAATCACTGATAACCTCCCCCCCCCCCCCCCCCCTGGTATGCTCTTGGGCATCCTGTTGCATCTGCCGGTTGGTCACAGTTCCCAGGCTATCGAAGGCATTCCTAACCATTCCTTCCTGTAAATAGCCCTGCAGTCTGATTCACTACAAGACTACTTACCTGTACCATTGCAGTTGATCTCCTGGTAGGATACAATCAGTAAAGCCCCCCCTCTCCCATACACCTTACAATCTTACCATACAATTTCTGTACTTCATCAACTTTTGTTCTACCAAACCCATGTAATATGAGGAGCTTTCTAAACCTTCCAATCACTATGTATTCTATGGGGGAGGGCACTATATTACATAGTTGTTGTCATCACGCACAGCCAGACGTGCAGAGAATCAGACAGGCACACCCTTTGTGTGCCGGAACTTACTTTGGATGGGGATCAGTCAAAAATTTACGGACATGACCGTAAATTATTAGATCCATTTTCCGTCCGATTCATTGTTGGATATTGCTTTTAGGCATTTCATTTGGCCGCGGATCGACCACCGTGAGCGTGCGCGGCGGGGTCGATTGTGGCAAAATCAGCCGCAAATCTAAGCATCTATGCTCGCTTTACAAATGCTTCTCTGACCTCTTGGGTCTTTGTTTACAATTGCAGAAGCGCAAACATGTTTTGGTCTTGTTTGTAAGTCAAGTAAATAAAAAAAATTTAGGTTGTAACTCAAAGGTCCACTGTATATCTCGAGGAATGAAGGAAAATGTTAATAAATCTATTTGCTTAAATCCCATAGATATTCATTTATTTAACCCTTGTTGTGGGATAAGGAGCTCACTGGAAAGTTTGGAAAGTTTGGAAAGTTTTACTTTAGCTTTAAATGGTTAGGCTTTCACTGCAGCCTTCTTTTCCTTTGTGTGTTCTCTAGTTAAACTTCTCACAAGGCTCATCTGAGTTCTGTTTAATTAAAAATAAAGAGGAAATGTTGATTGATTCCTTAAAAATCAATTATTCTACAGGCTTGTAATCAGTTGAGTCTGATGTATATTGGCAATGTATCCCTGTGGTTGTGAGGTGATTGAACATCCAGTGAAGTATAATGTGTGTTAATGGCCAAATGGTGCAGTTTCAAGAAAACAGTGAAGAGCAGACATGGACGGACCAACATATGTGTACGGCTTATTCCACTTACTTGTTCATAATTTTTCTAAAAGAGTCTTAAAGTCTAAATTGTTATATATTGCTGCTTACCAGTAAAGATGGTCTAGCTGATTTGTGAGTTGATTGCAAAGCCCTTGAACATGGTATCGTTTCCAAAATTGCTTGAGATGTAGTGAAGGGTTGTGAGAACATTTTTTTAAAAAAAGTATTCCTCTAGCTTATGGAGGTTTTGCATAAACTAAAGTCAAAGTTTAAATTTCTACTTGAGACATTTCAACTTGACTTTGAACTTAATTTATGCAAAATCTGCTTGTGTTAGAGTAGCAGACAGGGGTCACCACATTCACTGAAAGCTAACAAACAGGGTGGACACACCACACATAATTTCTTGGTGGGAAAATAGGAGGGAAGGGACATAACACTTACCTGATCATGCTGGAAGTAATGTCCTAGGGTGTCACTTTTTCGTCCACTTTCTAAATACCGGAAGTGCCACCCCAGAACGTCACTTCCGGGGTCGCGGATCTAAAAAGGTTGAGAACCACAGTGTAAAGGTGCAATTCTGCCTCAATAGATGAGGGATCTCTTAGATGATTGCAGGGCACCCTTTGTGTACTGGTCATTACTTTGAATGGGGACTGCCATCCCCATTCAAAGTAATGGGATCGGCCTGAAATTTACTGGCATGTTGGATCACCCTGCAATCCAACATGCAGGAGATTCCTGGTCGATTTCACCATGTGGGCCCACCCGATTTTCGGGTCGATCGGATTTTGGGTCGATCAGCCAAAAAATTGGGCGAAAATCAGGCCGTGTATGAGGAATACTTTATTGTTTGTAGTATACCCTAGACCCCTCTCTAAATCTCTAGCAAGTTTGGTGATGACACCATGCTCAGGGGCTTTGTAATGAACTCATAAAAAGTAGGGCTAGTCTATTAAAAAAAACATTTGAACCATGTAAGGGGAGGCTTGTAAGAACATTACAAACAAAATGTATTTCTCTAGCACATGGAGTTTCATAAATAAAGTTCAGAGTTAAGTCAAAATGTTAATTTCCAGAAGAAATGGTAAGCTGCAAGTAAGCTTTGGGTTACTGGAGTTGTGACCTACTCAGGGCTTCTGTATACCCCCATGTAACAACTTTGAAACCAGGCCACAGTAATAAAAGTAACAGGTGTGACAGACTGGTCATCAGTCACTGTGTGAATGGACCATTAGGTGGTGCCCTGATAGAAGTTGGAGACACGGCTTCATACCAAGTAGGAGACAGGGGGCACACAGGGAGTGTGGGGCCAAGGCCTGTGGCTACTAGGGCAGTTGATACAGGGGTGCTCACAAAGAGTGTGAGGCCCAGGCCTGTTGCTGCTGGGAAGCTCAACTGAGCCAAGCCAGGAGGATTGGCATTTTTAAGTTACTTTGTTTGGATGTCTATTAACCCCTACGAGGGTGAGTTTTGGACAATAAATATGGGCAGGAGGCCTAAAGACACACTTTTATGGTGGATTTATCTGTTTTGGGAGTGCCCCTTTGAGCTGAACCCCCACACAGGGTACAGCAGTGGTGCAAGTTTCCCTCAATTTTTCAAATACTCTACACTATAACCATTTCAATGCTACATTTTCCAGTAGCTATACATGATGCCTTCAAGATCTCAAGTTTCAAACTGTAGACCTCAGTTTGCTCTGTCTATATTGTTCTTAGTGACTGAGGCTGAAGCCTGACTTCTGGTGCTTAGTTGATGGTTAATCCTGGTCACTGGAATAATAGCTCTACTACATTATCCACAATGCGTGAAAATGTGTGATATTTCATCCATCTTGGGATGTGCTATCGACCTCTATTAAACAAAAACTAAATGTATTATATTACTATGTTTGTGAACATTATCATTTAACGTCCTTAGTAAAGCACTTGATGTATTTGTTGTGGCTGGAAAGGTACATTTTCTTACTTTAAATGAAATACTTGATAACCGCTACAAACAATTTTGTGTAATTATGTGGTTCAGACCTTGAAACTAATAATCACATTTATAACATGTCATGGTGCTTCAGGAATGTCATTACTTATTGTCCCTTTAGCAACTCTGCCGTCAGTACCATTAATGCCTAGCGTATTTCCCTGATCAAGTTATGAGGCTGAAATGTATTCATCATTTGCTGGGAAAGTACACACTGCTATCATTCAACACAAAGGTTGCAAAAACAATATCAACCTTACATCAGGGCTCTTTGCATTATCCTCTTTATAATTATACCTTCATTTATTGGAAGCAGTAGATCTATTTATTGGAAATTGCATTAAAGTATGTTGTCAGAAATCAAAAACACTGAAGATGTATAATACAATGTTTATCTGGAGATGAAAAGAATGGAAAATGGCCTGTGTATATTTTAGCTTAACTTCCAAAATTTTTTGGGTAGATTGGGAGAATCTGCCAATGACCTGCCCACTATATTGAAGACCCCATGAGAAAAAAAAATGAAAAATGCACCACCAATTGCAAAGTTATAGATATCTGCATAACTTTGCTGTAACGATCCAAAGGAGTTTCTTTGTTAATCTTGA